>JARQOC010000001.1:66186621-66679844 GCA_033576535.1 Allobates femoralis
TTGTAAATAAGTGCCTGTACTTTATGTCACCCCCACCTCATTCCTAGACTATACCATCATTGTAAATAAGCACCTGTACTTTGCCACCCCCACCTCATTGTTAGATTCTAAGCTCTTATAAGCAGGGCTGCCATTTTTTTTGCTCTAATTATTGGATTATATTATGCTTTGTATTGTATAATATTCTTGGTATTGTATTTTCTAATTGTTTCTTATGATTGCTTAAACGTGAATTTTGTATTGTGAAGCGTTGCTGAATACGTTGGCGATATATAAATAAAAATTATTATTATTATTTATAAATGTTCACACATTCTATTCATGGGCATCAGAAGTCTGCTCCAAATATACTCTAGAGTACAGCATCTGCATCAATGGCCAAAATCTTTTGGAGTTGGATCCGGGGATGGAGAAAGTACTGTCCCAGATGAATCCAGACCGATGTTACCAGACATTAGCCCCTGGGGGTGGAGGTGATGATGATGATGAGACTCAGATACCTGAAGAACACCCTCACAGTACTGTGCATTCAGGGCAGGAAGTAGAGGAGGTTGACTCTTATGGCGAGAAGTGGGACAACAGAGAGGATGATGATGATGAAGTTCTAGATCCCACTTGGAATGATCCCAGAGTAACGTAGCTGAGTAGCTCAGTAGAGGAGGCGAAAGATGAGTAGGTTAGCTTGCATGTCACCACACAGAGACTGATGGCTGCAAGCACAACAAGTACTGCATTCTCAGCCACAACTCTCCCTTTGGACAGCAGCGGTCATGCGTCTGCAGTTGTCTGAGGTGGCAAGGGTTGCATAGCCTGGGCCTTTTTTCATATTTTAAAAGATGACTCAACTCATGTTATTTGAAAAACATTTTTGTACCTAAAAATTGAGTAGAGGCAAAAACCTCAACAATTTGACTACTACATGCATGAACCACCACATGGACCAGCACCATGCATTAGCTGGACAAATTACTGCAGTACACCCTACTCCGCCCTCTCTCAACACAGCAGCCAGACCTTAGTCCAACTGTTGTGGTCACATAAAAGATTATTTCCTCTTACACATTCCAAAGCAAAGAGCAAAAACTTCACCATCTCCCATTTGCTGGCCACAAAAATGCTGCCTTTCCGCCTTGTGGATATGGAAGGTTCTTGAGAGCTGATGGCTAATGCAGCTCCCTCGTATCAGTTGTCAAGTCGTCACTACTTCTCAAAGCAAGCTGTGCTTGCGTTACACCAGCATGTCGCAGACATTCACTCATGCCTGTAAATCTTCATCCATTTCTTCTGCCTCATCTACCTCCTCTAGGGCCTCCAGCTGCGCCTTCAACCTCTCCCTTAATGTAGTAACAATTCAGACAGAATCCACTCCACCTCCATACTGCCCTGCCAGGGCTATCTGCCATCAGGCATTGCTTAAATTAAAATGCTTTGGAGATGTTTGTAGCACAGCTGAAGAGTTGGGGACAGCTATGCAGGCCAGATTTGACCAATGGCTATCTCTGCTAAACCTGGAGCCAGGGAAAGCAATGTGTGATAACAATGTAAACCTATGCTGGGCAAACTTACACATGTGCCTTGCAAGGCTCACATCCTCAACCTTATTGTCGAGAAATTACTATGCCACTATCCTGGCCTGGTTGAGTTATTGCACAAGGCATGGGCACTGTGAACTCACTTCTGCCGATCTAGCATTGCTTCAGAGGTCTTTCGGACAACTAATTAACCATCAGATATGCAACATGCCAGGAAGGTGGAATTCCACTCTGCACATATTGCAGTGACTGTGGCAGTAGCGACAAACCCTAGCGCATTATGTAATGACATGTACAGTGATTCAAAGTGAGCCGAATGTGGTGCAAATGACACTTGCAGAGAGGCACAGATCAAGGACCTCTTCACCCTTCTGCACAGTTTCGAAATGGCTAAAAGATGGTTAGCAGTGATGATGCCATCATCAGCATCACTATTCTGCTCATCTACATGATGGAGCAAACTATGAACAGTCTGCGGGATGAGGTGGTGGTACAACAGGAAAAGGAGAAGGAAGAAAGGGATGATGCGGAAAGAAGATCAATATTTCAAAGGTCTGGACTTTTGTCACACAGGCAGGTGGCATGTCATTGTGAAGGAGAGCAATAAGAAATATACCAATGGCCTATTCCCGGCTCTAGAGGATGGGGAGAGAGGAAAAAGAGGGTGCAGGCGCAGACCTAAGTGCAGACCATGAGATATTTGTCACAATTCACAAGGTTCTTAAGGTTTTTTGCTCTCCTTTGTGTGATCTTGTATCAGGCATATAGAAACCAATTGTGCTGATTCTCCAAGAGTTTGCTCCTTCGTAGCCTGCATCTAGGTTTCAGAATCAAGCTAAGCAGTGGCTGAGCCCATCAATGGATAATGTGGAGAAGGACTGTGCCAATCAATCCCCAACACTTCCAGGAGGGAACACAGGGATCCGGTGTCGTTTATAAAAATTTATTCCAGTAGCAAAATGTATTACATGCAGTTCATCAATAGGGTACAATGCGTTTTGGCTAAAAATGTGCAAAACTATAGAGTTCCTCAGGTATCAGATACCCGAGGAACTCTATAGTTTTGCACATTTTTAGCTGAAACGCGTTGTACCCAATTGATGAACTGCATGTAATACATTTTTCTACTGGAATAAATTTTATAAACAATACCGGATCCTTGTGTTCCCTCCTGGAAGCGCTGGGGATTGATTAGAACAGTCCTTCTCCACATTGTTGTGAAGGAGAGTGGCAGGGAGGAGCTCATGGTGAAGGTGCAGGAGCTGAGGAACATGAGAAAGATGAGAAAGAAATTATTCCTCTTGACTGCTGTCCAAGGTTGGCGGGAGAGTAAAGAGGAAGCAAGCGGGAATGTTACCCCACCACCGCCAACAGAAGAAGGACTTGGGCCTCATGGATGCATCAGACATGCGTGCCTTCTTGCTGCACTTTCTGCAACATGATGCCCGTATCGTTAAGATTCTACTTACTGGGTTGCCACACTGTTGGATCAGCGGAACAAGAGTAAATTTATCCAGATGCTTCCCGCTCTGGACAGGGACACATGCATGCTGGAATATATATATAAAAAAAGCTAGTAGTAGCAGCAATGTAACTGTCAAAATCAATTTATTGGAATCCTTTGACCAATTTTTTCAACCAGCCCATCCACCTGTAGAAATGAGTACAAGTCTGACAAATAGTGAACAACTGGAGAGGATGGCGTAAGACTATTTGAGCTCAATATCCATACCAACAGAGGGTTTTGGAACCTCTTGCATTTTGGGCTTCAAAAATGGAGGAGTGGACTGAGCTCGCCAGTCATGCCTTGGAGGTTTTGTCATGCCCAGCAGCCAGCGTTCTTTCAGAAAGCATCTTCAGCGCTGCTGATGTTGTACTGACGGATAAGCGCATCCGGCTGTCTCCTAAAAGTGTAGACCATCTCACTTTCATCAAGATAAACAACTCATGGATCTCCAAGAACTTTTCTACCCCAGTGGCATACTTGGCAGGGTAGATGATGTTGTACTTTCCAGCATGCTGCATTCATCTCATTGTCTAATTTTTATTCTGGCCAATTGTTACCACTTGGATGGTATCTGGCCCTAATTATTTTAAAGTGACCCTAAACCCGGAAGCCAACCCCACATCCCCTTCATACCTATACATGCAGCTTGTGAACCTGCTGCCATCGATCCCTGTATCTTGCAAAACCGCTGGGGCATTCTTCATAAATCATACTTTTAATATCTCAGTTCTGGGCGTTTCACTGAAATTTTAAAGCCGAAGCAGGCGGGCTTGTGTGCCGCTCTCCCCCTCCTTCTCCGTAATTCTGCACGCCCATGGCTGCGTGCATAAACAACAGAGAGGCGGCTCGCCTCATAGTATGGGCGGTGAAGCCGATATGACGCGTATTACGTCATACCGGTTTCACCGCCCATACTATGAGGCGAGCCGCCTCTCTGTTGTTTATGCACACAGCCATGGGCGTGCAGAATTACGGAGAAGGAGGGGGAGAGCGGCACACAGGCCCGCCTGCTGCGGCTTTAAAATTTCAGTGAAACACCCAGAACTGAGATATTAAAAGTATGAATTATGAAGAATGCCCCAGCGGTTTTGCAAGATACAGGGATCGATGGCAGCAGGTTCACAAGCTGCATGTATAGGTATGAAGGGGATGTGGGGTTGGCTTCCGGGTTTAGGGTCACTTTAAATGTGGAGATTCTTTTGGGTGTTTCCTTGTCTGTTTCCTGAATTTAGCAGGGCTCTGTGAGTACAATGCCTACACATGTGACTTATTCCCCTGTTACTCATGAATGTTTAAAATTGAAATGCTAGGCCAGGCCCTGTTCCAGAGCCTGTGTCATGCATGCAGGCTGCACCATTCTACAATATTTATTCTTGGTCAATTGATGCCACTTTGGTAGTATCTGGCACTATTTTGTGTAATGCCAAACTCTTTTTGGGGTCTCCTTGTCTGTTTACTGAATTTAACAGGGCTCTCTGAGCACTATGCCTACAACTGAAGCTTCAAATACTCAGCCAGGCCTTGTCCCATGCATCCATAATGCACAATGTTACAAATATTACTCTGGGAAATAGATGGGAATTTTCCTGCTGTCTGTCCCTAATTTGAGCAGTTTTGGCCGCTTTTGGGCCTCTTTGAAGGTGTTTCGTGGGCCCTTGATTTTGCCTCCCATTGTTGTCAATGGGGTTTGGATGTTCGGCGAACTGTTTATTGAACTTGTTTATCGAATATTGCCCATTCAGAGAACCGAATTTGAATTTTCAAAGGTTCGCTCATCTCTAATCCAAGGCTATCCCTGTCCCCAGGATTATCCCTGATCGTGGGGACTTCTGGGTATTGTACCTTACTCAACTTCTAAATACAACTTCTTTATTTGTCTCTCCCTTCCCCGAGGAGTGAAGAGACAGGACTGCAAGGTAACATACTGACAAGATAGACAAAGAAGCAAATGCAAGATACACAAAATCTTCTCCAGCAGGAAACTTCAGAGCTGCAACAGAAATGAACACCTCAGCTTCTCCAGACATAAGCTCCTTAAATGTGGTCAGTATAGAGAATTTATAACCAGCATGGAGTGAATCCAGGAGTGAGTAAGTATAGCACAAAGGAGTGATGATAAAGTAAAACCTCTTCAATACAAGATAACAGTCAAGTGGGCTCCACAGAAGACTTATAATGAATTAAAGGGAACCAACCACCTCAGATCACCCTAATACACAGTTAGTACATGTCCCTGCACCCTTAGGATACCTTTCCAGCACTGTTTTTGTGTAAAATCTTGCATTAGTATAACTGATATAAAGAGTTTATACACTTACTAGCCTGGAGACATCTGGGCGTATCCCTCCTTCTGTTATACTTCAGGGCTGTGCATTGCATGTCTGTGCTCCCCCTCCCTCCGTACCTGCTGCCTGCCCTGATGGGCGTGATCGTTATCTCCTCTGCACAGAGGGAGGGGGAGCACAGCCATGCAATGAATGCACAGCCCTGAAGTATAATAGAAGGAGGGATACGCCCAGATGTCTCCAGGCTAGTAAGTTTATAAACTCTTTATATCAGTTATACTAATGCAAGATTTTACACAAAAACAGTGCTGGAAAGGTATCCTTAGGGTGCAGGGACATGTACTAACTGTGTATTAGGGTGATCTGAGGTGGTTGGTTCCCTTTAAGTGTTGAGACCTCTTGATCCCAGATGCCCCAGAGGTAACATCAGGATGCGACACACTCATGACACACAGAGATATCACAACTACGTTTTCACATAAAACATAGTGGAGGAGAAGAACAAATGGTGTCACTGGATGCTTACATCACAGAGTTGGTAAGAATGGTTCCAAGTGTGTCAAATGTACGTAATGTTGCACAGGGCATAAAAAATTGGGGCACATGGTTTTGGAGCAATTTGTAACATAATTCTAGCACATATGATTTAGTAAATCTCTCCCATTGCACGATGCCAGAAAGTCTCATCAGACATTAAACTTTCATTTGAAAATTGTAATTCATACTGCAATTCACAAATGAGTTTTGGTATTGTCTAAAGGAATGTAACATTACATGCCTGCTCTGGTCCTTGCTGTGAACTCTGGCATAACATTTGCCCTGTATTTGCACCGTAAACGCTTAAGTGAGTTTTATTTTGGGGGTTAAGATTATCGAACACTTGCATTGAATTGCAGCCTTCTTTGTGGTTTAGTCACATACCTGCCTGTTAAACAACACGAAAGGTAAATATATAAACACTACTAAGCTCTGCGGCTTCTTGGCTGAGCACATGTAGGATAAAGTCAAGAAAGAGCAAACATACTAGGTCGGCA
Organism: Allobates femoralis; assembly: GCA_033576535.1. NCBI lineage: Eukaryota > Metazoa > Chordata > Amphibia > Anura > Aromobatidae > Allobates > Allobates femoralis. The sequence continues at coordinate 66,192,980 of JARQOC010000001.1, forward strand.
ATCACCTCTCCTGTGACTAAATGGGAGAAGCATTCTTTGAAAACATGTTAACTGGTTATATAATACATTTGCAATCAAAACTATTCAAAACCCGAATTAGGTTTATCAGCAAAATGAACAATCTTTTTGTTGATGGAAATAAACTTGTCAAAAAATGGCCAATGCTCAATGCAGCTAATATAACTAGTTATCTCTTCAAATTAAACACAAAATGTCACTTTTAACATAGATCACTGTTTACAAGTTAACCTCTTCACAACATGCTTCTACATGTACAATGCAAATTGGAAGCGGGTGCATGGAGCAGCCTCACCTGGTGAGCTCACCCTTAAGGCCCCGTTTCACGCTTCAATGGACGAACGATCCGATCAACGATCCGACTTGACCTAGATCGCTGGAACGACGTTCGAGGTGACGCAGCAACGATTCCGCAACAAGTGAACGATACTTGCGGTTGTTTGATCGCCCACGTCCTTCAGTTCTGAATAGGCGAAGTCGTAAACGACATCGTTATCAAGCTGTCACACACTCATCGTTTGGTTTAAGGTCCAGTTCACAAACCTCCGATGAATGATCTGCCCGATTATAGTTGATCGGATGTACATGTCACACTGAACGACGTCGTTATGATGTCGTTTGAACAACTGAAAACCTGTGACGTTTCATTGATATCGTTAACGATATGTGTTGTGTAACGGGGCTTATACTCTGCAGGTAATGGCTGTGTGTTACAGCCTGGACCTGCCTCTAACAAGTGATTGTTTACCTGTTAAATGCTGCTGTCAAACTCTAATAGTGGCATTAACAGCATGTTTGCATGGAGGCGCGTCATTCAATGCACCCATTGACATGCACGTAATGTGATTGTGGGTCACTGTTATGACAGCAGGGGGTCTGCTGAAGACCTCCATGCTTGTCATTACATAACTCCCCTGGAACCCTGTTTGTGGCCGGGCTTCAAAGTAGACTATGATGCAATCTATGATGCAATACTATGTCATTGCTACATATAGCACAAGCGATCAGATGATCGCAGGTTATAATCCTCTAAGAGAACTAATAAATTCAGTGAAAGAAAAAAGTATAAAAAAATGAAAAAAAAAAAAACATGAGTTCAAATCATCCCCCTTTCCCCCATTACAAATTAAGATAAAAAATAAAGGCAATTACACATACAACCCCTGGCAAAAATGATGGAATCACCTGGCTCAGAGGATGTCCATTCAGTTGTTTAGTTTTGTAGAAAAAAAGCAGATCCCAGACATGGCACAAAACTAAAGTCATTTCAAATGGCAACTTTATGGCTTTAAGAAACACTAAAAGAAGTCATGAAAAAAAAATATGCTAGCCACTAATGGTTACTTTTGTGGACCAAGCAGGGGGAAATATTATGGAATCACTCAATTCTGAGGGAAAAATTATGGAATCATGACAAGCAAACAAACAAAACTACACTCAAATCCATTACTAGTATTTTGGTGCACCACCTCTGGCTTTTATAACAGCTTGCAGTCTCTGAGGCATGGACTTAATGAGTGACAAACAGTACTCATCATCAATCTGGCTCCAACTTTCTCTGATTGCTGTTGCCAGATCTTCTTTGCAGGTTGGAACCTTGTCATGAATCATTTTCTTCAACTTACGCCAAAGATTTTCAATGGGATTGAGATCAGGACTATTTGCAGGCCATGATATTAACCTTATGTGTCTTCTTTCAAGGAATGTTTTCACAGTTTTTGCTCTATGGCAGGATGCATTATCGTCTTGATAAATGATTTCATCATCCCCAAACATACTTTCAATTGATGGGATAAGAAAAGTGTCCAAAATATCAATGTAAACTTGGGAATTTATTGAAGACGTAATGACAGCCATCTCCCCAGTGCCTTTACCTGACATGCAGCCACTTATCATCAATGAATGTGGAAATGTGCATGTTCTCTTCAGGCAGTCATCTTTATAAATCCCATTGGAATAACACTAAACAAAAGTTCCAGCATCATCACCTTGCCCAATGCAGATTCGCGATTCATCACTGAATATGACTTTCATCCAGTCATCCACAATCCACGATCGCTTTTCCTTAGCCCATTGTAACCTTGTTTTTTTCTATTTAGGTATTAATGACGGCTTTTGTTTAGCTTTTCTGTATGTAAATCCCATTTCCTTTAGGCGGTTTCTTACAGTTCTGTCACAGACATTGACTCCAATTTCCTCCCATTTGTTCCTCATTTGTTTTGTTGTGTATTTCCTGTTTTGGAGACATATTGCTTTAAATTTCCGGTCTTGACACTTTGATGTCTTCCTTTGTCTACCAATATGTTTACCTTTTACAACCTTCCCATGTTGTTTGTAATTGGACCAGATTTTAGACACAGCTGACTGTGAATAACCAACATCTTTGCCAACATTGCGTGTTGATTTACCCTCTTTTAAGAGTTTGCTAATCCTCTCCTTTGTTTCAATTGACATGTTGGAGTCATGATTCATGTCAGTCCACTTGGTGCAACAGCTCTCCAAGGTGTGATCACTCCTTTTTAGATGCAGCCTTACGAGCAGATCTTATTTGATGCAGGTGTTAGTTTTGGAAATTAAAATTTACAGGGTGATTCCATAATTTTTTCCTCAGAGAGTTGAGTGATTCCATAATTTTTCCACCTGCTTGGGCTACAAAAGTAATCGGTACTGGCTAACACATTTTTTTTCAAGATTTCTTTTAGGGCCAAGTCACACCAGGTGATGTTGCTGGAGATATCGGCGTCAACGGGCGTGAGTGCGCACGTTTTTGGCGCCCTGCCAGCGTCTCCGCTGGGGTGTCTAAAAACCCCACCGGTGATGCCGTAATATGGGAGCCTATGGCTCCCATCGCCTGTGAGATCGCTGGTCGGCGTGTTACATGGGGCGATGTGTACACATCGCCCCAGAGTGGTTGCCTGGTTTCACAGTGCTGCTGTGAAACCAGGTGTCCACTCAAATGCGTCGCCCTCGCCTATTCACATTAGACGACGGATTGGCGATGTCGGCAGTGATAGGCCACGCCCCAACATCGCCTATAAAATCGCCGCCAAAATCGCCAGGTGTGACGGTACCCTTAGTGTTTCTTCAGGGCAGAGAGTTGCATTTGAAATGATTTTAGTTTTGTGCCATGTCTGTGATCTGATTTTTTTCTACAAAATTAAACAACTGAATGGACATCCTCCAAGCCAGGTGATTCCATAATTTTTGCTAGGGGTTGTAGGTGGCATCGCCGCATACGGAAAAGTTAGATCTATCGAGGTATAAAAATAATTACTCTGATTAATAAACATTGCAAACCTAAAAAATTCAAGAACGCCAAAATTGTGTGTTTTTTGGTCTTTGCAATGCCACAAAAATGCCATAACAAGCGACTAAAACGTCATATCTATTCCGAAATTGCATCAATTATTACCTCTCCTAAGAATAAGCCAGCAATGTCTGATTGGTGGAGGTGTGACAGATGGCACCCCCCTCAGTGGTCAGAACTACTCATTTTTGTGGGCTGAGACACAGTTCCGCAACTAAGCCCTCACACACCTCAATCCACCAAAAAATAAAATGCTATGGGACTCGGAAAATGGTCACACAGTCCCCAAATGTAAACTTCTGATTATTTTTTCACCATTAAAATAATAAAAAAAAGGAAATGTTTCATACCACTGCAATCATACTGAGGAGAAGAATAATATTTCCAGGTTGTTTTTACCACATAGTTGGGACATCCGTCCAAGACTACAAGTAAAAAACGCTATCTTTGACAGACTAGGAACAAGGCGTTCCATTAGGCAGAACGGCCAAGAAACTCTGATACCCTTTAACACCTATACAGGAATCTGGATTTACAACATGGTCCAGGAGATTGCTGCCTATGGCAGGGCTGCAGTCCAGAGACAAAAAAAGTCGCTAAGCAGAGTGAAAGCTGGGAGGTCAGGAAAGGACAAAAATCAAGATCCTATAGCATAGTTAGGGAGCTGGGTCAAAACCAAAATAACAGCAAGGTACAAAAATTGTGAGGCATAACACACGTCCAAAAAACAGGCCGGCGTAACACAGGAAAACACTATACAAGACAGGAGACTAGCCAGGAGAACTAAAAATATTTCTGGCAGCTTCCAGCAAGAGGCTGAAGGTATTAGTAGGATGTGGTGGCTTTTAACAGGCTGAAGCTTAGAAATTAATAACTTCAGCTGGGCAGCACACCCAGACCCATCCACTCTGTAAGACTGTGAAGCACTGCAGGTTCCAGCCAATCTAACCTTAGTGGATGAGTGGAGCCAGAGCTCTCCAGAGATTCTGGTTCTGACCTCTCTATCACCAGCACCACCTGCACGCTGAATACGGCAGTGCCTGGTGAAAGAAGCAGATTTGCAGGAGCAACCTCTGGTGGGGATGTTACAGTAATACACCCCATGCCAATTACATTTGGCCTGTGGACCCTTAAGACCAAGCTTACTGGGGAGCAGGAAATGAAACTTTGTGATCAGATTTTTAGAATTGCTATTACTCGCCAGAACCCAGGATTTCTCCTCTGGACAATAACATCTCCAACGCACCAGATACTGCACAGAAGCTCTTACAAAACAGTAATCAACGATAATCTGCATCCCATACTTCAAATTACCCTTAGCTAGAACAGGAGGAGGAGGATTTTTGACTGCGTGAACAAGGGAATGATATAGCTGGAGGAGAGACTTATGAAACACGATGGGTATCTTAAGAGATTGAGGAAGTTTTAGACAGAAAGCTGCAGGGTTAATGACCTCAATTATTTCATAAGGACCAATAAAATCTAGGATCCAGCTTGGCAGAAGGAACCTTAAATTTGATATTTTTTGTGGACAACCATACCTTGTCCCCAACTCCAAAGCTTGGGCCCCTAGAATGTCTCTTACTAGCAGCTGAGGTTTGACCACCTTGTGCCCTCTTCAAGTTCTCCCTGACTTCACACCAGATACCTTTTAATTTACCCACAGATTTTCAACCTCTGGAGTATGCATTAATATGGTTGAAAAAGAACTAAAACAAGGATGTAACTGAAAATTGCAGAAAAAGGAGGATGTTTTGATAGATTCTTGATATTGATTATTCATGGTAAATTCGACTAAGGCTGGGGTCATACTTGGCATGATTTTTTTTATTGCCTTTAAAAAAAGCATGCGTTTCTGCATGCTTTTTTCCATTTCAGCATGCGTTTTATAAGTTGTCTGATGGCACCCTGCGTTTTTGCATGCGTTTTTAAATCAGCACCAAAAAATAGTGCATGCACTATTTTTCGGTGCTGTTTTAAAAACGCATGCATTTTTTTAGCATGGGCCCCTATGGAAATGCATGCGTTTTTGGATGGTACTAAATGGTACTAATGTACCATGCGTTTTTGCATGTGTTTTTGATGTCAGCAACTCACATAAGTGCAAAAACTCATGCCAAAAACGCATGGCACTTTAGACATGCGTTTTTGCTATTAAGGCATGCGTTTTTGCTATTAGGGCATGCATTTTTTAACATGGGGGCCTATGGGTGCGTTTTTACATGCTTTTTTAAAAACGCAGGTCTCCAAAAACGCTTGAAAAAAACGCAAGTGTGACCTTAGCCAAACGGCAGATGTTCCACCCTGTCAGACTGGTGATCGGACACATAACACCGAAGATATTGCTCAAGTGTTTGATTAGTACATTCAGTCTGACTATTGGTGTCTGGGTTGAAAGTAGAAGAAAAAGACAACTCAATATAGATCTTTTTAAAAAATTTCCTCCAAAATTTGGATAGAAACTTAGTCCCCTGGGCGGAAACTATATTTTGCCAAACACCATGTAACCACACAATGTGACTAATGATTAATTTACTTAGGGTTTCAGAATTAAGCAAACCAGAGAGAGGAACAAAATTACAATAAATGGTTTATTGAACCTAGCTACCACCACCCAGATACAAGTGTTCCCTTCTGAGGGCGGAAGGTCAGTAATGAAGTCCATGGAGAGGTAGGTCCAAGGACTCTCAGGTGTGGGAAGGAGCTGGAGAAACCTGACAGGATGGATTCAGGGTGTCTTGGCTCAGACACAAGTTTCTCAAGCAAGCATGCATTCCTTAGAGTCTTTAACTATGGTAGGCCACCAAAAATTCCTGGTTATCAGTTGGATATTGTTGTTTACACCAGGGTGACATACAAGCACATAATCATGAGACTCCTGAAGAATACATCACTGAAATTGGGAGCAACAAATAGTTTTAGGGTAGGAGTAGCATCGAGGGCTTGCTCTTGGGATATATGAATCTCATCCACAAGGTCTAAGGAGAAAGACGACATAATTATGCCTTTAGCTAAAATAGGAGCTGCATCAGAGTCATCAGACTGAGGACAGAAACTTCAGGGAAGTACATCAGATTTTATGTTCTTAGCACCAGATTGGAACGTCACCACAAAATTAAACCTAGAATAGATCAAAGCCCACCTAGCTTGCCTACGACAGAGTCTCTTAATTGATTACAAATAAGTCAGATTTTTGTAGTCCGTGATAGCAGTGACCTTATCTTTGGCACCTTCAAAGAAGTGGTGCCATTCCTTAAAGGTCCATTTCATTGCCAACAATTCATGATTGCCGATATCACAATTAATCTCAGCTATAGAAAAATTTCGTGACAAGTAGGTGTACAGACGAAGTTGAGTCATCAACCTCCACAATAAAAGAAGGCTGAGCCAATATTGGGTCAGATGGAAAATATTCCTTTAGCTTAGAGAAAGCTTGGATTGCCTCAGGATTCCAATTAACCACATCCTCCAACTCCTTCTTAGGGTACCTTTACACGCCGCAACCGCAGGAGACAATTTTGGCGGCGATATTTCTTGCTGGAAATCACCTCCTTATTGCAGCGTGTAAATAGGGAATTTGGCGGTGATAAAACCAATGTCACCTGGTTTCGATTTCAGAGCAGTGGTCTGAAATCAGGCGACCATGGCGAGGCGACATATCGCCACCAAATTCCATATTTACACGCCGCAATAAGGAGGCGATTAGGTATAAAATAAATGTGGCAGCAATATTTCTGCAACGAAATATCGCTGTCAACCATTCTTGCTACGGTTGCGGCGTGTAAAGGTACCCTAAGTCAAATCAATGAGTAACTTGGAAATCCTGAAGAAATTTTTAATACATTTATGATAATAATTAGCAAATCTAAGAAAACGCTGCAGGGCTTTCATGGACTAGGGTTGCATCCACTTATTAATGGGCTGAACCTTAGACGGATCCATGCATAAGCCTATCGCAGACAAAATATACCCCAGAAAATTTACTTCTTCTACATAAAAAGGCACAATTTTCAAGTTTTGCAAATAATGAACTGTCTCTAAATCTTTGGAGTACAGTACGCACATGTGCGACATCAGATGAATAATTCAAGAGGACATCCAGATAGAGAACCGCTGATATCTCTGAATATATCAATAACAAAATTCTGAAAGACAGAGAATGGTTCCAATAAAAAGTAAAGCTTGCCCCACAAAAAAGCAAGCCCTCATACAAGACTATCAACCATAAAATAAAAAGTAATGCCTCTCGGAAATGGAGACTGGATTCAAATGTATTTTTACATAGTAAAACAAAAAAATATACACGTATAAAAATTGTATGACCATAACAGCTCTGACCCGTAGAACAGAACTACCAGCATTTGTTCTGCAAAGTGAGCAACATTAAAGCAAACCCCCAAAAGAAAGCAGAATTGCTATTTTTTCAGTCTTACCCAATTGTTTTCTTATTTGTCAGTACGTTGTATGGTAAAAAGAATGATATTATTCAAAGTTGCAATGTATCCTTCTGAAACTCCCAAAAAAAATATTTTTTAAAGGCAGTGTGGGTCAATAAGGTTGGTAGTTTGTAAAGTGAAATCTGGTGATAGAGCCACTTTTTAAGCACTTTGGTGTTTCATAAGCTGCTTTTGAACAGGAACCTACTAAGGTAAGCTTATAATTAGGCACAAAAATATTGAGCGAATGTGGCTTTTTGATATGGAATCCATATAAGACTTTTAGCAAATGATTTATCTTTTATGTTCTTCAGATGAAGAATTGCACTTGACACAGGGATATCAAGATATAATAGTTACTGGAGAGAACATTTTGGGTCGAGTGTTTTGCCAGCATATAAGGAGAACTGCAGTATATTAGCTCCATAAGACTGAGGAGAACTTCCTATCACAAAGCAAACGGGAGACATTTAGTAGCATCCTAAATAGGACCTGTGCACAATTATACCCTATATACAGTAGGTACCTTCACAAACAGCAATATTGCTAGGCAATTTCACTGGCAATTTGCTGGTTGCAGTGAAATCATGGACACATTGTTCCATTTGTACACAGCAACAACATAGAACAATGTGTCCGTGATTTCACTGCAACCAGCAAATTGCCAGTGAAATTGCCTCGCAATATTGCTGTGTGTGAAGGTACCTTATGGGAATAAACATGCTAGAAATAGGAGGAAACCACTATGGCTAAAAAAGGCTGTAATGGCCACTTTAAACGGCACGATATCGTTGTCCAACAATGATAAAAAGTCACGTGGTTCGTCCACTGCCGCCGATATCGTTTGTGCGTTGTGTGGTGTAAATGAGCAATGCGATGCAAGAACGATGCCAAAACGATATCGTTGGGGAATTGTGCAGGCTCTCCAACTGGCCAATATTGGATGGACGATCTGGCAGGATCGTGCTGTGGGACAGCGCAACTACGATTTGGAGCACAACTTCCCCTATTCACTCCCATGTTGTATACAATATCCGTTGTATACAATAAAGGAACGATATTGGGACGTTTAAAGCGGCCATAAGGGGCACAATAAGTGACAAAAAGAAAGCATTTAGGGAATTAAAGCAAGTAGGTAGTGATGAGGCATTAAATAAATACAGAAAATTAAATATCATCTGTAAAAAGCAAATCAAGGCAGCAGAAATTGAGACAGAGAGACTCATTGCCAGAGAAAGTAAAAAAAAAATCTCAAAATATTCTTTAACTACATAAATAGTAAGAAACTAAAAATGATTGTGTTGGCCCCCTTAAAAATAGTCTGGGTAAAATGGTGGAAGAGGAAGAGGAAAAAGCCAATATCCTAAATGGCTTTTTTGCAACAGTATTTACACAAGAATATCCCATGACAGACAACATGATCAGTGATTACAAAAACTTAACCCAGCAGGAAGTACGGCACCATCTAAAAATCACTAAAGTTGACAAATCCCCGGGCTCGGATGGGATACACCTCAGAGTTCTGCAGGAATTAAGTACCATCATAGATAGACCATTATTTTTAATATTTAAAGATTCCATAATAACAGGGTCTGTACCACAGGACTGGAGTATAGCAAATGTGGTACCAATCTTCAAAATGGGGACAAAAACTGAACTTGGAAATTATAGGCCAGTAAGCTTAACCTCTACTGTGGGTAAAATCCTTGAGGGTTTTCAAACAGTACCTTCACACGCCGCAATATCGGCTGGGAATCCTAAAGGCGATATGTCGCCCCAGAGCGATCGCCGTAAAATTGCCTCCCAGTTGCGGCGTGTGATTGGGGAATTTTGCAGCGATAAATCGCCTCTCGGCTGATTCCTGAGCACTGCTCAGAAATCAACCGCGACCATGAAGGCAATATTTCCGTGTTGTGGCGTGTGATAGGGCGATAGTGATGGAATCAGTGTCGCATATGATTTCCCATAGGCGTGCCACAGCGTGCTGTAGTCCGCGCCCCGTCTGCGATGATTGGTGGTGACTACTGTTTTCCCATTGACTGTCAGTTCACAGGGCGCATTATTTGAAGAGCTGTCCATTCAGCAACACACACATCTTCGATGGCGTCATGTATTAGTCAGACTGCCAGAGCAGGCTGACCAATTGTAACGCTGTTGCATTGTCCAATGAGCGCGTATGGGGCGCTGTGTAAACCACTGTGGCACACCTATCTCCTCGCAGTGCTGACCATGTACGCCCAGATTGCCTTTGGGATTGCGGCGTGTGAAGCGGAGAGGGAATTCTACCAGAATGGTTCCGCTGTGGATGAGGCGATTTCCGGGGTGACACATCGCCTTTCTCTCAGGGAGAGATTGCGGCGTGTAATAGCAACATCGGTGATCTGAGGCGAGCATGAAAAATATGCATGCGCACGTTAGATCGTCTCATATCGCCAGCCAATATTGCAGCGTGTGAAGGTACCATTAGAGATGTTATACTGGAGTATCTGAGGAAAAATAACCTCATGACCCAATATCAACATGGGTTTATGAGGGACTGTTCCTGTCAAACTAATCTGATAAGCTTCTATGAAGAGGTAAGTTCTTGACTTGACCAAAGAAATGCAGTGGACGTGGTGTATATGGACTTTTCAAAAGCTTTTGATACAGTGCCACACAAAAGGTTGATACATAAAATGAGAGCAATGGGGATAGGGGAAAATATGTTTAAGTGGGTTAAGAACTGGCTCAGTGATAGGAAACAAAGGGTGGTTATTAATGGAACACACTCAGAATGGGTCATAGTTAATATTGGGGTACCAAAGGGGTCAATATTGGGCCTGCTTGTTTTTAACATATTTATTAATGACCTTGTAGGGGGCATACAGAGTAGAATCACAATATTTGCAGATGACACTAAACTCTGCAGGGTAATCAATACAGAGGAGGACAATTTTATATTACATGAGGATTTATGTAAACTAGAAACTTGGGTTGATAAATGGCAAATGAGCTTTAAGGTCATGCACTTGGGCAGAGGAAATAAAATGTATAATTATGTTCTTAATTGTAAAACACTGGGCAAAACTGTCACTGAAAAAGACCTGGGTGTATGGGTAGATGCTAAACTCACATTTAGTGGCCCGTGTCAATAAGCTGCTGCAAAAGCAAATAAAATAATGGGATGCATTAAAAGAGGCATAGATGCTCATGAGGAGAATATCATTTTACCTCTATACAAGTCACTAGTGCGACCACACTTATGGTACCTTTTACACGCGGCAACATTTCTAGGGTGTCAACAGGTAACTTTCTGGCTGCAGTGAAATCATGGAGAGATTATTCCATTTGTACACAGCAACAAGATAGAACCTTGTCTCCATGATTTCACTGCAGCCAGTAAGTTACCTGTTGACACCCTAGAAATGTTGCCGCGTGTAAAGGTACCATTAGAATACTGTGTACAATTCTGGTCTCCGGTGTATAAGAAAGACATAGCTGAACTAGAGCGGGTGCAGAGAAGAGCGACCAAGGTTATTAGAGGACTGAGCGTTCTGCAATACCAAGACAGGTTATTAAACTTGGGGTTATTTAGTTTGGAAAAATGAAGGCTTAGGGGTGATCTTATAATAATGTATAAATATATGAGGGGACAGTACAGAGACCTTTTTAATGATCTCTTTACTCTTAGGCCTGAGACGGGGACAAGGGGGCATCCTCTACGTCTGGAGGAAAGAAGGTTTAATCATAATCACAGACGTGGATTCTTTACTGTAAGAGCAGTGAGACTATGGAACTCTCTACCACATGCTGTTGTAATGAGTGAGTCACTACTAACATTTAAGAAGGGCCTGGATGCCTTTCTTGAAAACTATAATATTACAGATTATATATACTAGACTCTTTGATAGGGCGTTGATCCAGGGAACTAGTCTGATTGCCGTATGTGGAGTCAGGAGGGAATTTTTTCCCCCAATGTGGAGCTTAGTGTTGCCACATGGGGTTTTTTTGCCTTCCTCTGGATCAACATGTTAGGCTATGGGTTGAATTAGATGGACTTAAGGCCACGTCACACGCTTCAATTTTATGAACGATATCGCTTGAGTGATCTGCTTTTTTGATCGCTTAAGCGATATCGTCTGTGCGTCGCTGCGTGTAATCAAGCGATTTTACAATGTAAAATCGCTTGATTGTTTGATCGCAGATTTGTGAACATGTTCACAAATCTGTCGCTGGTCGGCCGGTGGACACGCAGCATCGCTGCGTGTGACACCGGCAGACGACCGATAACACAGCTCCCAGCGCCTCTCACAAGCGCTGGGAGCTGGTATCCAAGGTAAACTGCGGGTATCTAGGCAGCGCGCGCTGCCTAGATACCCGATGTGTACCTTGGTTACCAGCCTCCTCCGCTCACGGGCTGGTATCTAAGGTACACAGCGGGTAACTAGGGTAACTAAATCACAGCATGCACGATTTTCTCAAATCGCACTCAGCTATACAAGTCAATGAGTCCATGGAAAAAATTGGACCACACTCGAATGACATCCAAGTGCGGACAAATTGTCACTGACTGACATAATGGAGAAGCAGAGTAATAGTTTTTTTCTATCTTTTCCCCTTCCAACAAAATCAGATCACATTCTGATAAAACTCTGAGAATGTGATTAGTATTTTCTCGGATGAGAAAAAATATGATAGTCTGCACCTAGCCTTAAAGGGCTTGTCCATTACTAGGACAACATCTTCTGATTCCACATGTCTCCCCAAAGTAAAATAATAGATTGTACACTCACCTCTCGTGCTGGTGCCATTCCAGTAGGGTCAGTAATCGCGGGTCTGAGTCTCATGTATCATTGTGACATTCGAGCTGTTTTGGGCGGTGTTCGAGTCATTCACCGAATTTGAACAATTTGCTTCAAATTCGGCAGTTCTAGGTTATGTTTGATAACGCTTCACCAAAAGCTTACCCTAAGCCTAGCCCGAACCCTAACCCTGTTCATGAATGTGAATATCGAGTTTCTGTGTATAGTGTGCAGGGGGGGGTTTAGATCAGTGCTGTAGAAATAAAGTCGATCTCCATTTTTTTTTCTCCAAACTGCAGATACAGTGGGGCGGTGCAGGCTGTCATCCAATCACACTCACACACAGCAAAGTGTAATTTTTGCACACAAGCAAGGTCAGGCATCATTGGCTGTGTAAGTCACATGTCCTAGCCCTATAAGACCCGACCATTTTCCCCATCGCCACCAATTGGTCATTGCTGTAGCTCTGTGTCAGACGGCACTGCTGCTGCTGTGCGCGCTATAGAATGAAAACTGTCAATTCTCCTCTTATTCAGCTAGTGAGCGAATATAAAGTTAGATAGATAGGTTTAGGGAGTAGGGACTGGAGGGAGGGTGTGAATTTTAGGAATGTCAGCCCTTTTGAGGGCTACTTAATAGGAGTATAGGGAGTAGAGAGTAGGGACTAGTTGTGTATCAACCCTTTTCAGGTGTACTTCACAAAACTAGGGACTAGTTGTAATCTCAGCCCTTTGGACTAGGTTAGAGCAGTCCCTATTAGTTTTTGCCAGGCAGGTGTGTGCCAGTGCTGTGAAAGTGTTTTTCACAGCATCTGGCCACATCTAGCTCAGGGAATTCTTTAGGGCAGGTAGTGTAGCACTGCTGTGAAGAAAGCTTCACCACCTGTCTTAAGTAGGCATTTTTTGCTGCATCTAGTCCAGGCAATTTGTTCGGGCTAGTAGCAGTGTCACTTACACAGTGGTATAGCCCACTTGTGAAAGAAGCTACACCGCCTATGTAGTTCCTACTAATTTTTAACTGCACCTAGCCCAGGTCTCACTTCGGGTCAAGTAGCAGTGTCACAAAAAGCAGATGTATAGGCCACTTCTAATACAAGCATCTATACCGCCTGTGTAGTTCCTACTAATTTCCAAGTGCACCTTTCCCAGGTCTCACTTTGGGCCTAGTAGCAGTGTTGGTTCAGTCACCTCTGCTCGATTTACATCCAACTTTTTCTTCTCCAACAACTGCACAGTTGCCAATTTTGACACATACAAAATGAGTGGCAAAAGGCCTGCTGCTGGTGGAAAGGGGTGTAGGCGTGGTGGAAAGGGAAAACAAGTTGGTGTCCGTGGGGTAGATGCTAAATCTACATTAACATATGCTGAAGAAAGACAATCTTCCAGCCAAAGTAAGATGTCTACTTCTTTGCGTGGCCAATCGGATATTATCCCTTTCTTATGGACACAACCATCAATACCACTTGTAAATGAAGCACGAAAACAGCAGGTGCTTGAATGGATCACAAGTGCTCCATCAAGTGGCCTCTACTCCACCTCAACTACTACATCACAAACCCTCTAGTCATCTGAGGTGTCAGCCCAATTGCACTTAATTTCTCCCAGCTCCCAAGTCTCCAGCAGCCCTACTGAGTCTGGGATAAGACACATGTTTGAGTCTGCAGAGTTGTTCAGTCACACAATAGCCTGGGAATCAGAGGTCTTCTACAAAGCTGCAGTGAGTCCAGACGAGTTAATGATCTGCCCTGATGCCCAGAAGCTTTGTGAGTCCGATCCAGGCCTAGATGAAGAAGCTGTGGTGAAACGCGTTAAGGGTGAGCTTCCCTATAGGACCGGTATGATTTGTGACCCCCTGCTGTGTTCAACTCATTAGTGGGATTTAACCCATTCATTACAAGTCTATCAAGATTGGAGCACGCACTGTACCAAAAAAATCTTGTGGTCAGTACAATAGTCATGTGTATATATTCTGAGAGTGTAATACAAACCCTCTAGGTTTAGCCACTATTGATTATCATTGTGATGCGGTGTGGGGCATCGATAATATAAGGATTTAATACTGCACATCATCTTTCTTGTTGGACATAGTACAGTCTAAACTCCTTGCCTTCACACACATCATAGAAAATCCTATAGGATCTTGGTTTAGGAGCTAACCTTTTAGAGGAGAGATATTCACCTGAGATATATATTTAAGCGGACTCTGTGAGATTCCCCTATTCAGTAACATCTTGCCAGCATTTATACCACCTTTTATGCACTTTTTGTATATATCACAATTATTGATTTGATATATTCTCATAACATTTACGGTTAATTTATTTTTTACACGTACTTGAGTCACTTGTAACACATATTTCTTAATGTTCACTACACTTCAGCACTTTATTTTTTTAAATGATATTTATTTTGGTGCTTAAAAGTTTTTTTGCACTTGGATTTTTTTGGTGTTCACTTTACTTTAATTGAGTTCACTTGTGCACTTTAATATATTAGTGTTCACTAAATCAGGAACTGGCAACGTCATTAGGAGAAATATGGAATATTGTGTCATGTATAAGCGTGCACCTTTATGAATTGTATTAGATTTATGTGATAAGACGTGGTTAATATCCTGTATGCTTAATAATAGATTTGAGGGGTGTTTTGGTCTCTGATGGGATTTCTCAAAGTAATTTTGTATTTTGTATGTTTTTAAAAATATTTTTATATATATTTCAATAAAGTGATATCTATACCCAAATTTTGGCTATTAAACTCATTTTATATATAGGTTTTGTGTTAATGATCTGCCCTGATGCCCAGAAGGTTTGTGAGTCAGATCCAGGCCCAGATGAAGAAGGTTCTGACCTTCATGTAGACCCTTATTCCCTAACAGTAACTACTCTTGTTGGACACAAGGAGGATGATACTGATGAGACTCAGATACCGGATTGGATTGACAAATTAAGTTTACGGTCAAGGCAGGAAGAGGTTGTCTCTAAGTAGGATGAGGGGTGTGAGAACACAGAGGATGGTGATGAGGTTGGAGATTCCACTTACTGTAAACCCACAGTCAGCTAGTCGATGAGGTCAGCATAGGAGGTGGCGGAGGATGCTACCGACGACAAGGTTAGGTTGCGCCTTCCTGGACATAGACGGATTACTGGAAGCACGTCAACAACTGCATTCACAGCCACAACTCTGCCTCTGAGCAGAAGTCGTGGTGGCTCTGCAGCTCGCATGGGCTCTAAGCCTTGCCTAGCCTGGGCCTTTTTTGACATCGCCAAGGATCTCCCAACTCATGTCATCTGCAAGATTTGTCACCAATCTTTGAGTAGAGGCCAAAAACTCACTAACTTGAGTACTTCATGTATGACTCGCCACATGGACATGAAGCACAAGTCGCAGTGGGAAGCTCACTGTGCTAGAATGCGGGCTAGCAGGGCGGCCTACCACCATCTGCCCCATCAAGTGCATCCATGTGCTCTTCATCATCTGGGGCTGTGGGGACAGCTGTTACACATGTTTTTAGACGCAGACCTTACACCCATTTACCCGCAACAGGCAGTGTCATTGGCAGGTCGTCAGTTGGTTTTCAAGTGGACAATGCTGCTGGTGTTGAGCTCTCTCAGACATCGAGAGCATGACTGGATGAAGGCAACATTACATCTTCGCCTGCATCTCCCTCACAGACCAGCAGTTTGCCAGAGACACCCTACTCAACCCCGTCTCAGCACAGCAGCCAACCCTCCGTCTCTCAGATGTGGACAAGTAAAATCCCATTTCCTCCTAGCCATGAGAAAGCTAAGCACTTGAATTTCACCATTTGCAAGCTGTTGGCTAAAGAAATGCTGCCTTTCCGCCTGATGGACACAAAGGATATTCGATTCCTTATGTCCATCGCAGTGCCCCAGTACCAGATGCCCACTTGCCACTACTTCTCCAAGAAAGGTGTGCCTGCGCTACACCAGCAGGTCACAGACAACATCATCGCTTCCTTGAGAAACTCTGTGTGTGACAGGGTGCATTTCACCACAGACACTTGGCCAGTAAGCATTGACAGGGGCGTTACATGTTGCTGACTGGGCACTGGATAACTATGGTGAGAGCTGGAGAAGAGTCTGCTGTTCAAGTCTTGCCGTCCCCACGAGTTGTGCGTCCATCCTCTGTAGGTAGAAGTTCCTCCACTGCTTCTGCCTCCTCAACCTCGTCTCCATCCTCCACCTCCACCCAAAGCCAGTCTGGTAATGACACCCGCGTTGTAACTGCACAGAAGGAATCCTGCACACCTCCTTACTATGCTGCCAGCAGGCGGTCTTTACCTTGGGAAATGTGAGTCACACAGCTGAGAAGTTGTGGTCAGCTCTGGCGACCAAGTTTCAGCAATGGTTGTCTCCACTCAACCTGTAGCCAGGGAAGGCCGTGTGCGACAATGCTGCAAACCTGGAGGTGGCCCTTCACCGGGGCAATGTCACACACATGCCTTGTATGGCTCACGTGTTGAAACTGATTGTCCAGCAATTTTTGACACGCTATCCCGGCCTATATGGGCTTCTGCAGAGAGCACAGTCACTGTGTGCTCACTTCCGGTGTTCGCATCCCGCAGCTCAACGACTTGCTTCGCTACAGAAGTCTTTCGACTTGCCCGTTCACCGGCTAAAATGCGATGTGCCGATACCCTGGAATTCTACTCTGCACATGTTGCAGCGACTTTGGCAGCACCGCCGAGCCCTGGTGCAATATGTTATGACATATAGCCTGGGCCAAAGAGATCCAGAGGTGGGGCAGATCACACTGCAGGAGTGGTCTCAGATCAAGGACCTATGCACCCTTCTGCACAGTTTTGAGATGGCTACAAAAATGTTTAGTGCTGACGATGAAATTATCAGCATGGATATTCCGGTCATCTACATGCTGGAGCAGACACTAAACAATATTCGGAGTAAGGTGGTGGGACAAGAGGAGATGGAGGAAGTACAGGAGAACTCCTATGTGGAAGGCATGACAACATCTCCAAAGTCCTCACGGTCGGCAGCACCAAGACGGCAGGCATGGGTGGGTGGTGGAGAGGGATTAACGAGGGCGCTTGGTAGCAATCAAACTCTTGAGGAAGGTGCAGAAGCCCAGGAAGAAATGGAGGACGAACTGGCGATGGGCATGGAAGAGTTAGCAGATGAGGGAGACATTGATGACATTTCTGTTGTGCGAGGTTGGGGGGAGAGGGCAGAGGAATGAAGCATGATTCTCACCTCCCCACCACCAACACAACAAGGACTTGGTCCTCCTGGATGCGTAAGACACATGAGCGCCTTCTTGCTGCACTACCTGCAACATGACACTCGGATTGTCCAAATTAGAAGTAATGCCGACTACTGGGTTGCCACACTCTTAGATCCCCGGTACAAGACCAAATTTACTGAAATAATTCCTGCCATATAAAGAGACGCATGCATGCAGGAGTATCAGCAGAAGCTGATACATAATCTCAGATCGGCTTTTCCACGAAACACCAGTGGTACACAGAGTGAATCTCACAGTTCTAACTATCCCTGCATCTTCCTATCCCCCATCTCCTCTATTCTGTCCTTTCCCACTATTCTATTCTGTCCCCCCGCTCCTCTATCCTGATTTAATCCCTATCCTGTCCCCTGTTCTCTTTCCTGTGTGTTAAAAAAAACACTCCTCTCGGAGGATACATCACCTGTCACCGGCTCCCAGGATGCAACACCATCTGTGCAGAAGGGCCTGTGGTGATGTCAGAGAGCTGACATGTCATGTGACCGGCTCTGTGACATCATCACAGGTCCTTCAGCCCCGATGATGTCGCATCCTGGGAGCCGGTAAAAAGGTGATGTATCCTCCGGGAGTAGTTTTTTTTAACACACAGTGAAGAGAACAGGGGACAGGATAGTGATTTTATCAGGATAGAGAAGAGGGGGGACAGAATAGAATAGCGGCATTGACAGAATATAATAGCGGGGGGGGAAGAAGATGGAGGAGGCAGGGGCAGGGAGAGACAGGGGACCGCAGGATCCACACGGATCCTGCATAGAATCGGATCGGATGGCTATTTGCCATCCAATTGCAAGGATCCGTGTGGATCCATGCCTGTCCGTGGGATCCTCCTTCAAACTCGGATCCCACGGACAGCCACTTAATCGTAATATGAAAGCACCCTAAGTATGCAGCGAGCAGTAATATTAAGGATCAGATACATTTTAAATTGGCCATGAAAGGACTTGGGCAGCACAAAGGACTCTGTAAGGCAATAATCCCAAACACGATACCTGCATTAACAAAAGTGAATAGCTGTATTAATCCATGCTAGATTGGATTTTAATTAGCCTTTAAAAGGATTGTTTGATTGATTATTGTACCAGCAGGCACACCAACACTATGAAACCAGCCGATACGTATTATTGCTATTCCTGCTCATGAATCTGGCCTTACACTACAGCGAACAGGTGTATTAGTACACAGAGTGAAATTAGCCCTTAAAATATGGTGTGCATGAATATTGATCCAGCAGGTAAAAAATTATCTCCCTTCAGTGATACAATCTCTCCCTACACTAACTTCAGGCACACTGCGCACAAGATGGCACCTGCAGGTCTTATTTAGACCTAAGGTTGCAATGCAGCCAGCCAATCACAGCAATGGCAGTAGCAAAGATGGCTGCGGCTTAACTGTGATTAGCAGGCAATCCCCACATCTAGAGTGGCTGACAATCATGTGTGGCGGGGAATCGAATCTTGCAAGGTGAGTACCAAAATGCTCGGTGAGTAACGTCTATCCTTAATATTCAATATATTCGCCCACCACTAATGCTAATTTAAAGGGAACCAACCATCAAAAAATACCTATCTAACCTCTAAATATCTGTCCCTGGGGCCCTAAATGACTATTCTAACCATCCCTGACTGACTAAATCTAACTAACTACAGGCACAATAAATCACTTTTATACTTACCAAATTCTTGTCGGCTGGGCGTTCCGCCAAGATCTTTGTCAGCAAGGCGGGTCTCCTCGCTGCTGTATGTCTTCTTTCCAGGGCGGCATCTTCTTCCCACGCATTCAAATTACCCGCCCATTGCATCCTCGCAATGAGCGGGTCACGTGCTGCAGGCCCCGCGTCACTTCCGGCCGCTGCGTCACTGCTACACTCAGGCCGGCTTCTGAGCATGCGCAGATGGCATGCTGAAGCCGGCCTGGGCGCGTCACAGTCCCAGCGACGCGGCGGCCGGAAGTGACGTGGGGCCTGCAGCACGTGACCCGCTCATTGCGAGGTCGCAATGGGCGGGTAATT
Source organism: Allobates femoralis (assembly GCA_033576535.1). Taxonomy (NCBI): domain Eukaryota; kingdom Metazoa; phylum Chordata; class Amphibia; order Anura; family Aromobatidae; genus Allobates; species Allobates femoralis. The sequence goes on from JARQOC010000001.1 coordinate 66,212,809, forward strand.
TGAATCCGTGTGAAGAAGATGCCACCCTGGAAAGAAGACGGACAGCAGCGAGGAGACCCGCCTTGCTGACAAAGACCCTGGAGGAACGCCCAGCCGACAAGAATTTGGTAAGTATAAAAGTGATTTATTGTGCCTGTAGTTAGTTAGATTTAGTCAGTCAGGGATGGTTAGAATAGTCATTTAGGGCCCCAGGGACAGGTATTTAGAGGTTAGATAGGTATTTTTTGATGGTTGGTTCCCTTTAAGAAAAAATGTCTATTGTGCACATAATAAAAGTCTTAGATTTTTAAGTTCAGCTCATGAAAAATGGCAGCAAAAGTGTTTCACTTATATTTTTGTTCAGTGTACAGTATATTAAGATTGAATGTGTTCCCATATCTATGCAGTGAACTCGGTCCTATTAATGTATCTATGTAGTATGCTTGGTTCTGCTCCTGTATTTTATGTAGTAAGCTTAGTTTTACTAGTCTATCACTGTAGTAGACTTGGTTCTGTTCCTGTATCTTAGTACAAAACTCAGTTATGTTTCTGTATCTATGTAAATTTGCACTTCAGTGAGGAAGTGGATGAACTCCAGCGCAACCTTTAGGTAGCTCCTCAAAGTCATAGTCGCTTTCTGACAAGCCTTTAAATATGACTTGGTATTTTTGTCAAATCAGAACCCCAAACTACAGATGCTGCATTTCGGGGTAACTGCCCCTTATAAGTGTAGTGTGTGGGATATTCTGATCTGGCTGTGTGAGTGGGCTAAGACGTGGTCTGTATCTATGTTGTAAGCTTGGTTCTGTTCCTGTATGTATTTTGTAAACTTGGTTTTGTTCCTGTATCTATTTACTAATCTCAGTTCTGTTCCTGCTTCTATATAGTAAGCATGGCTAAGTTATTGGATCTGATAGCTTACTACTGTTTCTATGCAGTAATCATGGTTTGGGTACCATATCTATATAGAAAACTTGCCTTTGTTCCAGTATGTATGTAGTAAACTTGGTTATGTACCCTTATCTACAGTGAAGGAAATAATTATTTGATCTCTTGCTGATTTTGTAAGTGTGCCCAGTGACAAAGACATGGACAGTCTATAATTTTAAGGGTAGGTTAATTTTAACAGTGAGAGATAGACTATCAAAAATAAAATTAAAAAATCACATTGTCTAAATGATATCAATTTATTTGCATTTCGAAGAGAAATAAGTATTTGATCCCCTACCAACCATTAGGAGTTCTGGCTCCTACAGACCAGTTAGACGCTCCTGATCAACTCATTACCTGCATTAAAGTTGGCTGTCTTAAATTGTCACCTGTATAAAAGACTCCTGTCCACACACTCAATTAATCAGTCAGACTCTAACCTCTACAACATGGGCAAAACCAAGGACCTTTCTAAGGATGTCAGGGAAAAGATCCTAGACCTGCACAAGGCTGGAATGGGCCACAAAACCATAAGTAAGACACTGGGTGAGAAGGAGACAACTGTTGGTGCAATAGTAAGAAAATGGAAGAAATGCAAAATGAATGTCAATCGACATCGATCTGGAGCTCCATGCAAAATCTCACCTTGTGGGGTATCCAGGATCAAGAGGAAGGTGACATATCAGCCTAAAACTACATAAGAGGTACTTGTTAATGATCTCGAGGCAGCTGGGACCATTGTCACCAAGAAAACCATTGGTAACACATTACACCGTAAATGATTAAAATCCTGCATTGCCCGGAAAGTCTCAATGCTCAAGAAAGAACATGTGCAGGCCCATCTGAATTTTGACAAAGAAAGCCTTGGTGATTCTGAGTGTGATTGGGTGAAGGTGTTGTCGTCAGATGAGACACAAAATTGAGCTCTTTGGCATTAACTCAACTCGCTGTGTTTGGAGGAAGAGAAATGCTGCCTATGAACCAAAGAACACCATTCCCACAGTCAAGCATGATGGTGAAAGCATTATATTTTGGGGGTGTTTCTCTGCTTAGGGCACAGGACTACTTAACTGCATCAAAGGGAGAATGGATGGAGCCATGTACCATAAAATCCTGAGTGATTACCTCCTTCCCTCCGCCAGGACATTTAAAATGGGTTGTGGCTGGGTATTCCAGCATGAGAATGACCCAAAACATACAGCCAACGCAACAAAAGGAGTGTCTCAAAAAGAAGCACATTAAGGTCATGGAGTGGCCTAGCCAGTCTGCAGACCTTAATCCCATAGAAACCTTATGGAAAGAGCTGAAGCTCCAAGTTGCCAAGTGACAACCTCAAAATCTTAAAGATTTAAGGTACCTTTACACGCCGCTACAACAAGGTGGAAACAACCGGGTGCTTCACGTGCACGAGCACGCACCAACGGTTACAAACGGTACCCAATACCGCCTTTACACGCCGCTACAAGGTGCTTTACAGAAGGTTGAATCTATCTCTGGATGCACCGCCGGGTGCCTAAAGTTACCTTCTGTAGAGCACCTTACCTTATTTACACGCCGTAACAGAAGGTAATATGGGCGGTCCTGGTGCAGCAGGGACAACACATAGGCGTGCCAGAATTGTGGATTACGAGAATTTCGTACGCTGATAGGACAAAGCAATAGCATCATGATTGGCCAGCCAGCGCAGGAGGCTGACTAATTCATGACGCTCGAGCAATTGTGTAGTGTGACTGGTCAGCTCATTAAATATGCCGCCCTATGCAGCGACAACCAACCACAACGCAGGAGCTTCCACCAATGATCGCTGAAGGGGGGTGGTTTCCCGGAGGCTGTGTCACGCCCCGGGGAGTTATCTAGGTGACGAATAAACCTTACCCTACCGTATTTACACGCCGTTACCATCGGATTGAAATCAACCTGGTTTAGAGCACTGCTCTGAAACAGGTGCCTCAAGTGACGGGTGGCAACAACCGCCTTTACACGCCGCCACCTCGGGTTGATTTGACGGTGCAAGGTACATTTGTGTCATAAACCCGGTTGTTTCCACCCGGCTGTAGCGGCGTGTAAAGGTACCTTTAGAGATGATCTGCAAAGAGGAGTGCACCAAAATTCCTCCTGACATGTGTGCAAACCTCATCATCAACTGCAAAAAACATACGACTGCTGTGCTTGCCAACAAGGGTTTTGCCACCAAGTATCAAGTCTTATTTATTTCTCTCTGCCAAATGCAAATAACTTTATATAATTTAGACAATGTGTTTTTCTGGATTTTATTTTTGATATTCTATCTCTCAATCTCAAAATTAACCTACCCTTAAAATTATAAACTGTTCATGTCTTTGTCAATGGACAAATTTATAAAATCAGCAAGGGATCAAATACTTATTTCCTTCACTGCAAATATCACCTGATGAAGATAGCATTTCTATCAAAACGTGTTGTGGAGCTGTGGAGGGGAGGAAATAAAGGTCTGTTCAATATCATCTAAGCCTCCTGAAGTCTGTGTCCAATGCGCTTCTAATAGATGGCTTATATTCAAATACAATGTGTCCATGTAGTAAGCTCGGTCCTGTTCCCATATCTATGCAGTAGACTGGGTTCTGTTCCTGCATCTACAGTGCCTACAAGTAGTCTTCAACCCCCTGCAGATTTAGCTGGTTGACACATGCGGAATTAACTTGGCATTGTGACATTTGGACTGTAGATCAGCCTGGAAGTGGGAAATGCACTGTAGCCAAAAATATATATTTTTTTTAAAGCGTTAAAAGTTAATTCAGAGGGTCATTTATTATTCAACCCCTCAAACCACCAGCATTCTGTTTGGTCCCCCTAAAGTATTAAGAAGTAGTTTAGGCACAAAGAACAATGAGCTTCACATGTGTGGATTAATTATCTCTTTTGCCAGCCTTTTCTGACTATTTAAGACCCTCCCCAAACTTGTGAACAGCACTCATACATGGTCAACATGGGAAAGACAAAGGAGCATTCCAAGGCCATCAGAGACATGATCGTGGAGGGTCACAAGGCTGGCAAGGGGTAAAAAACCCTTTCCAAGGAGTTGGGCCTACCTGTCTCCACTGTTGGGAGCATCATCCGGAAGTGGAAGGCTTATGGAACTACTGTTAACCTTCCAAGGCCTGGACAGCCTTTGAAAGTTTCCTCCCGTGCCGAGGCCAGGCTTGTCCGAAGAGTCAAGGCTAACCCAAGGACAACAAGGAAGGAGCTCCGGGAAGATCTCATGGCAGTGGGGACATTGGTTTCAGTCAATACCATAAGTAACGTACTCCACCGCAATGGTCTCCGTTCCAGACGAGCCCGTAAGGTACCTTTACTTTCAAAGCGTCATGTCAAGGCTCCTCTACAGTTTGCTCATGATCACTTGGAGGACTCTGAGACAGACTGGTTCAAGGTTCTATGGTCTGATGAGACCAAGATCGAGATCTTTGGTGCCAACCACACACGTGACGTTTGGAGACTGAATGACACTACATACGACCCCAAGAATACCATCCCTACAGTCAAGCATGGTGGTGGCAGCATCATGCTATGGGGATGTTTCTCAGCCAAGGGGCCTGGCCATCTGGTCCGCATCCATGGGAAGATGGATAGCACGGCCTACCTGGAGATTTTGGCCAAGAACCTCCGCTCCTCCATCAAGGATCTTAAGATGGGTCGTAATTTCATCTTCCAACAAGACAACGGCCCAAAGCACACAGCCAAGAAAACCAAGGCCTGGTTCAAGAGGGAAAAAATCAAGGTGTTGGAGTGGCCTAGTCAGTCTCCTGACCTTAACCCAATTGAAAACTTGTGGAAGGAGCTCAAGATTAAAGTCCACATGAGACACCCAAAGAACCTAGATAACTTGGAGAAGATCTGCATGGAGGAGTGGGCCAAGATAACTCCAGAGACCTGTGCCGGCCTGATCAGGTCTTATAAAAGACGATTATTAGCTGTAATTGCAAACAAGGGTTATTCCACAAAATATTAAACCTAGGGGTTGAATAATAATTGACCCACACTTTGTTTAAAATTTATTAAAATTCAACTGAGCAACATAACTTTTTGGTTTGTAAGATTTATGCTTTTGTTAATAAATCCTACTATCATTTGCAGTTTGAAGGCTCTAACTTATTTGCATCTTATCAAACCACCTAAATCAGCAGGGGGTTGAATACTACTTGTAGGCACTGTATATAGTAAACTTGGCTCAGTTGTTGTATATACAGTATCCCCTAGTTTAGTTCTGTTTAGTTACTGTTTCTATGCAAAATGTCACTTCAGTGAGGAAGTGAAAAACGTAAATGCCACCAATAAGGGTACCCATCCTTGCAGTCATAATTGACTCTTTAACAATCCTTTTAATATGATTTAGGATTTGTGCCAGATCAGAACCCCAAACTGCAGATGCTGTGCTTCGGGGTGACTGCCCCTCATCAGTGCAGTGTGTGGGAATTCTGATCTGGCTGTATGAGAGGCTGAGACAAGGTCTGGGGAACTAGCTATTCTCATCATGGAGAGGAATCTGCCTTCCGACATAAGAAGACAGATAAGCTGATAGGATTGCTACTCTTATTGCGTGCCATTAGAGTTTTTCACTTTCTCACTGAAGTGACAATTTGCATATTTCCCAGAGGAGCATTGCGGCTATAAGTCTCCTTATCAGCTTATCTGTCTCCTTATGTCGGCCGACAGATTCCTCTCCATGAGGAAAATAGCTAGTTCCCCAGACCTCGCCTTAGCCTCGCATATAGCCAGGTCAGAATTCCCACACACTGCACTGATGAGGGGCAGTCACCCTGAAACGCAGCATCTGCAGTTTGGGGTTCTGATCTGGCACAAATCCTAAGTCACATTAAAAGGCTTGTTGAGGAGTCAATTATGACTACAAGGATTGCTACCTTTATTAGGTGGCGCTTGAGTTTTTCACTTCCTCACTGAAGTGCTAATTTGCATATTTCCCAGAGGAGCATTGCAGCTATAAGTCTCCTTATCAGCTTATCGGTCTTCTTATATTGGCAGGCAGATTCCTCTCCATGAGGAGAATAGCTGTATCTATGCAGTAAGCTTGGATTTGGAACTGTGTCCATGTTGAAACCTTGGATTTGGAACTGTGTCCATGTTGAAACCTTGGATTTGGAACTGTGTCCATGTTGAAACCTTGGTTTTGTTCCTGTTTCTATGTAGGAAGCTTGGTTATGTTCCCATATCTATGTAGTAGACTTGTTTCTGTTCCTGTATTTATATAATAAGCTTTATTTTGTTTCTGTATTATGTAGTAAGCTTTGATCTGTTGCTGTATCTATGTAGTAAGCTTGTTTCCATTCTGGTAACTATGTAGTAAGCTCAGTTCTGTTCCTTTAACTATGTGCTAAGTTTGGTTCTGTTCACGTATCTATATAGTAAGCTTGTTTTAGTTCACATACTGACGTAGAAAACTTGGTTTCGCTATTACATCTATGCAGAAAGCTTCGCTCTGCATCTATATCTATGAAGAAAGCTTGGTTCTGCTCCTGTATTTATGTAGCAATTTGGCTTTGTTCTGATATATAAATGTAGAAAGCTCAGTTCTGTTCCCCTATCTATACATTAAGGTTGGTTTTGGTACCATTTTGTTTCTGTATCTTTATAGCAAGCTTGGTTATGTTCCTGTATTTATGTAATAAAGTTTGTTCTGTCACTGTATCTATGCAGAATGTTCGGCTATTTTCCAATGTGTATGTAGTAAGCTTGGCTGTGTTCCATGAACCTTTACAGTAAGATTGATTCTGTTTCTGCATCTCTGTAGCAATCTTGGTTCTGTTCGTGTATCTATGTAAGCTTTGTTCTGGTCCTATATTTATGTAATAAGCTTTGTACTGTTGCTGTATCTATGCAGTAAGCTCGGTTCTGTTCTCCTATATATGTAGTACATTTGCCTCTGATCCTTGAACCTTCGTAGTAAGCTTGATTCTGTTCCCGCATCTGTGTAGTAATCTTGGTTCTGTCATTGTATCATTATAGTAAGCTTGGTTCTGTTCCTTTATCTATGTAGTAATCTTGGTTTTGTTCTCATTTATATAGTATTTTTTATTCTGTTCATCCTTGCAGTAAGCTCTGTTTTGTTTTCGTATCTGTGTACTAGCCACCATGATTTTTAAAGCCCAGGGGCGGACTGGCCCAGGTGGCAGGGGGGCAAGTGCCCCCTGGGCTGGTGGTACAGTCCACTTGTAGAGCTGCCCCCCTAAAGGAATGGGCCGGCCGGCGGCCGCGAACCGAGGCCGGCGTGGCGATGCAGACGGCGGCCGACATGGTGAGTGAGCGGTCCAAAATCAGTGACAGTCTGACAGCACCCCCCTCCCCCCCAGTCATCAAAAATCTCTGACAGCACCCCTGAACCCTCCCCGGTCCTCAAGTCAGGGCTGTATGGACGGACCTAAGGATGTTGTCTAAGGCTGGTTTCACATTGCGATTTAGTTAAATCCGATGCTGTCCGATGAAAATCCAATGGGGATTGGATCGGATTGGATTTGACATAATGCCATCCGATTTGCCACCGATCCGATTCTGTCCGATTTTTTTGTTGGAGCAAAAATCGTAGACTGCTGCGATTTTGGCTCCTGAAAAAAATCGGAGAGAATCGGATCGGAGGCAAATTGGATGGCAATTATGCCAAATCCGATCCGATCCAATGCCTTTAACATGGGGCCCTATGGAGCAGGGTCCGAGGAAACATCTGATGTCTCCTCGGACCCGATTTTAGTGTACTGAGCATGCTCAGTACATGCTCAGTACACTAAAGCTATTGTGTGCCGCCTAATTTCACTTCCTCAATGTATATACATACATTGCGGAAGTGACATATAACTAAAAAAATCACGTATTTAAAATAAAAAATCTTTATTCTCACCTGCCAGCACTCCCCCGGCGTCTCTATCAGCTCCCCGCTCTGTAACAGGACCTGGGATAAAGTCACAACCCGATCAGCTGATTGGGTCACATGAGCTCATGTGACCTGATGACACTTCTGACATCATCGCAGGTCCTGTAAAACCGTTCGGGAGCTCTATGGACACGCCGGGGTAGCGCTGGCAGATGAGAATAAAGATTTTTTATGTTGGAATGACATGGAAACACAAGGCTGACTGGTATAATATACATACTTAATTTTAGAGTAAATAAATTGACGCTACAACCGGATGGATAAACAAAGCCGTGGGCTTTATTAAGGTTAAAATAAATTATTAAATTAAATAATAACCATTTAATTTCATTTTCCAAAATGAACCAAAGCTATATTTTAATAGCATTACATCCATATCAAACTTTGTTATATAAATACCATGAAACATACCAAAACCATCCCACCCGGGCAGCACATAGCTATGTGCAGCCCCCCCAAACACGCCCAAGACCTTGTTCAACCACAGTCTGTAAATCAAGGTTCAAAACATCACATCCGATATCGCTCAAATGAACTCCATCATTACAATACATTCCTGAAAGAAAACCTTCCAAATCCACATGACGGTAAGACCGTCCCCCAGAACAAGAAATAAACCTTTCCAGAAGCCGATTGACCCGCTTCCGGATACCTTCCATAAATTTGAACGGCTCCGCCTTCCACACCAAACGAGGAACGATCTCGGAAAAAACCAACTCCGAAAAAGGAAACATGGAACGAATGAGACCAATATCTCTCTTACTCAGAAGGTCCAAAGTTGGTATTTTTCCGATATTGTTGCCTCCTATGTGTATCACTAGAAGATCCGGAAGCGGGAAGGCAACCGAAATTTCACTTAAATACTTACATAAATCCCGAAGTTGTAATCCCCTAAAACCAAACCAGAAAATCAGGGCCTGTGTAGAATCAAATGATAGGTTTTCTGTGTAACTTCTCCAAGACGCCCTCTTCTGGGCCCAATAAACGTAGGAATGACCTACTATCCAAACTATAATTGGTCCAAAAAAAGATGATAAAAAAGTTAAACCAACAAATTCGGGCGAACATACAATCTTGCTCTATGTGACTTCCACCTCCCCAAACGCTGGATGGATTGGGAACTTAACCCTGCACAAGCAGCTGTTGTGGCAGCTCCGATCCTAAAAGAATGAGACGAGAAGCGAAGATGGCTCATGTTCAACATATGAAAACATTTTTTAAAGACTGAAGAAAATTGAAATACCGTCAATGGATCGCCACACTCATGGATAAACAGAGAACCCTGAGTGGGGCGACGGATCTCCAACCAATGATGCATGTTACGACAAGGGCAAAGAAAAGAATTTGGAAGTGAATTGAGCTTCACCGACATACCCGTACCCAATTGGTCCGTCTTGGATCTACGAACCAAAACCAAGATATAATTGTTGAACAATGAGACATCCTCGATTCTCAGTCCAGAAAATTTAAGTTTACTATACGACACCACCTCACCGATCCTAAAAGCTCCAAAAAACATTAGAATAAAACAAGTACGAAATAAGGAGACTTCGTAGTCATTAAAACAATCATCCTTTAATATAAACCACAATTTCTTTAACACTTCCAAAGAAATAGGACGCCGAGTGTCCGGCATAGAATTCCCCTTACGAACGCCCTTCAGAAACTGGCGAACGAGAAACATATCCGACAAAGAATCGCCTCCAAATAGTTGATGAAAAAAAGAAACCCCATAAATGATTTTTGGCAAGCTGGAGTGACTGCGACCCGATTGCATAAGGTCTTCACAGAATTTAAGCACAACACCGGCGTCAATAGTAACTGCAGGAATGTGCTTTGCTGAACAAAAAGAAGACCAGTCCCGCCATGCGGCCGCATAAGAGGCCCATGTTGAGGGAGCCACGGAATTCCTAAGAAAACCTGTTATTGGTCCTCCAAGACTGTCCAGAGACCCGAAGGGCAATCCCTCCCGCAGTGAGCCGCTGCCGGAAAGGACCCGCGGAAATCCACCCATTGCTGCCGGGAAAGAAACAGCGCTGACATATTAATAGACTCAGAAACATGAGTCGCCTTCAGCCAGATATTAAACTGAAGGCAAGACAAAACCAACCTACGAAGAAGACGGCAAATAAACTTGCATTTTGAAGAAAGCTTATTAATTACAAAAACTGACCCTGGAGCAGGAAAAGAAAACACAATACGTTTATTGGCCAAACTCGGGCCCCAAAGCTACAGAATTACTAATAATGCTACCGAATCCAAAAGTTTTTGCAGAAACCAAAAGGATTTACAGAAACCTCGTTCAACAAACGAGACAGGCCAATGAGAAGCACACCATTCTTGGCCGTACAATAACCCAAAACCGCAAAGAGAATCCACATGAAGAAACAAAGCTAAAGAAGAAGCCGAAACAAAATCATCTTGCAAACAACATATACCTGTAAATGTAGTTAAAAACTCATGCCACACAGAGAGATCGTCCTTCAGCAAACGAATCACACGAATATGACAACCCGCGGACGAGACGCCTTTGGTAGCGTCGTAAAGGCGCCGTAAAAATGGGCGACCCATCGGTAAAATGCGCAATGCGAAGTTCAAACTACCCAACAAGGATTGAAAATCCCGTAATGTTGCTTTATCTTTCCCCAACATATCAGCTACTAATCTTTTTAATTTTGCTAACTTTTCCTCAGATAAACTAAACTCCATCTTAACAGAATCAATTGTGATCCCTAAATATTCCAATTTCGTACAAGAAAACACAGTTTTATCCGAGGCTAAAGGGACTCCGAAATGCTGCATTAACTGTAAAAAACGAGAAAGAAGACGAAAACAATCATCAGAACACCCCGGGCCCACGAACAGAAAATCATCCAAATAATGTAATACGGCAGCCGACGTAAAATCCGACCCCACTGCCCAAGATAAAAAAGTCGAAAATGATTCAAAATAAAAACAGGAAAGGGAAAAACCCATAGGGAGACAACGATCAAAATAAAACCCACCATCAAAATAAAAACCTAACGAATTAAAACCCATCGGATGAACAGGCAAAAGCCGAAAAGCCGACTGAACATCTGACTTGGCTAACAAACAATTTGTTCCAAAACGACGCAATAAATCAACCGTGTATTCAAAACGAATATACTTTACCGCAGCCGTTGAAGGATCCACCTGATCGTTAAGGGATTCCCCATTCGGAAAAGACAAATGGTGTATAATACGGAAAGAACCAGGTTCCTTTTTAGGGACCACCCCTAAAGGGGAAATCCTAAAATCCTCAAACGGAGGATCAGAAAAAGGACCCTACCCAACGACAGCTCCATCGCAACATGAAGCTCCACTGCCGAAGGATGCTGAAGGGCAGAAACCAAGTTCTTTCCAACCACACAACCAGTACCCGAAAAAGGGGGAACAAAGAAACCGTCACGAAAACCGTCAATTAGCAAAGTTGCCGTCTCCCTGTCTGGAAAATTGCTTAGCCACGGTAGCATGTTTTCCAGAATCACCGGAGTCACTGCTTTTAACCGTAGGATTCCCGCCTGAGGCGGTGGCCTGGGCAGACATATTCTGTTTACGAAAACATTTGACAGCTGGGTGACTACCGACACAAAACGAGCATTCGTGCTTAAAACAGCAGGAATTAGCCCATTTGCACGAAGAATAGTTGAACGCAAAACATACTCCTTTGCGCGAAGCAGAGGGCACAGCAGGTTTATTGGGTTGCGTACGCTGAGGCAACATTAAATTAAGCCAAAGTCCAACATCCTTAACGCCCCAAGAAATGGTGGGGTGTACGGCAAGCTTTTGACGGAATGACTCATCATAGTGTAGCCATGCCGACCCCCCAAAATTCCTGTAGGCTTCCAAACTAATGTCAAGGTGCTGGAAAAGGCCAGTACAACACGAAGATAATTTTTCTCCCAAAACCGCAGAAAAAATTGCAAACGCTTGCAACCAATCATGAAAAGATTTGTACGGTTTGCGTTTATCCAATTCGTGTTCAGATTTGTCATCTTTTCTCTCTCCCCTGTGCGGAAGATCCCTGGACACTGGAAGGAGAGAAAAGATATCAACATACTCCCGGTTCCAAATTCTCTCCTTAACAGCAAGAGGAAGATGGAACCCCAAAGGAGAAACCTCACAGACGAGGGCTTCCTTAAATGCGATATCGGACACAGCCGAAGACCGCACATCTGAATGGTCAACTAATACCCCCAACCTTCTCTCCCCAGTTTTTTAAGGTAGCCCGAGAGCTTCGGCGACAGCTCTGGCCACCAAAGACTTAACCGAATCTAAATGAACCTGTGGATGGAAAAAAGAACCAGTCTCACCGTGACGAGCTTGCAATTGCGGCGGACGAGAAGAAGGTAGTCCAGACGCCTGACGGACATCAGTAGCAGCAGGAGGCACTGCAGGACGAGAAGCAGATCCGCAGACTAGTTCCTCTTCAGAAGACGGCTCTGACGATGACCAGACCCTGCGAGCTTCATCAGACGCTGTCAGCGGTGGCATGGGTAGAGAGGATGCTCCCGGTAAAGACAGTACTTGTGCAGGTCGACTGGCAGCAGCAGGGTTAAAAACACAAGAAGCGCTTGCAGCACCTGTCAAAGAACAGGGGCCCGCATTCCTGTCCCAAGCAGACAAGTCTAGAGGGGTAAACTGGGCCTGATTAGCTTGAGCCAGCTCTGCACTTGGCTGCTCCAAAACCAGGCTCCTATTCTGCCCAGCAGCCGCCCTTAGAAATTCAAAATTCCCGGGGCCAGCAGCTGCTGAATCCTGTGCACCATCACGTGTCCTTTTCCTAGACTGCCGAGAGGGGGCGCCGTCACCACATACCAGTCTCTTATCGCGGGATGAGGGAACTCCTCGCGATGTCGCCTTCTTCTTCTTGGAACCGGACGGCCGACTGTAAACGCCGGTTCCCCGCTGCGGTGGGGGAGAGGGAGAATATCGCCTGCTGGCCCTGCGGAGAGTACGGAGGCTGCGCCCGTCAGCTGGGGCAGCTCCGCGCCGAACGAAGACAGAGGCAATGCTTCAGCTCCCGCAGCCCCCGAGACATCAGAGGTAACGGATGGTACGAGGGACAAGCAAGACCGCAACCAGGCCTCGCCGCCCGGCTGCCTGGCCTTAGCTATAAGTTCAGCCATTAGGTCTTCCATCTCAAATTCTGTCAGAGGTCTGACTGACCCTCTGACAGAAAATCTCTATTTATATCCACACTGCCCGCCAAACATTACTGACCAATCAGTAAACATTAGCCAACAGGCTAAACCATTGGCTGGACTCCAGCCAACCACTACTAGTTGCCATGCACTGACCCTAAGTCCATGGCAACACATGACTGCCTCAATACTTAACCCAATAAGGGTATCACAGCCTGTGTTGCCATGTTGTCCCCCGCAATCTGCTAAGGGGACATTACATTATGAGCGGGGAGAAGAGGAGAGGAGAGGGGAGAACAGGGGGACAGCAGGGGGAAAACAGGGGGACAGCAGGAGACACCAGGGCAAAACAGGAGGACAGCAGGGGACAACAGGGGACAGCAGGAGAACAGCAGGAGACACCAGGGGAACAATGAGATGACAGGAGGCAGAGAGGAGGGGGAGCGAGGTGACAGGAGACCAAACTGATCCTGCAAAATGTTGGAATCGGATGCCTATTTGGCATCTGATTGCAGGTATCAGTTTGGATCCGATGCTGTCCGATTTTCATTGGAAAGCATTGGATTTAAGTAAACCGCAATGTGAAACCAGCCTAAAAGTAAAATGAATGCCAGTAGGATCAACTCTCTTAAGCCGTCTACATGGGGTATGCCAGTAATGGAAGGTTGAATGCACAATATCTTGATGTCTTTTTTCAGATAATTCCACATTTTTCTTAATATGTAAATGGCCAGAAAATTGTTTATTTTTCTGGAATAAGACAATTGCATCACAGATTTTGAAGTATCATTTTATTTAGCTTCCTATGATTTACATGTTCAAATTGAAGATTTAGGAGGTTGGTCCTACAGACAGATTCCCTTTAATTCAAGATATTTAGGTATGAGGAGTGCCAAGTTCACATAAAAAGGTGAGGAAATTCTCTGAGTTGCTAGGTGTAATAACAAGGGTGCATGGCATGGGATGGGATGCCTTCAGCTCATATTTTTAGGAGATTTGCGGGAACTGAGGATAAGTTATTCTTGAGCATAGAAGGGATGAGTGAAGGGACTAGTTCTGTAGTAACAGCAAACACTTCTCATTCATCACCCACTGAACATTCATTCTCTTGGACCTACTACCTCCTTCTGTATGTTTTCAATGGAAAAATTGTCAATCTTTGTTCGTGGGAATTTCCGGAGTCAAATAACAGACACGTTATAGTAAATGGTTAAATTACTACGAGACATCTCAGTCTGTCTCAAAAACATGTTTGTGTTTTAACCTATTTGCAATGTCTTGGCTTCTCTAACAAATCTATGAAGAAATTAGAAAAATTGAATAGTACCTTGATTATTTAGGCAGGCTAGCTGCTTTTAGAAGATTATATTATGGTTCATATGGCAAGCACATTACTACATATTAAGCCTCATTTAAAAGAAAACAAGCTGATTTTGTTGCCCTTAGCCACCAGTCATCTTTCAGATTTTATTTCTTTATCCCCATCTCTAAATCCATTATACATATACCGCACAAGTTGGGTGTAGATGTCGGGGGCAGGCTTCGGAGCTGAGCTCACTCCAAATACGCAGGGCGGTGGCTGATTTATACAAGTGACACTGAGGCGGTCGACAGGGTAAGGGGTACTCGGGTACCGGGGCTGATGGCGACTTGGATGGGGGATCACGGCTGGTCGGTCCCCGGTCCCGTGCCCTGGACCCTCAATGGCGGGGATGGTGGAGGATAAGGGGATTAGTTACGTGACGCCACCTGTGGTACCTGATGACGGGTATGCCAGCGCTGCGGCTGGCCACTGAGGTGATGGAGGTGCAGCTCAGTGTAGTACAGCTCCCCACAGGTGGAGCTTTACCTCAGGGCAGCGGGGATGGATGAGGGGAGTTGTAATAGCGTCTCTGCGGTCAACGCTGTGGGTTGCGACGAGTAAGCAGGCATACACACAGTCTTTGTTTCGGTACCTTTTACTGGTGACAGGGTAACAGGTACAGTCCAGAGAAGTAACCAGGTCCCCGATGCAATTTGGGTCTTTCACCTTAAAGAGTTGTGAGGCCTCCCTCTGTCACTGAGTGCAGTGGTTTGGGGTAAGTCCTGCCTGTGACTGAACTCACCGCTCCTTCTCCCTCTCAGGGCTTTACTCTATCACTGACAATGAGATCCTTTTGCAGGGTCCCTATTCCTCATTTGGCCCCTGGTCCTGTGCTTGGTTAGTTTGAGTGTCTCTTTCTGTTTACCTCAGGGGGATTTGGTCCTCCTGGTCCTTCCTCAGGTGATGACCAGTATTCACCTAACAAGTTTATATAGAGGCAGTCACAGCTGACTCATCACAGAAAATAGTCATTCATTAACCCTATCTGAGCAAAAAAAAAAAAAACCTAGCTATCATACATATCCACACTAGTAAAACAATGAATCAATATAGTTCTAAAGCAAAACAAAACAAAACAAACCAATTTACTTTAATATAATACAAAATATATAATATAAAAAAGGGAATATTATATTCCACCTATAATAAAGAACTTTATTCAGGGATATTTTATGGTGTTAATTATGGGTCTCAATAATTCTATAATTCTCAATCGGCAATATTTTCAATCGGCAATGTTTGTTATATTTGTTAGGGTACTGTCACACGCCTTCCACCAGGTGCCCGGCCACGGAGGCGACCAGGCACCCCGGCAACAACGCCCCGCTGCCCCCCGCGGCGCGCGACAGGGAGACCACGCGGGAGCCGACCACCCCAGCGTAGGACGCAAGACCGCACGAACATGCTCAGTGATCAGGTGCCCAACGCGAGGTGACCTACCCCCACGACACCACCACGCCACATGCCACCAAGAGGCCGAAACGATGGGGCGTCCCGATGGTGGTGCCCTATCGCCCCGCGACCGGACGCCCGGCAACCGCACGCGATGGCACCCCCACACTCATTTCTTTGTAGAGGATGTGGAAAATATACTCCCTTCCCAATAGTATACAAAATTATATATGAAGGATTCTGGTAAAAAAAGAGAGTAATGAATATAATATCCCCCTCTCTATTCACAATCTTTTTACCCAAATGAAAATTATATAAATCTCATTAACGAACCAATTGATTCAGTCAACCACATTTTCCAACTTTAAATTTAAGCCCTCTGGGTGGAGACAACCAAGTTTGAAGATCCAAAAATGTTCTCGATTCATGAGGCGTCTATATCTATCCTTGGTGGTATCGGTGATGTGGTCAATGATAGTGACCCTCATCTGTGAATGGTCCCTATGATGTTCCACCAGATAGTGTTTAGAGACGCTATGTAATAAATATCCGTTTTTTTATGTTCTGTCTATGTTTATTCAAATGTTGGTGCATCTCCTGTATGGTGCGCCCAACGTATTGCAATCCGCAATTACACTGTAGAACATAAATTATATATGTGGAGTGACAATCCAATCAATATTTTATGGGGAATGTTTCACCTGTAGTGTTTGATTTGAAGGTAGTAGCTCCATTAGTTATAACGTCACAGTATAAGCATTTTGCTGAATTGCATTTGAAGCATCCAACTTTCCCTACCATTTTTGTTTCATGATGGCAATATAGTGGTTTCTGGCTATGGGCAATAAGGTTTTTCAATGATCGATTTCTCCTATAGATAATTCCAGGTTTCTCAGGGAGATGTTTTGCTTGCTCAGCAATTTGGTCAGGGATTTTGTGGATTGATTATATGTTGTTACAAGGCTAAGTTCCCCTCTTTTATTTCTAATGGTGTCACCCTTTGGCGGCCGTCACACGCTAAGATATCGCTAGCGATATTGTAAGCGATCACGTGCACGCGCGATCGCTTACAATATCGCTCACATCGCTGGTGAGATGTCACACAGACAGACTCACCAGCGATGTGGATCCGCGAGATCGCTGGTAACTATGGTACACATCGGGTAACTAGGCCCGCGCGTCGCTTAGTTACCCGACGTGTACCATAGTTACCATCTCCCAGCATAGGCTCTGCCGCTGGGAGATCGTTCATCGTGGTGTCATACACCACGAGGAAGCAGATCGCTAAATCGTAAATCGCTAGATCTGAGGTCCGGACCTCAGATCTCGATTTTGCGATTTGATCAGATCTCACTCGTCGTATCTTGCCGTCACACGCACAGACATCGCTCACGCGATGTTTAATCTGCCGCGTTCAAGCGATATCTTGCGCGATATCTGTGCGTGTGACGGCCGCCTTAGTTGTTCTTTTAGCCTCCATTTTTGCTAAACAGGTTTCCTGGGATTCATTTTTCACCTTATTGAATGCGTCGATCAATAATTTTTCAGGATATTTTTTCTGTCTAAATCTTGTCTTAAGAACATTACATTCCTTGACAAAATCATTGTCCCTACTACAGTTCTTCCTTATTCGCCAGTATTGCCCATAAGGCACATTAGTAATCCATTTCGGAAGATGGCCACTGTTGAAAGACAGGTAACTATTAACGTCCACGCTCTAAAAGTGCGTCATTGTCACAAAGGTACCATCTGTCATTTTTTGTATAGTTAGATCTAAAAATGTAATACTCTCATTTGAAATCGTACTGGTGAACACTAAAGATGTTGATGATGTGAGCAAGGGCATGGAGTTGGTGTCCATTTTGGTGGAGTTATGGCCACTTTACACGCGGCTACATTTCTAGCTTATCCACAGGTAACTTACTGGCTGCAGTGAAATCATGGAGACATTATGCCATTTGTACACAGCAACAAAATAGAACCTTGTCTCCATGATTTCACTGCAGCCAGTAAGTTACCTGTGGATAAGCTAGAAATGTTGCCGCGTGTAAAGTGGCCATTAGAGTCAGAGTCGGATTCAAAGAAACTGAGGAGTAGGAGTCGTAGGTTTGGCTTACTGACTCTACAGACCTGCCTATGAAGCAGACCTGAGCGTCATAGGCATACACTTCTTTAGATTATGTAATAATGACGCATTGAGGTTAAGTATATAGTACAATACAGTATAAAGTAATAATTTTTTTACAAAAAAATATTAAAAAGCTGTATGAATCACCTCACTTTAGTCAAAACAAAGAAATCAATAAAACAAAACAGTATATGCAGTCCAATCTGTGAAAATATAAAATGATTTAACCTCTATGCCTTTGGTATAACCAATAGTTACTGAATCCTCCAAAAACATACAATAAAAATCTATACAAATCATTATATGGAAGTGAGTCGGTACACAGGGTAGGGGTACTTGGACACCGGGACAGGTTGCTGCTTTAGTGGGGATCATGGCTGGTCGGGTCCCAGTCCCGGTTCCTGGACATTCAATGGCTGAGGGGAAAACTATTTGGAATGCGGGATTATACGTGACGCCACCTGTGGTACCTGGTAATGCAGTTACCAGTGCTGCAGCCGGCCGCTGAGGTAATGGTGATGAAGCTTTTGGTAGTACAGCTCCCCACAGGTGGAGCTTTACCTCAGGGCAGCGCGGAGGATGAGGGAGTAGTAGTCCTTGGCTCTGTGTAAGTTCTCCAGGCGGCGGCGGTGAATCAGGCACACACACACAATAGTCTCTGTTTCGGTACCTTTTTACTGATGGCGGGTAGCAGGTACGGTCCAGGAGGGTAACCAGGTGGCCGGTGCAGTTTGGGACATCCACCTTTGACAGTTATGAAGCCTCCTCTATTTGTGTGTGTGGTGATTTGGAAAAGTTCTGCCTCAAGCTGAACCTACCGCTTTCTCTCTCTCTCTCTCTCTCTCTCTCTCTCTCTTTCAGGATGATACTCCACAACTGACGTTGAGGACCTTTCTGTGGAATTCCCTATCCTTTTCTTGGGTCCCTGGTCCTATTTTGGGTCAGGTTTGGGATCTTGGTTTCCTGAGCTCCAGGGGAATTGAATCCTCCTGTCTATCCGGGCTTTCTCTGCTATGGCTGGATCAACAGCAGCTTCGAACTCCGGTGTCCGGGTGAGCTAAAGGGCAATTATTTCTGTTACCCTTTTTCTAGAATTTACTAACTTTCCACTTGCCTCCGTCCTTTTCTAGGGTATTACATATCTCCGGTGTCAGTCTTTTCTGTTTCAAGGCCTGACTTGGTTCCAGCAACCAGCTCTTCCTCCTTCTTGACTCCTCAACTGTCACTCCCCAACTGATTCAAACAAAAAGAAGGGGGGGGACAAGAGGCGTAATAGTGCCTTATCACTATGGCACTGGGTGCAAGCGTGGTGAAAAATAATTCACTCACCTGGGGCAGTTGTGTCACCCACAACTGGCTTGAAGACGTGTTCAGTAATTGTTACTGGGTAGCTGCTGCAGGACTTCCACCATCCACTCAAGTGTGGAGATACATCAGGTTGTAGGGAAGAAAATGGTGTACCATTTTCTTCCCTACTCCCCAACTGATTGCTGTCAACTGTCTGACTGGTTGACTAATTGGCTCCTCCCCCAGGCCTGGATCCTTATAGGGGATCTTGCCTAAGGCAGCAAGTAGAGCTCTCCCTTCAGGCCTGGGGTGGAAGGTGTTGTGTGCTGTGTGTGTCAAGGTGTACATCCTTCCCTGCACCGGTGGGTCCTGTGGCAATCCCTGCACGGGTGCCACAGAAGCAATAGAAATTATAATTCACCATGCAAAACCCAGCTCTCAAACATCTCAACAGAAAATTTAAAAAAATGACTGTCTTGAAAAATGGCAACATAATCCAAATATTCTTTTCCAAAGCTCCAATTTTTTTAACCACTAAAATATGAAAAAAGAAAACTATACATATTTGATATCACTGTATTTATACAGATCTGTAGAATCATGTTGCCAGTGCATGTGTATCTCAACTAGGTTTAAACTTTGATATTTTTCCCCTTCTTTTATAGTACGACATAAGGCAAAATAAATGGTTTAATTAAAAACAAAACTCTTGGAAGAAAGGGAAGAAAAAGGGGAAAAAAAACAAAAATCGGCCACAGTGGGAGCTGTATGGTGGGAGCTGGATTACAGAGTTTAGCCTGATTGCCCGGCATGTGACTCCTAGTCCAGCAGTGAAAATAAAATCTCCAGATGATAGAAAACTAATTGTATTGAACTACAGCAAGCTATTGAGCAAGTTGCACATTACTGTAATCAGGCTTTCTGCCCCTACATTATATTGCTCTCTAAATAAATAGCACAAACATACTGACAGATTTTCTTTTGGAAACCTGTCAGCAGATTTTTATACCCTTTCTGAGAGCAGCATGATGTAGGGGCAGAGACACCTACTGGGCTGCTTGTTGCATTTCTGATAAAATCACAGTTTTATTTGCTGCAGATTTACCAGTTCTTTGAATGCTGTATAACCCCGCCCACACCACTGATTGGCAGGTTTATGATACACTGCGCATAGGCAAAAAGCTGCCAGTCAGTGGTGGAGACGGGGATATCCATAGCTCATGAATATGAATGACTACATGGTGGCAGCAGGTTTACTTGCCCTTTAGTGATAGTGTCCTGCTAATAAAATAGCAATTTTATAAAACTACAGCAAGCCGTCAAGTAAGTGACATATCGCTGGAATCAGGGTCTCTGTCGCTACATTATGCTGCTCTCAGATTAGGTATCAAAAACCTGGTCACGCTTTTTTTTCCACTGTGTGACAGGACACACTAACAAATTCTGTTTGCTGTCAGAATGCTTAAGCGTTAGCCAAATATAGATTGGTATTGACCTGCCCCAGGGCTGTGGGTTACCCGGTTCAGGGCATTGATTTACTGGGGATGTCATAGGGCCTGTTGCCCTGGTGGTCGTCAAAAAAGGGGAACAGTCAATGAAAATAATAAAAATGGTGATTTGTGACTCCACCCACGGCTCCGGTAATGTTACCGGCGCTGTGGGACAGACCTCTGGGGTGATGGTGAAGCAGTGGGATGGGTATGCTCGCCATAGGCGGAGCAGGATCCGGGAGCAACTGATGTTGCTGTTCAAGGTTAAGTCCAGGGTACAGTCTGAGTGGTCTGGGAGCAGTTCGGGATCTCCACATCCGATGAGTTATGAGGCCTCCCTTTTGCTCTGTGTGTGTGTTTTAGTCCTGGGGTGTCTGAAGCTAGGCCCTGACCCTCTTCTGTGTCCTCACTTGTATGGCAGGCTGTGAGAGCTCTGCTGTGGACACCGCTGTATCCACTACGGTCCCGAGCTCTGCTAGGTGGCTGTGCCCCAAGTGCTGCAGCAGGAGACTTGAAGTCTCCCTGGTCTCCAGTCTTAACTGCTGGGCTGATTGGACCCATGCAGTCTCAGACTCCAATGTCCGGGCTGTCGACATAGCTCCTCTGGGGTGAACCGGCTTGACTCCGCGTCAACTAGCTAACTCACCTCACCTCCGACCCTCACTCTTGGGTCCCTCACACTGGCTAGGCTTCCCCTCTGGCACGGGCCTAGCGTGGCTCCGTTCACCAGGTGTCTTCCTCAGTACTGCTCCATACTGAACTGCCTAACTCCTCCCCCGGGCCTGAATTTATAGGGGACCTTGCCTGAAGTCGGCAAGTAGAGCTCCCCCTTCAGGTCTGGCGTGGAAGGTGTTGTTTGTAAGTTTACCTGATGTGGAAATCCTTCTCTGCTCCAGGTGTTCCCGTGGCAAACCAAACCGTGGAGTGGCGTACCACAGTATCATATCAAAGCAATCATAGGGTTAGCCAACGTGGTATGGGGGCACCCTAATCTATGGGGATAAACCTCCCTTGCTAGGCAGTGGACAACATAGGGATAGTTCATGGAGCAATTGCTTCTGTTGGTTATAAGTGTTGTAGGTCTCACCACCCTTTTTGTTACGTGTTGCATGTGAAGATTTTATATTTCTACAATAAAGATTGCTTTTTTATTTACCCTATCTAATTATTGGTACCACTCTAAGGCTATGTGCACACAGGAAGGTTTAGCAGAGGTTTAGCAGCGGAAACCGCCGGTCGGTTTCCATGAGGTTTATGCAAATTTATGTTAATCCAAAAGCGGCTTTTGGGTTAACATATAAACCTATGGAAACCGACCCCCGGTGTGCACACACCGGCGGTTTCCACATGCTCATCCGTTGCTAACCCGCTGGGTTCCCAGCGGGTTAGCAAAGAATGAGCATGTTCTATAATCCGGCCGGTTCTGCAGCGGCTGCAAGCAGAATCATGTGCTGCTTCCAGCCGCTGCAGAATCGCCGGCGCTAACCCGCTGTGCACCGCCGCACACCCGCCCGTCTCCCGCAGCACGGACCCGACAGGAAGCCGGTGGACGGCTCCGGAGCTTCCTGTCGGGTCCCGCCCAGCCGCCGCCGCCACTAACCCGCCCCCTTGTGCACATACCCTAAAACTGCTGTCAGAATGTCAGACACAATGACTGAATCCTGCACCCCATAGTGAGTCATTTGGGTCCATTGTGTGCTGGTAGGATCTGTCACATGATGTCTGCTATTGCAGTGTCCATTATACACAGAAGTCACACCGCAAGTGTAAACAAAGGAAAGGTAAGTGGTAAAGAGCACTAAGTTATCAATGAGCCATTGAATCTCACTTCAAATACTCCAGTGTTCACATGGAGAATAAAAAGGACACATCCCGAGCAGATTGACAGATTCCAGGCAAGAAATGGAAATATAATACAATGCAGAGTGCTACAAAAGTGCTCCATTACTTTTCCTTCGAGGGTGTAAAATGGGATTGCAAATTGACAAACATTCATTGGTGCAAACGAGCATTATGCAATTAAAACTAGAAGTTTACATACAATATATAAAAAGACACATTCATGTTTTTCTTACCATTTGACATAAAATCAGAATAAACCTTTCCCGTTTTAGGTGAATTAGGATTACCACAATTAATTATATTTACCAAATGCCAGAATAATGAGAGAGAGAATGTTTTAAGGCTGGCTTCACACCACGGTTTTTCCCTGATTAGGTTCGATCAGGTTTGTGTGTCAAAACCAGGAGAGGAACCAGGAGAGGAATTTGCAGAGAAAAACTATAGTTGAAAGATTGACACCTGTTCCAAGTTTTTGAGACACTCCTGGTTTTGACACACAAACCTGATCGAACCTGATCAGGGAAAAAACTGTGGTGTGAAACCAGCCTAAGTAATTTTTATTACTTTCTGCAAAGTCACAAGTTTACATACATTTCATTAGTATTTGGTGCCATTGCCCTTAAACTGTCTGACTTGAGTCAAATGTTTTGCATATCCTTCCACAAACTTCTCACAATAGTTGGTAAGAATTTGGGCCCATTCCTCCTGACAGAACTGGTGTAAATGAGCCATGTTTGTAGGTCGCCTTGCTCGCACCTGCTTTTTCAGTTTTACCCATACATTTTCAATAGGATTGAGATCAGGGCTTTGTGATGGCCACCCCAAAACATTGACTTTTTTATCCTTAAAGGGAACCAACCACCTCAGATGACGACTATAAGCACTTAATACATGTTCCTGCACCCTACCTACACCGTTCCACCTACACTTTTGTTAAGAATATTGATTTTTGCAAACCGAAATATACACTTTGTAAAAGTACTGGCCTGGCGACTTCTGGGCGTCTCCCTCGGGCTTAGCTACTAGTGGGCTGTGTCTTCTAAAGGATTACTAGCTTTTCTACCCCTCCCTCTTACTTTGCAGGACGTCACTGAAGGGTGTGATATTATCTTTCAGTGGGCGGGCACGCGAGGCTGTTAGTGTATATTTCGGTTTGCAAAAATCAATATTCTTAACAAAAGTATAGGTGGAACGGTCTAGGTAGGGTGCAGGGACACGTATTAAGTGCTTATAGTCGTCATCTGAGGTGGTTGGTTCCCTTTAAGCCACTTTGTCACCAGTTTGGCAGTATGCTTCAGATCACTGTCCTTTTGGAAGACCCATTTCCGAACAAAGCTTTAACTTCTTGGCTGATGTCTTGAGATGTTGCTTCAGTATTGCCACGCAATCTTCTTTCCTCATGATGCAATCTTTTTTGGAAAGTGCACCAGTCCGTCCTACAGAAAAACAACCCTACCACAATGTTGGGATGTCTGGGGAGCTAGCTTTCTACCTTATGGAGAGGAATCTGCTGGCGTCTTTAAGCTTCCAAGCTTCTCTCTTTTTCCTCCAAATGTAATGATGGTCATTATGGTCAAACAATTCCATTTTAGTTTTGTCAGACCTCAGGACATGTCTCCAAAAAAATGTAGCTCTTTGTTCCGATGTGCATTTGCATACAGTAATCTGACTCATTGTTTTTATCCTTGGTTTTGTCTGTTAACAGCCACACTGTGAATGTGCCCCTACACATTGCATTTAGGCTGGGTTCACACTTGCGGACCCCTCCGCAGCGTTCTGCGGAGGGGATCCGCAAGCTGAGTGCAGCCTCCGCAAGCCCCTATGTTTATAATGAGAGCGCACGGTGCTGCACTTGACTGTTCATGATCGTGCACTCCCATTCATTTGCCTGTGTGATTTTTACGCAGGCGGATGCCTGCGCACAAATCACACACTCTCGTCCACACCAGGAACGCGGCATGTTGCATACATATCACGCAGGCAAATGAATGGGAGTGCACGGTCATGCGCAGTCAAGCGCAGCACCGTGCGCTCACATTATAAACATAGGGGCTTGCTGAGGCTGCACTCAGCTTGCGGATCCCCTCCGCAGAACGCTGCGGAGGGGTCCACAAGTGTGAACCCAGCCTTATACCAACAGGTTTCAGTTAATTTTTCAGATTTTGCTGAAGCGAAGAATGGAGTAGATTTCTCTGATAAGATATACTGCAAAGTTAATTACATTTGAGTGTGCAATTAATTTACACAAATTTTGATGAAATGATAAGGACCATTTAATCAATCTTGTTAAGTCTAAAGCTCCCGTCACACACAACGACGCACCAGCGACACGACAACGATACGACCTGTAGGGATCGCTGGTACGTCACTTTGGGATCGCTGGTGAGATGTCAAACAGTCAGATTTCACCAGCGACACAGCAACGATCCAGAATGATTGAGATCGTTGGTCGTTGTCCCTTTCAAACACAGCGATGCAGCGTTCCCAGTGGGAGCGCAACAACCAAAAATGACCCAGAGCACTTTGTAACGATCAGCGATCTCACGGCAGGGGCCTGATCGCTGCTAAGTGTCACACATAACGAGATGGCTAGCGAGATCGCTGTTATGTCACAAAACCTGTGACGTTACAATGATTTCGCTAATGATCTCGTTATGTGTGATGGGGGCTTAATACTTTATTCAGTTAACCAGTTTCCCATTACCTACCTTAAGAAGTGGATCACTAGAGTAACATGAGAGTGGAGTGGATAACATTTTGCCCCCTGTGATTTCCAATATTATGTGGCCAGTATGGCGTATTCTGGATCCATAATGCAGTGCTAGTATTAGGCGCCTGAACTATCAAATCTTCTGATATTCGTATAACCATTTACTCACATGTAAGTGTCCTCGGATAGCTTTAAACTCAGTCACAGAGACGTTGCACGAAGACTCCAGGAGAAGTGGTGATGCTTTTTACTAAATTCCTTGTATTAATGCACAATGTGGCAGGTAAAAAGAATGATTCTTAAAGACTAGAAAAACATGGCTTATCTAAGATGGCTGGCAGGATCAAAACATGGGGAAGAAGGGAGGAGTTACTGACAATAACTGGTTCAGTTCTCGGCAATGTTTCCGGTGACATCACAGGTCACCCGAGTTCATCGCTCAGCTATGAACTTGAGTGACCTTTTTCATGGCACTCAATTCAGCCTGAGCCTGCTTGTCACTGTGGCACCCCAGGGGTTAATGTGCCACAGTAACATCACAAGGGTTAACTCCCCACACAACACTGGACACTGCACTAGCACCTCTAGGCCAGAAGGGGGAGCTCAAGCAGCTCCCTGATATATTCTGGTCTGAGGAGGAAGTAGTTAGTTGATAGTTGACAGTTGACAGTTTAGTGCAGGGAGCACTAGGAGGAGGAGGACCTGTAAATGGGAGCAGTGCTGAGCTCCTGACAGGGACCACTGACTACTTTCAGGCATGAAGCCAGGGTCTGAGGAGAGGAGTACAAGAAACAGAGGAACATATCTGGGAGACTGAGTTCCCTCATAACTCGCCCCAGAGGAGCGCAGAGACCGGATACCGGATCCGAATCTGTAACTGAAACACGCAGCACAGAAAACACCGTGATAGTGGAGGTTGTAGATCTTCACTGTACCTCAGCGAAGCAACGCGGCGGGGTCAGAAGCACACAGAAAGACTCAAGTTGCCTAGCGAAGGGGCTACCTGTGAAGAGGAACAGGGCCAGCAGCCTAGCTAAAGCAGAAGCAGGGCCACACACAAGGCGCAGGAGTAGGAAGCTGAGGACCCGGACAGGGTGGGAGCAACCCGGCCCCTGTACAGACTCCGTGGACAGTACTCTGCTACCAAAATCTGCAGTAAAGCCTAGGAAAACTTCAAAACCGTGAGTGTGTGTGACCCTTGTGATCAAACCCTGTGTACCCTCACAAACTCCCATCATCTTTACTACTACCCCTATCCTGCAGCATCCATAGCTCCATCTATAGACTATTACTACCACTGCCCCGGGGAACCCAGTTCTACCTGTGGAGAGCCATTACATCCTCAGCTGCCCAACATCATCCCCGGAGGTTCTGCAGCAGTGGTGGTCACCCTGACCACAACCCGTGGGTGGCGTCACGACAAACTCCCCTGTAAATATACCCCCCATTTACTTGCGGAACCCGGGACACGGTCCGGACCCGTGATATCCCCAGCAGTAGCCCGGTCCGGTACCGAGTACCCCGTCCCAGTGGACTCCACAACTCTCAGGACAAACGCTTGTCTGTTCAGAGCGATGAAGCACAGTTGAACCTGCTCTGCCAGTAACTTACGTTAGAGGGAGGGTTTTTTTTTTAAATTAAAGATCAAGTCCCTATATGTGTTTTTGTTTTATTTCTAATAAAAAAAAATTGTCTCTGTGTTGTGCTTTTTTTTAATGTTTAATACTAACTCATGGTGGGTGGGTCTAATTTGACCAGACACCATGACTTTCAGGCTTAGTACCAGCTGACAATACAAAGCTGGTATTAACCCCATTATTACCTAGCGTGCCACCCGCCCCGCCAAAGTCACTGGAAGAGCAACATAAAGCGCCTGGAAATGGCGCTCCGATGAATGTTCCATTTTCAGGGTGGCTGTGGGCTGCGGTTTCCATGAATAAATAATTTTAAATAATGACATAGTGCTACACAGTATTTTTCATTCTCACTGCTGATAAAGCGGACAGCTACGGGTTGCCACCCCCAGCTCCCTGGCTCTACCTTGGCTTGCTATCAAAATACAGGGAAGCCCATTTTTTTTTTAACCGTTTAAATAAATAATTTAAAAAATGCATGGGCTCTTGCCATATTTTGATCACCAGCCAGGTAAAACCAGGCAGCTGGGGGCTGGGATTCTCAGCGTTGTAAGGCCCAAGCGTTTTGGGCCCCCCACGCTGAAAACCATAGCCCGCAGCCACCCCTGAAAATGGTACTAAACCCAAAATTCATGATGTCAGGTTAAATTTGACCCTGCCACCTTGAATTTCTAGTAAACAGTAAAAAAAAAACACAACACAGGGAAAAAATGTTTTTATTAGAAATAAAACACAAAACACATTTAGGGACTCCATATTTCATTTAAAAAAAGACTTCTGTGGTCAGTACCTCTGTGGCGACTTCTGGTCTGCTCTTGTTGGTTCTCAGGCCAACATGGTAAGGTGCATTGTTGAACCTTATTGCACTTTACCCAGACAAAATTTGCACTAAGAGCCACACCCAGAGACGAAGCAGAGGTAGGTTGGGGCAGGTTCCCACCGGACACACTTTAACCCAGCAAGGGGACACTCTGTCTTGGCGCCCTTGCAAGACTACTTTGAATGTTGCACTTTTATATTGTATTGTATTTTTATAACTACCAAATGTTGGAATTTGTAGGAATGTTATTGTTGATGTGACACATGAAAAGAGAAAATTTTGCATGTTCTTTGTGTCACCTGTTTAACACCTTGTATTGTCTTTCCAGCCCGAGGACTTGCTGTGTTTAATGGGGGGTATGTGGCGCCCCTGCGGTCTGGTCATCACAGAGGTAAGGAGGGGACACAAATCTGAGACATGAGAAAATCTGCACCCAACACCCATCCTAACCCCAGGCCAGTGGATCTTGGACGGATCCTTTTGAGGTAGGGCCCCATCTTCTGACTGGGGGAGGGAATAACTAGAGGAGGTGGGAAGAGAACAGTTCAGAAGATAGTGAGAGATAGAGTTGGAGAGAGGGAGTCCTAGGGTGCACGGGAGTGGAAGATCCACCTGTGGGGCCCTGAATCCGGACCCGACATGAGTCAGGCGGAGGGACTGGTTGCAAGAGGGGACCGGCCCGATCTGGTGGAAACACTCCAAGGTTCCACCAGGAAACCAGAGGTTGCTGCACCTCCATGGGCAGTGGCTACTAACCGTACTTATTCGCCAAAATGGTGGCTAGACCTAGGGCCAGGGAATGGGTCACCCATTGCCCAACAGGGCCCACAGCCACCTGCTTTGGACTTGGGACACTGTACATGAAGATGCAGAGCAGGAGAGGCGAGTAGCCAGTGTGGGAGAGTCAACCAGGAGAGGCTTACGACAGGGTGTCTCGGAGGAGTGGACCCAAGCTTCCTGGGAGTTGGCTGGATCACAGACCTAGAGGACACGGTGCCCCTGCTGGTCTGGACTGCTGAACTTAACTGTGAGTAAACATTTGAGAAATGCAATCCTGGTGTTCTCCAGTTATTCCCTGCACCATCCTGCACCATTGCACAGTCACTATCATCATCCCAATAGTCTGCTACACTAACCCTGGGGCCCCGCTCCACCTGTGGGGAATGATTCCATCCTGGCTACCATTCCATCCACCCCAGAGGTCCACAACAGCACACAACAGCAGCACTGGTCAGCTATGACCTGGTTCCACAGGTGGCGTCATGAAAGACTTCTAATTCCCCTGTAAATGACCCCCTCACTGCACGTCCAGGGCCACGGAGCTGGGCCGCAGCCACCATGACCTCCCCAAGATAGCCAACCAGCCTTGCTACCGAGTACCCCCCGGCCCTTACGGTAGTTGCACTTCTATCTGACATAATCCAGGTCTTATTATCTTCTTCAGGTCAGCTACATCTTTGCCAACAAACAAAGACGACTGCTGGCAGAGAGGAGCAGGCACGGAATGACAGCTGGGTGCTGTGTCAAAGGTTATCGAGATCACATGAACTCAGATAACCCCAGCATCACCCAACCCCCGGATGTCTCATAAAATATGGCAGCACAGTTTTTAACCTATCATCCTCCCTACTTTAATTTTCTGAGATAATGTCCTTTAGGTTTCCATTGACCGTTAGCCATAATCATCAACATTAATAGAAATAAACTTGAAAGAGATCACTCTGTGTGTAATGACTCTACATAATATATGTGTTTCAATTTATGTATTGAATTACTGAAAACAATTAACTTTTTGATGATATTCTAATTCATTGAGATGCACCCGTATGTTTATAAGTTTTGGAATTATGAGACATGACTGCCTTAAAGTGGCGCAAGGATGAAGTTAGTTGCTTCCATTTTCTTTATATAAAACAGTTGACGGATCCTCTTTATGAAAATATACATTGTAATAAATGCTATTACGATTTGAAGAAAGATTACAGATTTTCATATAATGCATTTTTAAAAAGAATAACTTACGTAACTACAATATGTTTGAGCTTTTATATCCGTGATGTGGGTCCTAAGGAACCCTAGGAGTCTTACTAAGCTACTTACACTATACAATAACTATAAAAGATAAGCCAGATGAAGATTTGTGCACACTCCATTTTCTGCTCTTCTCCTTCAGAGGCACCAAAGTGAAATTATTTTATCATGACTAATTTCCTCTCGCTTGTTGTTTAAAGCAAAATGAACCCGGATTGATGGTAATTACTGGAGAAAAGCCACACATCGTAATGAACAATTCCTACTCGGAAAACAGGACGTCTTAAGCAGAAAGAGATATGATGGAGCTTGTTTTTCCTTGTCATAGGTAATTTGTAAGTTAATAATGGAATGTACTGGTGTTTGCGGGAGACGATGCGCAGGATACATTAGCTTTTCTGGTATTATCATCTGTAAATAATGCCAGTTACACATTGATATGTATCACTATGTCATAAATTATTGATCGCGGCTCAATTCCGATCACCTAAATAGGAAGAAACGACATTTCCCACTAATAAGCAGCATTTGTTGTAATACTGGGCATTATACATTCCTATGTTTGGATTTCTTATGTTTTCTAAGGCTGGTTCGCACTACGGTGTGATCCGGTCCGGGGCTGTCAGGCATGAAGCTGATAGCCTCAGACCGGATCAGCACACAGAACTGGAGGGCCAAATGTGCCCTCCGGTCCTGTGTGCAGCCGGACGCAGCTGCAGCTGTTAATGATTCAGGACCGCGGGGAGCTAGCCGCGGTCCTGAAAGAACAGCGGCGTGCAGCCGCCAGTGTCCAGTTCCCGGATCCTCCCGGTCCGGGGCAATCCGGCCCCATAGGCTCCCATGTTAGGGAGCGCCGGATTGCCCCGGATCCAGGAGGATCCGGTTGAATCTGGGATCCGGCAAATTGGGGAGATTTTTGTCTCCGGACACAAAAATGTTGCAAGCAACATTTTTATGTCCGGAGAGAATAATCCGTATTCTCCCGGATTCCACCGCAGTGATGAAACCGGATGGCAGAGAGCTGCCATCCTGCTCCATCCGGCCCCATAGGCTGCTATGGGGCAAAAAACGGTCCAGGGCTGTCTGGTTTACGGTGTGAAGCCAGCCTAATTTGTTTGTTACCAATATGAATATAATATAGGTTTTTTTTGCTGAAAATATATATATTTAGATGTGATTGCACACCCTTATTCGTCTACATCTTTTTTTTTTGCCAGTGACATAGCCAAATTAATTACTTTACCAAATAAGGATATTTATAGGAGGTAACAAATGATAGTATATATCAGAACCAAGTAATACCAACTTATTATCATTAAAATATATCTTTTTATTAATATCAAAAAGTTAAAGTTGAGAAACCTACAAATTAGACAAACAAAAAACACACATATACAAAATGGGAAGCCAAACACGTATTAATGTATATACATGTAAGTAAGAAAGTGGTAGAAGGGTCAAACTCTTTTTACCCACAAGGATTCAAGGTGTAATCCATTAGGGATGAAAAAACCCTCAAAATATATCCTGATACATATGTTCTAGTGTCTTCAAAGAAGTATAACACCAGAAAAATCAATCATATGAGGGGAAAGAGAAAACACATTCCAAAACCTGGTATAATAATCAAACAGGATTTTGAATGACCATAGGTTGGTGACCTTCCATTAGGTTTCTGGATTCCCAAGCTTATATAAATTGAACCAGGGGTGTAACTAGGACTGCTGGCACCCGGGGCAGAGATCTGATTTGGCGCCCCCCTCCTCAAAGTAGGTGAGGACCGGGGGGGGGGGGGGGTGTTGGGGGTGCTGTCAGATTCAGATTTCGGCCGCGCCGCTCATATTGCAGCAGCGGGGGGGGGGGGGGGGGTGCCGCCGGCGTGTGTGCAGCAGTCAGTGTGCAGCAGTCAGTGTGTGCAGACAGTGTGTGCAGCACGCAGTGTGTGCAGCACGCAGTGTGTGCAAGAGACAGTGTGTGCAGCAGACAGTGTGTGCAAGAGACAGTGTGTGCAAGAGTCAGTGTGTGCAGCAGACAGTGTGTGCGGACAGTGTGTGCGGCAGGCAAGTGTGTGCGGACAGTGTGTGCGGCAGGCAGTGTGTGCGGCAGGCAGTGTGTGCGGACAGTGTGTGCAGCAGGCAGTGTGTGCGGACAGTGTGCGGCAGGCAGTGTGTGCGGACAGTGTGCGGCAGGCAGTGTGTGCGGACAGTGTGCGGCAGGCAGTGTGTGCAAGAGACAGTGTGTGCAGTGCTGGCTCTAGAGGGAGCACAAGGACTACAGGTGGCAGCATGCTGCTGACTTATGTTATAAGGAAGGGTGTGAGGACCCAGACATGAATGTGGACATGATAGAGGGCAGATGTGACACCCACCTGTCTCCAGGGCAGCAGCCTCTTGGTGTTGGGGGTCAGTGCACTCAGCTCCGGGGATCTCTCCTCCATGTCAGGAGCGGAGTGAGCAGGACAAGTGCAGTGCGCCCGGCCGCCACCAGATGGCGAGGAGGAGGCGCTTTACAGGAGTCCTACATGGCGGGGACACACTTGTCCGACAGACATGCGAGTCTGTCGGAGGAGACTCGCAAGGAGCAGGAGCTGTGACCCGGAACGGCCTCTTTCTGTCAGGACAGGGAGTGTAGAGCTGCACAAACACACAATCAGCTGACAGCCCCGTCCTGACAGAAAGAGGCCGTTCCGGGTCACAGCTCCTGCTCCTTGCGAGTCTCCTCCGACAGACTCGCATGTCTGTCGGACAAGTGTGTCCCCGTCACACTGAGCACTGTTGGATTCCAGCCTCGCCCGCGCCGCTCATATTGCAGCCGCGGGGGGTTGAGGGAGGGGGTGCCGCCGGCGCCCTCTACTAAGTTGCGCCCGGAGCAAAAGGTCCGGCTGCACCCCCCTAGATACGCCCCTGAATGGAACCACCAAACGCTTGACGCGTTTCGCCTTCTCATGTGTTAGAAGGCTCATCAGAAGTCTTTTGGGGTATACATTTATTGTTCAGTCTTATGACTCTACAAGCCAAAGAGGATGATATTTCAATGGCTAAGTAAAACCACGGAGCAGAAGCTGATCAAAATCAATGGAATGGCCAAAGATTTCTTCCAAGGTATAACAGTAGCGTCATAGAGAAGACGTCCAGAGGATGGGTATCAAAGGGCCTACGTGTTGGGCTTTCATGAGTATGTTTTAATAGACACTTGTCATCATGTCATCCAATTCTTGTACGAATAATGGTTTATACAGGATGAATCCCTCCATACAGCCAACTGATGTCTCTGGATGCATCAAGCGTTTTGTGGTTCCATTTATATAAGCTTGGGAATCCAGAAATCTAATGGAAGGTCACCAACCTATGGTCATTCAAAATCCTGTTTGATTATTATACCAGGTTTTGGAATGTGTTTTCTCTTTCCCCTCATATGATTGTTTTTTCTGGTGTTATACTTCTTTGAAGACACTAGAACATATGTATCAGGATATATTTTGAGGGTTTTTTCATCCCTAAGGGTACCTTTACACGCGGCTACATTTCTAGGGTGGCTACAGGAAACTTACTGGTTGCAGTGAAATCATGGAGAGATTATTCCATTTGTACACAGCAACAAGATAGAACCTTGTCTCCATGATTTCACTGCAACCAGTAAGTTACCTGTAGCCACCCTAGAAATATAGCCGCGTGTAAAGGTACCCTAATGGATTACACCTTGAATCCTTGTGGGTAAAAAGAATTTGACCCTTCTACCACTTTCTTACTTACATGTATATACATTAATACGTGTTTGGCTTCCCATTTTGTATATGTGTGTTTTTTGTTTGTCTAATTTGTAGGTTTCTCAATTTTAACTTTTTGATATTAATAAAAAGATATATTTTTAATGATAATAAGTTGGTATTACTTGGTTCTGATATATGACATAGCCAAATTAGAATTTTCCTTCGGCTATGGTTTTGTAAAATGTGGATTTTTTTTCTATATTTTTTAGTTCATTATACAGTAAAATGAATGATGTCATTCATTTTACTGTATAATGAACTGAAAAATGGGGGATAAAAAATCCAATTGAGGTGGGGGTGTGAAAACCTACCTTTTGATTTCACCGTGCGGTAAAAATGACCTGATGACGGTACTTCTCTAGGTAAGTACAAATTGCAAAAATATTGTTTTCAGTATTTGGTGACTTAAAAAAAATTATAATTTTATATGTTAAAAATGATTTGTGTTGCCACTTTCTGAGACCCATAAGT
Organism: Allobates femoralis; assembly: GCA_033576535.1. Classification (NCBI taxonomy): domain Eukaryota; kingdom Metazoa; phylum Chordata; class Amphibia; order Anura; family Aromobatidae; genus Allobates; species Allobates femoralis. Next base: position 66,246,739 of record JARQOC010000001.1, read on the forward strand.
TTGTGCTTTTCCATTGTGGCACTGTGTGTGGGGTAGGTTTCGCATGCTGATCGTTAGTTTTTATAGGTATCATTTAGGGGTTATATATGATGTTTTGATCATTTTGTATTGTATTTCTGGTGGAGGAGCAGCAACACAAATCTTAATTCTGGAGGTTCAAAATTTTTTTCTTTATGGTTTAAGTAATTTTATATTTGCATCATATGCTTACCGCTTTTATTGTTGATTTGGATAAGTGGTTCAAACTTTCTTTTACTATGCTTCAACTTTGCTTTTCTTCTCCCTAGGGGAATTGAACCTGTGATTATGTGATTGCTTTTATTATATACTACATTTCAATATTATAGAATATAATAATAGTAATGATCCCCTATGAAGCCTGTAGCTAAGCTTCACTGATGCATCAAGATGGCAGCAAACGGGAGCTTTAACAGACCCACAACTGCCAAGGCAATTCATTGACCCCCTATAATCATTTTGCAGATGGTCCCTTGGGTGCAGCAACAGACATCCTATCACAACTGTGCCACTTAAATTGGTTACCTAATAAATAACAGATAGTTGCTAACTACCTGCCTATTCTACCCAGCGCCCGCTCAGAGTGGTCACAGCCTGTTCCTGCTGGCAATTCTGCTGCATCATGCCAACAGAGCAACACTCCCTCTTTTGAGCACTCCGTTGATGGGTCATGACTGCTGACACCCTACTAAATGATAATCAGCTCCCTGCAAGTTAGGCAAAGAAAGGGCAGAGCAGAAGAGATGCTGCTGCTACTCTATTGATAGGACATTAGCAGAAGCCAGAGAATCGCTGGAAGAAGTGGTTTCTGACCGTACTCCCGTCATAGATCTGCATTGGCAGAATATGCAGGTTATTAGCAACTATCTTCCTGCTAATTCTTGGATCCATAGTAAAAAATGAAATAATCCCAGATAACCTCATTAATTTCCACTGTCAGTTATTGACAGTAACATTTAAGGTGTTAAATAACTGTAATCAGAGCAAGATCTGATTGCTGCTGTTAGGGTATGAGCAGATGATCCAGAGGCAGTGCGTGTTGGACACAGCACCTCCTGACCTGAGGGAAGCCGCTGGTGAACACAAGAAGAACACAGCTGCTCTGTGCCCAAGATTTGCGCTCGGTGCAGGGCATCTTTTCCCTGCATTCACCAGCTGGAGATCATTTCTGATGCTACAGCATTAAATTAACAGGCTGCGGAGATGTGTAAGCACAGAAACCTGAAATAACGCTGCAGAGGGAAGAAGCACAGTGAGCATAGAATTTCTAGAAATCCCATCCACTGTGCTTGTATCTTATAATGTAGTGTTTTTGACGTAGCTGTAAGGCTAGGTCAGATTAGCGCTATTAGCTGACTGCGCTCAGGGGGGTTCCGTTAAAAACATAGAATTTGGGAGCCTTGACGCAGTGTTACCGCCATGGTAACGCCGCGTCAGCGCTGCCAATTCACCCCTATGGTGCCGAGCCCTGAGAGCAGCTCAAATGCCGGCATCTGAATGCTGGTGTTTACTCTGGCACTCAGATGCCAATGTTTGAGCTGCGCTAGGGCCGTCTCACCATAGGAAAACATTGACAGGGTTAACGTAGCGCTACCATGGCAGTAACACTGCGTTAAGGCTCCCAAAACCTATGTTTTTAACAGAACCCCTATTAGCGCTAATCTGACCCTAGCCTAAGACACTGCGTTCAAAATACTTCTATTCCAGATCGTGTGTGTGCACCCTTATGGTACATTTACACACAGCCACAGGAAGGTAGGAACAGGCAGGCATCGGACACAATTGTGCCTGTTGCCTTGAAAAGACCACGATGTGGCGGCGTGTAATTCAGGACTTTCCTTCCTTCAGGGAAGACACATCTTGGTCTTTTCAAGGCAACAGGCACAATTGTGTCCGATGCCTGCCTGTTCCTACCTTCCTGTGGCCGTGTGTAAATGTACCATTAGAGGCAGGTGCATCTATATGGAGCAAGCTCAACTCCTGACTTACTAATATATAATAAAATAGCAAGGGGTTAATAATATACTTGAAGTAATAAAATCAGTAGATATCAGCATCAGTCTCAATAACAATGCTTTGTGGGCACTTCCTCTAATTTTGAACATCTTTTGTCACGTCTTAAGTTTCCGACTCCTGAATAGTGATGACTTTGCACCCAAGCGTACCTATGTTCACATATTGTAAATGAACTTGTTACTGGGTCAGGATCTTTACTGTAAGTTATGAGTTTTATGACATGTTTATTCTAATGTTTTCATTTACTTCCTAGTGCAAACATTTGTATACAGCCCCTGCACGCACAAGTCAGGTGAGTTGCTTTTGCTGCACGCATAGTCAGTGTTGTAATCTTCTCCCAACATGCCACCCAAATATGATTCTACTTTATCAGTCATCAGCAGTAAAAATATATAGTCTTCTACTCAATGGGGCATATTTATCTAATCTGTCATGGCTTCACTCCCAAGTTTTTCTCATACAAATTCTATTTGTGATTTTCAGGGATAGAACGCATTCCTATTATGGTACCTTTACACGCCACCACAGAGGGCAGCAACAGGCAGGCACCGCACGTGCACGCGCGCGTTTTCAACGGTTGCTAACGGTGCCTGATGCCGCATATACGCGCCGCCACAAGGTGCCACAAGGTGCTCCACAGAAGGCATTTTTGTATTAAGCGATGCTCGTACGATGATTGGACAATGCAATAGCATCATGATTGGCCAGCCAGCGCAGGAAGGCTGGCTAATACATGATGCTATTGCAAATGTGTATTGTGACTGGTCCGCTCGTTAAATATGCCGCCTTGTGCAGGGACAGCCAATGGGTACACAGTAGCCCCCACCAATGATAGCTGATGGGTTGTGGTATACATGACGCTGTGGCACGCCCCAGGGAACTCTAATACCGTGCCTGTGCCCCGATTACACGCCGCCACCATAGGGGTTATGCCTGCTTGTTTTTGAGCACGGCTGAAACACAGGTATCCAAAGACACAGGAAGGAACTTCCTGAATTACACGCCGCCACTTCGCGGTCTCTTCAAGGCAAAAGGAACAATTGTGTCCGATGCCTGGCGGTTTCTACCTTCCTGTGGCGGCCTTGAAGAGACCATTATGGTACCTTTACACACCGCCACAGGAAGGTAGAAACCGCCAGGCATCGGACACAATTGTTCCTTTTGCCTTGAAGAGACCACGAAGTGGCGGCGTGTAATTCAGGAAGTTCCTTCCTGTGTCTTTGGATACCTGTGTTTCAGCCGTGCTTAAAAACAAGCAGGCATAATCCCTATGATGGCGGCGTGTAATCGGGGCACAGGCACGGTATTAGAGTTCCCTGGGGCATGCCACAGCGTCATGTATACCACGCCCCATCAGCTATCATTGGTGGGGGCTACTGTGTACCCATTGGCTGTCCATGCACAGGGCGGCATATTTAACAATCTGACCAGTCACACGACACATTAGCTATAGCGTCATGTATTAGCCAGCCTCCCTGCGCTGGCTGGCCAATCATGATGTTATTGCATTGTCCAATCACCGTACGAGCGCCGCATAATACACAACTCTGTCACGCCTATGTAGTTATGGCGCACAATATGTACGCCCAGATTCCCTTGTGGTGGCGGCGTGTAAATCAGGGAAGGTATTCCACAGAAGATAACCCGCGGCACCCGTCGGCACTTCCGGGGAACGAAAATACCTTCTATGGAGCACCTTGTGGCGGCGTGTATATGCGGCATCAGGCACCGTTAGCAACCGTTGCAAACGCGCGCGTGCACGTGCGGTGCCTGCCTGTTGCTGCCCTCTGTGGCAGTGTGTAAAGGTACCATAATAGTTTATAGGGTAGTTCATATGTGCTTATATCTTTGCAAACTATGGGGTCCTCACAAAACCACAGAGACATGTCCAATTTTGATCTGAGTCTCAAATCAAACTCACCTGTGGGTCCATGGAAAAATTGGAAAAAAATCGGACAGAACTTGGATACCATCCATACTTCCATAAATGTTTTGTCTTCTGATAAAACCTGATAAAACGCAAAGCAAAACCCGATGATAAAAAAATAACATTGACCAAACTCTGGTGGCACCCCAAGGCTAGGGTCACATTAACGGTATTCAGGACTTGCATCTAAAACATAGGTTTTGGCAGCATAAATGCGGTGCTACCGTCAGGATAGCGCCGTGTTAATGCTGCCAATGTTAACCTATGGAGACGCGGCCCGTAGTGAGGCTCAAACTCCGGCATCTGATTGAAATCTTGCTTTATTTCATAACGCAAAAAAAGACATTGAAATTGCTTTTTCTCGCGTTGGGAAATAACGCAATATTTCAATCAGATGCCGGTGTTTGAGCCGCGTTAGGGGCAGCGTCTCCATAGGTTAACATTGACAGCGTCAACACGGTGCTGCCCTGGCGGTAGAGCCATGTTTATGCTGCCAAATGCTATTTATTAACGCAAGCCCTGTTTAGCGTTAATGTGACCCTAGCCTGACTTCGTCTACATCAGTATAGTTAGTGGCCTCATCAGTGAATTAGGCTAGGGTCACACTTGTGCCTTGGATGCGCTAAAAGCTACCGATTTTCACAATTCCAGATTGTGGAAAATGGTAGCGTTAAAGCTTCCATAGGCTACAATGCAAAAAACATATGGTGAAAATGCAACACTTTTGACGCTATGCGTCTTTGCTAAAGCACCCAAAAATGTGGTAAGGCTAGGGTCACATTAGCGGCATGGATCCGCTAAAAGCTAATGTTTTTCATTGTGAAATTTGTGAAAAACGCATGTGTTAATAGATCCATAGGCTCCAATGCAAAAAAACGCATTGCAAATGTGCAATGTGTTTGATGGCATGCGTTTTTACATTAGCAACAAAAAACAGTGCTAGCAGCATTTTTGGGTGCTTTTGCAAAAACGCATGCGTTTTTATAACATGGGACCCTATCGGAAATGCATGCGTTAATGCTAGCGTTAATTTCGCAACAATATAGCAACAGAAAAAAAACGCCTAGCATTAACGCAGGCTTCCCAAAAACGTCCCTGTAAGTGTGACCCTAGCCTAAGCCGTTTGCAAAAATGCATGCGTTTTTTTCATATGGGAGCCAATGGGAAACGCACACGTTAACGCATAGTACATATATGTACTATGCGTTAGCGCATGCGTTAACACTAGAGTTAAAATGGCATAAAAATGGCAACCGGAAAAAACTGCAACCATTAACACTGGCGTCAAAAAAACTGCCTCCCAAGTGTGACCCTAGCCTAAGTTTGAATGGTGTTCAGCGGCACTTCAGATGTAAGCCCAGATGAAGCCACTGATTGTATGTTATGTGAAGATAGCCTCAATAAACGCACTGATGAAACTATGACCATTTTTTGCATATGAAAAAAAGCACTGATGTGTGAATGAGCCATTACATATTCCCCTTTTTAATAAGTCTCCCTCCATTTCAGTGAGGCCACACTCAAAAGTCAGAAGAAGTGTCCAAAAGTCAAAATAAACACGGTGCAAGTCATGGGGCAAACCACACCAGAATTGTGGCACATGTGTGAGAGCCAAAGGGTTTGTGAGGAGTCAGCAGGCCACAATTGGAAATGGAGTCAGATTAGTCAAACAGTACTTTACTCAATGGAAAGGGAAACTGTAGATAGGATTTGATTACACAACCCCACATTTTACCACATGAAATATGCAGAAATGCCTAATCCAGAGGACTTGGATCAAGGTACGGACTCTAAAGGCCCCTTTACACGATACGATATCGTTAATGATATCATTGGTACGTCACGGCTTTTGAGGCGGTGCAGCGACATCGTTGTGTGTGACACCTAGATATGACCAACGATAAGTCGTTGATCATTGATCGTAGATTCATGAACATGTTCAAAAACCTGTCGTCCATCGTCTGTTCAACCTGCAGCATCGGCGTGTGTCACACCTTTCCAACAATCTTGTTTACAACTTCGCCTATCCAGACCTGAAGCATGTAGGCGACCAAACGACCTCAAGTATTGTTTGCTTGTTGCGGAATCGTTGCTGGGTCGTTCAATATATCTGTATGTATGACACCTCAGCAGCGATAACTAAACAATGTCCCAGCGATCTCAGCCAAGTCGGATCGTTGGTCAGATCGCTGAGACATTGAAGCGTGTAACGGGGCCTTAAGGGCTCCCTTCAGTGGTTTCAGGAACTTCTGAATAATTTGCCTACCAAAGGAGCTACTACTGGATTGATATAAATACTATGGGTATGCAACGGAGCAAGTTCTTGGAGTAGCACTATGGCTAGGGTCACATTTGCTCAAAATGCTCAAAACTGGATCCGGATCCGCAGCCAATAGGTGCCCATTATAAAACCGGATTGCACTCCAGTTCCCGCATTGAGGTTTCGCTGCCTGCGTGAAAAATTATGCAGGCAACAGTTGTCGGAGCGGTTTCCAAACCCCAGTGGAGCTGCTATAATGGGCGCCTATGGTAGCCCATCCGACTATCGCAATTCATATGTGAATTCCTATGCGTCGCTGTCGCCAGGTTACAGCTACTATATAATTGTCTAATTTTGAATGCGCGCGGCTTTTTGCATACACGTCGCTCATTGGTTGCCGCAGCTGGTAGCATCCAATGAGCGCTGGCGCGCAATTTCCGTGACAGACAGAGAACATTAGACGATTATATAGTAGATATATTTATATATTGATTGTTTGCACACTTTTACATCCAGGCTTTTATAACTATGGAATCCTGTAGAATTTAGCTTAATCTTTAAGGGTACCTTTACACGCCGCCACGGCAGGCTGGATACATCGCGCTACAAGCTACAACTGTAGCTTGTAGCGTCCATATCGCCTGTAGTAGCGGCGTCTGAAGAGGCGACGCTACAGCCGGCGACAGATACATCTGTTTATGGTCTCTGCTCATAAACTTAAGGCAACATCGCCGATGGTAGCGAGCTGTATCGGCGTGTAAAGAGGCAACGGAAGGGAACTCTGGACACCCGGGGCTGTAGCTGCAATGTAGCTAAGGCGTGACCTCGGCTCCATGTTACCGCGCCCCATGTGCGATCATTGGTGGAAGCTGCTGCATGACGATTGGTAGTCGCTGCATAGGGAGGCATATTTAAGGAGCTGACGAGTCACACTACACAATCGCTCGAGCGTGCTGTATTACTCAGCCTCCTGCGATGCCTGCCCAATCAGGATGTTATTGCTTCGTCCTATCAGCGTACGGAAGTCTTGTAATCCACAATTGGAGCACGCCTATGTGCTGTCCCTGCTGCACCAGGTCCGCCCATAGTAGCTGGTTGTAGCGGTGTGTAAATGAGCAACAGCTGGCTACTTGAGACACCGGCGATGTAGCTAGCTATAGATGTAGCGTGGCGTAGCGAACCTTGTGGCGGCGTGTAAAGAGGGTGCGTTGACCGTTTGTAGCCGTTTGAGCGTGCTCGTGCACGTGAAGTAGCGGGATGTATCCAGCCTGCCGTGGCGGCGTGTAAAGGTACCCTAAGTGTTAATCTAAAATATATAGCTACAATAAAACCAAGGACACATGATAGGTTTCACTGAGCTACAACATCAGTTTGTGTAAATAAATATAAATCTTGTCTATGAGCTCCACATTGTGCGATATGTGAATTGTGAAGCATATGGAAAAGCTCTATATGTTCACTAAGGTGTAATTACAGAACCAGACGTCTGAAATAGACATGATACTAAATATACTATAAACAATAATTAAAAGTCTGTCTTTATGATATCATGCAGAACACATGCATTTCTCATAAGAATTGGACTTCACGCTTATTCAAGGCCATTGTCCATTATGACTGAATCTTCTCATACAGGTACACAGAGTATTTCTAATATTCTCTTATCTCAGGTACATCCATTTGCTTTATGAATAGTGTTGTACTGAGTTATACACATATCTGACAGTTCCTGCAAGTGGAATATTGGGATCCGGTCAGAAGTTCAGGAGTCGGACCTTAGTATCTTTGAGTAACAACTATCTGATATATTCACAATTTTCAGCCACAACCATTAAAATCCTCAAAATTTATGAATAAATTGATTTCTAGTCATTGCTATTTATTTATAATGATTTATTTTACTCATTTATATAGCGCCAGGAATATCCACAATGCTTTACAGACATCATCACTGTCCCCATTGAGGATCACAATCTAAATAGAAATAAAAACTGTACAAGTTTTGAGTCACCATAATAATACTGACCTGAGGAATCAGGTTATTAGGTCATTAGAGGCGGAAAGGGCAAATGCTGCGCTGCCGGGATAAAAGGAGGCTCCAGAGAATAAAGTATTACGGTAATTAATGAAAGTGATTTATTGGATATGTGTTTCAGAGTCTATAACTTCTTCCTCGGGTAAATCACTGATGTGCCTGAGGAAGAAGTCACAGACTACGAAACGCATATCTAATAAATCACTTTAATTAATTAATACTTTATTCTCTGGAGCCGAGCCTCCTTTTACCCCAGCAGCACGGTATTTGCCCTTGCCATCTCTATGTAGCTGCAGAAAGCCATGGATTTATTAGGTTTAAGGTATGTGCCCACAGGAAGGTTTTGCTGTGTTTGAGATCAGGTTTTGCCTTGGTTTTATGTAAATCTATGCTAATCTAATCCTGAGTTTTTGGTTTCCAGCAAAACCTATGTTATTAGGGAAAAGCTTTCACACACATCGTTTTTTGTTCTCTGAGACAGTGCTGCATTTTTGTTTTCCAGCTAAACCTATGGTTCTAGGATTAGCTGTCCCAATACATTGGTTTTTGTTTGGTGAAGAAAGTGGAAACACCTCAGGTTTTGCTGTGTTTAAGGGTGCGTGCACACGGTCCGGAGGAGCTGCGTGTTGGACGCAGCTCCTTCCGGACCTGAGGGAAGCCGCAGGTGGCCACAGGGAGACCGCAGCCGCCCTGTACTTACCATGTGCAGCGGGTGCGGGGCAGCTTCTCCCTGCAGTCACCCGGTGGGAGCCGCTTCCAACTCCCGGAACTCCCAGGAACCCGCAACACAGCTCCAAAGACGCTGCGGGCGGGTTACGCATAGTGAGGATGGGATTTCTTGAAATCCCATCCACTATGCTAGTACTGTACCACGCAGCGTTTTGGATGCAGCGGCAAGACGCTGCATCCAAAACACTGCGTACACTGATCATGTGCACGCACCCTTATGGCCACTTTACACATCCCGATATCGGCGTCCAACTCCGATAAAAAGTCACTTGGTTCGTGCGTTGGTGCCGATATCGTTCGTGCGTTGTATGGTGTAAATGTCCAATACGATGCATGAACGATGCCAAAACGATATCGGGGATCAAATGAGCGTGCTCTCCAACGGCCCGATATTGGATGGATGTTATTGCCGGATCGTGCTATGTAAAAGCCCAACAACGATGTGGAGTACAACTTCCCCTATTCTCTCCCATGTTAAATGGTCGTTCCTGGGTTGGCCGTACAAGGGGGCGTACACATCGCTGTTGTGTTGCCTGCCAATATTGCGCAGTGTAACATCTCCTAGGCGATCTTGGAATTCTGCACAGAAAAAGCGCGCTCCAGCGCTGTTGGATCCAATATCGGAATGATATCGGGACGTGTAAAGTGGCCATTAGAAAGAATGAGCATGTCAATTCTTTGCTGAACTTTTGCTAAAGTGGAAACACCTGTGGTATTTCCATTTTCTGTTGAGAAAAAAAAACTGTGTATGTGTGAAAGCTTTTCCCTGCACACATAGGTTTTGATGGAAACCAAAAACTCAGGATTAGATTAGCATAGATTTACATAAAACCAACGCAAAACCTGATCTCAAACGCAGCAAAACCTTCCTGTGGGCGCATACCCTTTATATCTCTTTTTTTATTGAATATCCAAGTTGTAATAACAAGAAAGAAATAACACATCACAAAATAGGAGTGACTTATCTACATAAACAGGATACATCGTGTTTGTCTAAGGCCTCATTCACATGTCCGTGCCTCCGGCACGTAAGCAGTACGTGCAGACACATGCCGGAGGCACGGACATACGGGGACGCACGATCCCCTATGGACCCATGCACATGTCCGTGTTTCCGCACGGACCGTGTCTCCGTGTGGAGCACCTGCATGTCTGTGTGCTCCATACGGCAACAAGTCTGTTTTTTTGCAGAGCCACGGACCGTTTTTTTTGTCCAAACGTTCTGCACACAAATGTTCACAATGTGACATCCGTGTGCACGGACCACGGACAAAAGGAAAAAGTTTCAAAATAAACAATTTCATACTCACCTCCCTCCGGCGGTGTCTGCTCCTCTCTCTTCCAGTGCCGTTCATTAGGGCTCATGAATATTCACTTCACTGAGCCCAAGAGCGGCCCGGAAGTGAGAGGAACTGTCAGCGCTGGAGCGAGGTGAGTATGTGGTCACAGGATGTCTGTGTGCTATCCGTGGATGCACGGATAGCACACTGACAGCACCCATCGTGTCACATGGCCGTGACACATGGTCTATGCCCCGCCCCCAAACGACCTTGTTCCACACGTCTGTGGTGACACGGATGTGTGAAACCGGCCTCACTTCGATTCCGCCAAAGGGCTATCAGGATTTCCTTATCAGGGGAATTGGACATATGGTCAACTCAATGATTGTTCTGTTTTCATAGTCGCGGGATCAGCAGCCATGGATTTATATCAATAGCAAGTTAAGTGGTTGTGGCTCGACACAACCGTGAAAGGTGAGAACCTCTTAATGGTACCTTTACACGCCGCAACTTTTGGTGTTGATCGGAGGCAATCTAACGTGCACGAGCACATTTTTCATGGTTGCCTCCGAACGCCAAAGGCGCTTTTACACGCCGCAATTTCGCCCTCAACCTAAGGCGATGTGTCGCCCCTGAAGTTGCCACACCAAAAGCAGGAAACATTGGGTAGACTCCAGTCGCCGCCTTACACGCCACAATCACCAAAGGAATGTGGGCATACCTGTTCAGCGCAGCGAAAACATAGGCGTGCCAAATTGTTTTTACCGCGCCCCAAACACACTCATTGGACAACGCAATAGCATCCTGATTGGCCAGCCTGGTCTAGAAGACTGGCTAATACGTGACGCCATTGTCGCGGACTTTTCAAGGAATACACGTGACAAGTGGCTGCTGTGAGACACTTTCGAGTTGCTCAAGCATCACACAGGAGCGGTTTTGAGCAGGACAGTGGCTTACACTACACAATGGTTTGCTATGTGTGCGTCTGTAGCTGAAGGTGGGAACATACACACAGCACTTTGCACATACTGTATGTGGCTACATTGGTCCATGCCATGGCACAGCTGCCATGGCACCACTGAACTATGTGTGTGTACACATGTTTGTGTGTAATGGACTGTACCTACTTCCACCACAAAAATCCTTGCTTGTTGAATGTGTGTGGACACGTGCCCCTGTGGCCACATCACATCACAATGGATATGTACACACAGCTGCGTCATACACTGTGGGCCAAAGGGCTGCACCTGGGTACTGCATATTAACGCACAATGTTTCACGGACCCATAAATAGCTTTGGATGGGTCACATACCTCTATGCACAGCATAAAGCTATGTGCAACTGCCCTGTATTCCCAAGTAACGACACACACACGTAGTTTTTTGGATCCAACATTTTAAAGTTATTAATTTTGTGCACAAAAAAAATAAGGACAACAACACACACAAACTAACAGAAAACAGAAGTGTTAACATCACACAAAGAAATGGAACATGAGGAGAAATAAGGTAAAACAATAAACATGGCAAAGTGTGCACCCAAAAAAACACATCAATAACTAACTAACTAAAGATTGTGCACACACAACAACCCAAACAAAATCCTCATGCTGCAGCCACCTTGGTGACTCCACCCTCCTCATCATGTTGATGCCTCACAGCACCAGCCACCCTACACCTGCTTGTGATGCCAGGCCACTGCCCCAGGGCCATTAAAATAGGAGCAGTATGCGTCTCTACTGTTCCTGGCAATCCTGGCATGAATCTTTACAATGTGCCCTGGGCTCTTGTGCTTTAGATCAGCCACTTTCTTCTGGATCTGTTTGCAGGTCCTCTCAACCCCCAGGTAGAGGATAAAGGGCCCGCTGGATTCTCCGGAGTATGCTGCGTTTGCGCAGCCTTGGGTGCTGGTGACGCTGGGCACACCAGTAGTCATGGCGGTCACAAATATCTATGAGGAGCATTAGCTCCGCCAGACCCCATGTGGCAGCGCGCTGTGCGGCGGCCATGACTCCTCTCCTATGTGCTGGGGAGGGGCAGGCACCTGGCCGGCATGGAGTAACCAAAACAAATGTCATAACGTCATCATGCACACTAGCGCCGCCAAACAACATTGAGGACGCGAACAAGATCGCTGTCCGCGGAGCGGGAGTAGCGTAAGATAGCCATCAGCATCACCAAACTCACCAACAATTGCAGTGCGTATCCCATGGCACCCATGTGCGATGTGTAGCCCAACATCTGCACTGTCATGTGTGGCAGTATTGGTGGACACAGTGCAAATTCCAATACACGCGCACAGCATAGCTTGCGCTATAGCATGCGTGCGTAATTGTACTGATGTAGTGGATGGTTGTGTAGATGAAGATGTGTGTGGTGCTGAAGTGACAGCTCTTCAAATATGGCGCCCTGTGAAGGGACAGCCAATTAAAACACAGTAGCCACAACCAATCATCGCTGACTGAGCACGGTATCCAGTATGCTGTGGCACGCCTCCGGGGAATCAGTAGATGACGCAGATTCCATTCCTATCGCCCGTTCACATGCCAAAAGCCGGGAATTTCGCCTTCACCATTGCCTCTGATTTTGGAGCAGTGCTGTGAAATCGGAACCAGGTGCAACCTTTTTGATCGCCACCAAATTCCTCAATTACACGTCACAATTTCGAGGCAATTTCACGGCGATGGTGACAGGGCTACAGATTGCCAGTTAGATTTCTCGCCGCGATTGCGGCGTGTAAAGGTACCCTTAGGGTACCTTTACATGCGGCAATATTGCTAGGCAATTTCACTGGCAATTTACTGGTTGCAGTGAAATTGTGCACACATTGTTCCATTTGTACACAGCAACAAAATAGAACAATGTGTCCATGATTTCACTGCAAGCGGCAAATTGCCAGTGAAGTTGTCTAGCAATATTGCCGTGCGTGAAGGTACCCTTAGGCCGGCTTCACACCACGGTTTTCAGGATCTGTGGCTGTCTGGTATGAACCGGACAGCCCCGGATCCAATTTTGGCCCCATAGTATTCCTATGGGGCCCGATGGGGTTGGCTGGCATTGTTTTGCCACCCGTTTTCCATCTGTCCGGGAGGATCCGGGAGAATTCGATTTTTTATACCAGACACAAAATCACAGCTTGCTGCAATTTTCTGTCCGGGGTAAAAATCTGAACAAATCAGATCCTCCCGGATCCAGCGCAATCAGGCGCCCCCTATTATGGAAGTCTATGATGCCGGATCCAACAGAAATATCGGTCCGGCTCCCGGAGGCTGGGTGCTGAACTTCAGTGCCTAGAGAGATCCCCGCTGACATTTCAGGACCGCAGCTAGCTCCTGCTAGCCGCATTTTTGAAATTTCAGCAGGGACTGCTCCTGAAACCTGCGATCTGCAGATTCCGGCAGAAAACCATGGTGTGAAGCCAGCCTTACCTATCATTCATTTATTATTGTCACAGAGTAACCCTATGTGTGCCTTTTGTCTCTTTTAGCTTTCTTCTAAGACTAGGGTCACACTTGCATTTGCAATCCAGTTAGACTGGCTTCACACCACGGCAAGGTCTGGTCCGGTGCTGTCCAGTGTAAACCAGACAGCCCCGGCCCGGTTTTTGGCCCCATAGTAGCCTATGGGGCCGGATGGAGCCGGATGGCAGCTCTCTGCCATCCGGTTTCATCTCTGCGGTGGAATCCAGGAGAATTCAGATTATTCTCTCTGGACACAAAAATGTTGCTTGCAACATTTTTGTGTCCGGGGAGAAAAATCTCCCCAATTTGCCAGATCCCGGATTCACCCAGATTCTTCTGGATCCTCCCTAACATAGGGGCCTATGGGGCCAGACTGCTCCAGTCCGGGAGAATCCAGGAGGATCCGGGAACCGGACACCTGTGGCTGCACGCCGCAGTTCTTTCAGAACCGCGGCTTGCTCCCTGCGAGCCGCGGTCCTGAATCATTAGCAGCTGTAGCTGTGTCCGGCTACACACAGGACCGGAGGGCACATTTGGCCCTCCGGTTCTGTGTGCTGATCCGGTTCGGGGCTGTCAGGTTCATGCCTGACAGCCCCAGACCTGACCTTGCCGTGGTGTGAAGCCAGCCTAAGGCTGGGGTTCCACATAAGCCCTCAGTCCGTTTTTGGCTTCAGTTTTCTCATTTTTTTTTTCTAAGTCCAAAAACTGACAGAAAAACGGATTGGGTGTAATAAACACCCTGTCCGTTTTTCTATGGAGCTCCAAACATTGCCCTGTCCGTTTTTGAGTCAAAAACGTTGCATGCAACGTTTTTGGCATCAGTTAAAAAACGCATGCGTTTTCATGCGTTGTTTTTAACATGGGGCCCTATGGGAAACGCATGCGCGAACGCATGCAAACGCGCACTTGCGTTTGCGCATGCGTTCGCGCATGCGTTTTTTTAATGAAAATTCCAAAAACGTTCAGGAGTGCAGGAGGCTCAAAAAGCACCCAGAAAAAAACGGATTGGTGATGAAAATCACTTCCAAAAACGGATTTCTATGTGTGACCACAGCCTTACTGGATCCAGTTTTTCATCCTGAAAACCTGATCAGGTACCTGACCCATAGACTCCAATGTTAACAATTGTTTGCCAAAGTGCAATCTGTCTACTGCATCCAGTTTTTGAGAAGTCAGGTTTTAATAAGGTCTGCAACATTTTTTGGCCTTTTAGCAAAACCTGATCAGTTTTTTAACATGGGACCCTATGGGAACCTGATCCAGTACGTGATGGTACATATAGGTACCTGATCAGGTACCTGATGCGGTAAAAATACCTCCAAACAGACAAGGGGAAAAACTGAATCCAGTAATGCATCCAGTTACTGGATGTAGGCTCCCAAGTGTGACCCTAGCCTAAGTCGTTTTTAATGAATGACCATTTTAAAACTACAACCTCTAAAACAATGGCAAAATTGAGTTTTCTTCTCTACATTATTACTTGCATATTATAAAATGCCAAAATGAACATTAAAACTAATAGGAAAGGCTTAAATAAGGTTTTTATTATTTTTAAAAATATTTCATAATGGGTCTTTTTCCATCACTATACTAAAAAAATGAATTTGTGGTTTTCACACTGGCCACTGGGCCTAGCATTAGCAGCAATACATTGACTGAGATCTTAATTGTTTGGGTATAAGTAATATGAAGAGATAGGGAGAAAAAAACACAAAAAGACTATATTATGCCAATTAAAAATCAATTTTATTTATAGAGAACCAACCAGCAGGATTTAGGGCTATAAAGTGAAGCCAGTGCCTTGCAGATACTGGGATGCTGAATGTAATCATACCTGTACCTGAATGATTCCAGGTTTGATTGCTGAGAACAGTGCCATAAAACTCCTGGAAAACAGGGCAGTAGATGAGTGATGTGTGCATCGCTGAGTCACAATTTGGGTTTTTCTTTCACCCCAGTGGGCATGACTTTCAGCTGTAAGCCAAACCCTCCCTTTCATTTCTAGTTTCAGTTTTGTCAGCACCCATGGCTGGAGTATAATGGCAGTGGAAGGAGCCAGAAACTGAAAGTAGAGATAGGAAGGAAGGAGGGAGGGATTGGCTTACAGCCAAAAGCCATGCCCACAGAGGAGAATTTTTTTTTTCCAAATAGTGATGCAGTGCTGCACACATCAATCATCTGCTGCCCTGTTTTCCAGGAGTTGTATGACACTTTTCACTGCAAGCAAACATGGAATCATTTAAGTAAAATTATGAGCGCACTCAGTATCCCAGTAAGGCACTAGCTTCACTTTATAGCCCTAAATCCTGCCGGTTGTTTCCCTTTAAATACATTAACAGACAGTGTAATAAACTGATTATACACAAAGTCACAAAGGCTGCTGTATAGGCAGGGACATTCAATGCATAAAAAAAGTGGATTCTGTGCAAAATACCTTTTTTAAATATCCCAAGTGAGTATAAAATAAAAACATTAATCTCTCAAGTACAAAGCTGGAAAATGTTGCTGTATAGATACTGTATATATGTTTTCACTGTTGTAAACGCCCCTACGCACGTTTTGTTTCTTTTTTGTCAGGGGCCTTACCTGAGCATGCTCTACCCCAGGGAAGTAGTGATATCGCCTTCTATGAATGGTGAATCCTGTTACAGTTATCTACTGTAAATAAAAGTGTCATCTGTCATTGTAATCCCATCTATTATGATAATGAGACTCCTGAAAATTCTTCCATACAGACCATGAAATATGGCCCTGATTCATCATTGCCTTTACAGCTATTTTTTTTTATCTAGCTTTGTGTGTTTTGCACCATTTTTCATTTGTTTCCACTCAATTCATTATTCATTTTGCTTCCTTTTTTTGTCTTTTCTTTATATATGCTCACCTGTTGATTATTTTTTTTGTTTTTCGCTTTGTGGGTGGAGTGTAATGATTCCAGATCTTTTCAGCTGATTGCTTAATTGTGACTTTCTGAAAGCTCTACTCCAGCCCCATCACCGTGTAGTTTTAGGATTGTTCATCGAAAGTTACATTATCTAAATTTTGAAAAAATGATGGCTTTTTGCTTAAAAAATTGCAAAAAAGGTTATTAATAGAAAAGAAGACTTCTTTTATACTTTGCATCAAACTCATAAGTCACATGCGCCATTTTGATGTATTTGGCAGAATAACATCAGCAAATACCTCAATACAAAAAAGAAAAGTCACTTAAAACGCAAAACATGAATTGGGACCTATGAGTTTATTATTAGGCCTAGATCAGAAAATGCAATATTTCTTATTCTTTTAAAATATCTTAGAAATAAATAATATGTGGCACTTAATCCTGGCAGTGTGCAAAAGTGCAACACAAAACACTAAGAAAAGCATCAATCCGCTGTGAGTAAAGAGAATATAGAAAAATATATATTACAATCTGAGAGTCGTCAGTGGTTGATGCCTTTTAATGATTAACTGAAAAGATGGTAAGAAAAAGCAAAGCAAGCTTTCGAGACACTATGGCCTCTTCATCAGGCTTAATAATGACAGAACATGTGAACACACACATATATACACATATACATGGTGGGATGATGCGGTAAATAAACTGAGGTGAAGAGTGATGGTACCTTCACACGCCGCAATATCGGCTGGCGATATGAGGCGATCTATCGTGCGCATGCACGTTTTTCATGCTCGCCTCAGATCGCCGATGGCGGTATTACAGGCCGCAATCTCGCCCTGAAATAAAGGCGGTGTGTTGCCTTGGAAATCACCTCACCTAAAGCGTAACCAATCCGGTCAAATTCCCTCGCCGCTTCACACGCTGCAATCCCAAAGGCAATGTGGGCGTACATGATTAGCGCGGCGAGGAGATAGGCGTGCCACAGTGGTTTACACAGCGCCCCATACGCGCTCATTGGACAACACAACAGCGTTACGATTGGTCAGCCTGCTCTGGAAGGCTGTCTAATACATGACGCCATTGAAGATGTGTGTGGTGCTGGACGGACAGCTCTTCAAATATGGCGCCCTGTGAACTGACAGCCAATGGGAACACAGTAGCAACCACCAATCATCGCAGACGGGACGCGAACTACAGCACGCTGAGGCACGCCTACGGGGAATCATAGGTGACGTTGATTCCATCACTATCGCTCTATCACATGCCACAACACGGAAATATCGCCTTCATGATTGCGGCTGATTTCAGAGCAGTGCTCAGGAATCAGCCGACAGGTGAGAGGCGATTTATCGCCGCAAAATTCCTCAATCACACTCTGCAACTGTGAGGCAATTTCACAGCGATTGCTCCGAGGCGACATATCGCCTTTAGAATTCCCAGGCGAGATTGCGGCGTGTGAAGGTACCATTAGATTCTAATATATTTTTCTATCTACTGGCTGACACGGTACAAACATTTTTTACTTTTTTAAAGTGAATATAGAAATATTACAGCTAAGCAAAGCAAGTTAAAATGGAGACACTTAGCTTCATAAGTATCACCATATCGATAATCCGCTCAGTCCCCGTGTTGACGCGTGTCTGTTGGACCGAGTCCTTTTAATATATCGTAGATTGTGGTATGGAACATTGAAAAAAAATATCAAAAATGTTTCCAAAATACATTTAATATAAAACTTTGATGTACATATTTTGTCAAGAAATATTCCCTTTTTACCAGGTAATATCTTATTAGTTTGGGGATTGTTGAAATGACAGAACTCCACCTACAGAGCGCCCAGTTCTTCTTATGAAATAAATCGGAAGTGAAACATTTGTTATGTCCCGTTTCTCATTTCTGAGTTTAGGACGATATTTATAAAAATCTAATGTAACATTGATATGAAAGAGCAAATCACAACTTTAAGGTTATGTTCAGACAGAGTGTCTGTGCTCCATTTTTTATTGATCCATTTGTGGTACAGTTTCTGCACCAAAAATGGATCCCTATTTTGCAAAAAAGCATCACAAACACATCATCTATTTGTGCTGTTTTTTGGCCATGATTTCGAAGGACACAGACAGACAGAGACACATAGACACACAGACAGGCACACATTTCCTTACCCTCCCCACGATTCCACGGTGAGCCTAGGTGATGTCTTCATCATGGGCAGCGGACCTCTGACTTGTGAGCTTCTAGGACCTAGCACTGCACCATATGATTGAGTCACATGATGAGTCACATGGGTAGGTCCTAGAAGCACCAAACAGACACTTCACAGGTCCTGCCACATTGCCTGTAATGAAATGTTTCTGGTGCAGAAAGTGCAGCAGAAAAACGGAGCACAAATTGATGCTCATTATTTTCTGGATCAGCTTTCTGCACTAATAGGCTGCAGAATATCCAACGAACAGGCTGCAGAATATCCAACTAATAGGCTGCAGAATGACACTATGCATCATATGTACCAGT
Organism: Allobates femoralis; assembly: GCA_033576535.1. Classification (NCBI taxonomy): domain Eukaryota; kingdom Metazoa; phylum Chordata; class Amphibia; order Anura; family Aromobatidae; genus Allobates; species Allobates femoralis. The sequence continues at coordinate 66,265,863 of JARQOC010000001.1, forward strand.
GTGACTGACACCCAGTGGTAACCTTGTGTCTACATATACCACCAATCACCTCCCTGTTAGCATGGCTGGTTGCAGGTGCCACAACCGCCCCCATCGCTTAGGTTGCAGGAGATTGAGCAGGTTAGGTTGAGGAGATGGCAGCCTCCTGCTAGGTGCAATGGATATTTAACATGGCTAATTTTCAGTGAGTTTTTCGGCTTTCTAATGGAGCAGTCAAAAACCATGACGTGTGCACAGCAAATTGAGAATCACATTCACTTTGTTGGCAGATGCAGCAACTGATCCATTTTTGGTGTTTTAAAAAAAAAAAGCAGCACCAAAAATGGATAACAAACGTCCGGTGTGAACTTAGTCTTAGATCTGAAATATTGCCTATGTGTAAATCACATTTTATTACATTGTATGTTGCCTTGGTACTCTTTCTTTATCATTTATTACACAGCCATGTAAAAGATGTTCCTAGTTCATTGCTATCATCACATATGAGACTGACTCCAAGTAACAGGAAATATTTCTTACCCAGATTAAAAGGTTGTAATAATGTTGGAGAGGTTTGTTAGAAAGGAATAATAAGAGAAGAGTGATTGTCAGAGATGACTATCGTTGGCTTTAATCTTTCTCTAGGTTGTTCATTGGTTGTACAGTAATTGACTTATGATAACTCCGTGGTCACAACCTCAATACAAGAAGAAAGCTTCTTAGACTGGCTTCACATAGCGTTTTTTTTCCTGTCCGTGGAATCCTACATTTTGCAGGACCCCACAGACGGGAAAGGACAGGAAAGGACACCACAGGGGATGACCTATTTCTGTGTCCGGGTCCATGATTATCACGGATCCGGACACAGAAAAAACAGCTGAGGAGGCAGCGGGGCACTTTCACTTCTGCAATGTATAAGACTACCTTCACATTTGCGTTCCCCTCGGCAGCGTTCTGCGGAGGGGATCTGCAATGTGACTGCGGCACCGCAAACCCCTATCTGTATAATGGGAGCGCACGGTGCTGCGCATGACCGTGCGCACCCATTCACTGCCACACGTGATCTGTGCGCAGGCGGATGCCTGCGCACAAATCACCCAGTCTCGTCCACACCACGAACGCGGCATGTTGCATTTCTGGTGTGGACGAGACTGGGTGATTTGTGCGCAAGCATCCGCCTGCGCACAGATCACGTATGGCAGTGAATGGGTGCGCACGGTCATACGCAGCACCGTGCGCTCCCATTATAAAGATACGGGCTTGCGGTGCTGCGGTCACATTGTGGATCCCCTCCGCAGAACGCTGTGGAGGGGAACGCAATTGTGAAGGTAGCCTAATATACATTGCGGAAGTGAAATTTAGTAAAAAAAAAGGATTAAAAATAAAAAATATATATGCTCACCTTCCAGTGAGTCCGCCGGCGCCTCCAGCAAGGTCCAGATGCTTATAGGACCAGCGGTTACGTCACAACCCGATCAGCTGATCGGGTCACATGACTGCAGTTACCACGGTAACTGCAGTCATGTGACCCGATGACTCTGCCGGGTTGTGACGTAACCGCAGGTCCTGTCCGGAGCTTGCTGGAGGTGCCGGGGGACTCGCTGGACAGGTAAGCATACATATTTTTTTATTTTTAACCCATTCTTTTACTAAATTTCATTTCCGCGGACGTGAAATTAGATGGTTAGGAGCAGTTTTAGTGTACTGAGTATGCTCAGTACACTAAAATTGGGTCCGAGAAACGATCCTGTGTTTTCTCGGACCCGTGCTCCATTGGCCCCCAGGTTGAAGGCCGTGGATCAGGTCGGACTTGGCCCAATTGCCATCCAAATTGGTGGGATCCGATTTGTGTCCGATTTTTTTCTGTACCCAAAATCGGAGCAGTCTCCGATTTTGGGTACAGCAAAAAATCGGACACAAATCGGATCCGACAAATTGATAACAATTATAACGGATGGCAATTAGATAACAACGGACCCAAAGGATTTACAACGGACAGCCACGGATCCTCTAAAATCACAATGTGAAAGCAGCCTGACATGGACTACAACGTCTCTCCTTCACTCACACAAATATTGACACACTGTAGGAAATCTCACCTTTTTTCTCATTTCACAAGGCTGTGTGTATACAGTCTTATATGGTGGTTCCTAGAAATCATCCAAGCTATGTACAGCCACAAGAAGTTTTTCCATTGATGTCTTAAATACTATGTGAAGATTTATTAGCTCTGTCTCGTTTTTTTTTTTTGCATATTATATCTGCAGCTCTTAGGCTGGCTTCACATTAGCGTTTGTGTCTGCATGCTGATGGCATGCAGACACAAACGCTGTCAGAAGCAGGGTCAAAATGATGTGTCCGCAGCGGATAATGTCCGCCTGCGGACACATCACTATGGAGCCCGGCAGCAAATCGGCGCTGTCCGGGGGCGGGCCGGGGGCGGAGATCAGCGCCGGAGATCTCCGCCCCCCGGCCGCCGGTAAGCTCCGGGACTGTCGGCGGGGAGAACAGCTGATTTGACAGCTGTTTGAATCTTCCCGCGCCGACACCAAGAGGAGATGTCGGCGCGGGAAGATTCAAACAGCTGTCAAATCAGCTGTTCTCCCCGCCGACATCGCTAGGCGATTACAGGCGGCGGGGAGAAGGAGGACAGCAGAGGGTCAGCTGATCTCCCGGTGGCCGTCGGTGAGCTCCTGTGACATCACCGGCGGCCACCGGGAGATTTTTCAATGGGTCCGCAGCGTTCTCCCGCGCTGTCAAGCGCTGAACACTGCGGACCCATTGACGGCAATGCATTTTTTGTACGCTTGGGGACGCTTGCTGATCTTCCAAGATCCCCAAACGCACAAAAAATGCAACATGCTGCGTCCCGGGTGCGGATGCTGGACACCGGAAGGAGCAGATATCGTCCGCATCCGCACCCGAACGCAGCAAACGCAGGCACCATGCGTTCCTATGTTAAACATAGGAACGCAGTGCGCATGCGTTTGAATGCGTATGGGAACGCAGCATACGCTGCGGCGCCAAACGCTAATGTGAAGGCACCCTTAACTCTGAAATAATCCATTGGTCTCATATTCTATCATTCAGAGAAGGGAGGAGAAAAGTGAGAAAAAGTGCTGTGATCCTAAAGGTAAACCTAGAGGTTGATCACTACTTGATCAGAACTACAGCAAATAACCAAATAGGTGATACATTGCTGGACTCAGGATCTCTGTCTCTACATAATGCTGTTCTCATATTAGTTGGAAAAAACTAATTTCACTTCTACAAAATAAATAACGTGTAATCACCAACTCTGACAAACTGCAAAAAATGTTCTGAGAGTAAAAGTCTAAGCATAAGGACGGATCAGCCTAATAACTTAATCTACAAATTCATCCATCTTTCTATAAAATCACAGGAGAGGAGGACGGCTGATTTATTCTATATATTACACATGAGCAGGGGATTCTTAGGATTGCTTGTACAAAATGAGAATGATCTCTGTAATCTATCACTGGGGATTTACAACCACAATACAGTTGATATAATCAAGAGATTACCCTACACCCATTTATTACAATGTTTGGTCTACATGTTCAGTTAATATATTCTCCTATGTATGTAAAATGTAAACTAACGCTCAGATCGCAGTCATCAGTTCTGTGTCTTTATATTGGGTTGGATTACCAGACAATGCTGTTTTACAGTTTGCATAATGGAAAAATGTAATCTTCGACTCAAAAAGAATGCCTTTTCAGAGAAATTCGATACATTATTAAATGGATTTTTATGGTTTAAGCTAATAAAGCATATTTATTATTGATTTGATAAAAATGTTACATATACTTTCTGTATCCATTTTACATTGTTTCCCAGATCCCTTATAGTCATCGTTTCAGGATCGCTTGCAGTCATCTAATGGCAACCTGTCTTAGTCCTATGATGATCACACTGGTGCAAGGATCGTTAGAGTTCAGTTATCAATGTCAGGCACTTCTGTGACTATTACTTATCATGAAAAGTAATGGCTCCACCTTCATAACTCCTCAGCAGATGGCAGCACTGGTATGCGACAGGTACTGGATTGTTCAGTAGACTCTCCTCTACAGCTCCAGTTGGCAGGAAGCCTTAGCAATGAATGGTTGTGTTCTTACAGTGTAGAGAATGTAACCCTGCGCAGACAGTCAATCAATGTGATCATGAAAAGTAACACCTCCACCTTCATAACTCCTCAGAAGATGGCAGCACTGGTATGCGGCAGGTACTGGATTGTTCAGTAGACTCTCCTCTACAGTTTTAGTTGGCAGGAAGCCTTAGCAAGAATGGTTGTGTTCTTACAGTGTAAATAATGAAACCCTGCGCAGACAGTCCATCAATGTGATTTAAGCATTGAAATCTTGACAGGGGAAGGACGACAACTAACAAGGGTCTAAAAGATAATGGGAGGTGTTTTCCTTCAGCATGACAATACCAGACCACATCACATTGAAGAAAGAGGCACTCACCCAGTGAAAGTTGTTCCTAATGGATGACTTTAATCAGCATTGAGGTACAGGGTGCTGGGGAGGGGGTGTCGGAGGTGCAGACATCGTCGTCTGCACCTCCGACACCCCCTCCCCTGCACCCTGTACCTCAATGCTGATTAAAGTCATCCATTAGGAACAACTTTCACCGGGTGAGTGCCTCTTTCTTCAATGTGATTATACCTCTCAGGCTGTTATAAGACTCCCTCGGCCCTGCTGCAGTTGACACTGCTGGTGCCGCTACTTAGGTTCTTGAATGTTCGGTGCCCCGCATTTCTGCCTCTTAAATAATACCAGACCACACACTTCACATGCCACCACAGCATAATTTCAGGGACTGAAGATCACCATTGTATGGCATCCTCCATACAGTCCAGCTTTGGCGCCGTCTGACTTCCATCTGTTCTCCGATAAAGAATGAAGATCTGCAGCGACATCACTATGCATCTGATGAAGAAGTTTAGAGAACTGTGAGAGTCGTGTTACGGAAACAGAGTGTCGATTTCTTCCGTGACAAGTTCAGAAGACTTGTTCATTGTTGGCAGAGGTGTATCCAATTGTCTGGTGAGTATGTGGAAAAGTGAATGTAGGTAGTTACTCATATAAATATTCCCATTGAAACCAAAGTTATGAAGGTGGAGGCATTACTTTTCATTCAACCCATGTAGTACATTTCCAAAATTGTAATAGGAAAAAACATGGTTTAGTGTTCTCTAAATTCAACATGTATTTAACCCCTTCATTCTTAAGCCTGTTTTCATCCTAATGACCAGGCAAAATTTTACATTTCTGACCCGTGTCAATTTATATGGTAATAATTTTGTCGATATGATGAAAATCATATATATACAGTGCCTACAAGTAGTCTTCAACCCCCTGCAGATTTAGGTGGTTTGATAAGATGCAAATAAGTTAGAGCCTTCAAACTGCAAACGAGAGTAGGATTTATTAACAGAAGCATAAATCTTACAAACCAAAAAGTTATGTTGCTCAGTTGAATTTTAATAAATTTTAAACATAAAAGTGTGGGTCAATTATTATTCAACCCCTAGGTTTAATATTTTGTGGAATAACCCTTGTTTGCAATTACAGCTAATAATCGTCTTTTATAAGACCTGATCAGGCCGGCACATGTCTCTGGAGTTATCTTGGCCCACTCCTCCATGCAGATCTTCTCCAAGTTATCTAGGTTCTTTGGGTGTCTCATGTGGACTTTAATCTTGAGCTCCTTCCACAAGTTTTCAATTGGGTTAAGGTCAGGAGACTGACTAGGCCACTCCATCACCTTGATTTTTTCCCTCTTGAACCAGGCCTTGGTTTTCTTGGCTGTGTGCTTTGGGTCGTTGTCTTGTTGGAAGATGAAATTACGACCCATCTTAAGATCTTTGATGGAGGAGCGAAGGTTCTTGGCCAAAATCTCCAGGTAGGCCGTGCTATCCATCTTCCCATGGATGCGGACCAGATGGCCAGGCCCCTTGGCTGAGAAACAGCCCCACAGCATGATGCTGCCACCACCATGCTTGACTGTAGGGATGGTATTCTTGGGGTCGTATGCAGTGCCATCCAGTCTCCAAACGTCACGTGTGTGGTTGGCACAAAAGATCTCGATCTTGGTCTCATCAGACCATAGAACCTTGAACCAGTCTGTCTCAGAGTCCTCCAAGTGATCATGAGCAAACTGTAGACGAGCCTTGACATGACGCTTTGAAAGTAAAGGTACCGTACGGGCTCGTCTGGAACTGAGACCATTGCGATGGAGTACGTTACTTATGGTATTGACTGAAACCAATGTCCCCACTGCCATGAGATCTTCCCGGAGCTCCTTCCTTGTTGTCCTTGGGTTAGCCTTGACTCTTCGGACAAGCCTGGCCTCGGCAGGGGAGGAAACCTTCAAAGGCTGTCCAGGCCGTGGAAGGCTAACAGTAGTTCCAAAAGCCTTCCACTTCTGGATGATGCTCCCAACAGTGGAGACAGGTAGGCCCAACTCCTTGGAAAGGGTTTTTTACCCCTTGCCAGCCTTGTGACCCTCCACGATCTTGTATTTGATGGCCTTGGAATGCTCCTTTGTCTTTCCCATGTTGACCATGTATGAGTGCTGTTCACAAGTTTGGGGAGGGTCTTAAATAGTCAGAAAAGGCTGGCAAAAGAGATAATTAATCCACACATGTGAAGCTCATTGTTCTTTGTGCCTGAACTACTTCTTAATGCTTTAGGGGGACCAAACAGAATGCTGGTGGTTTGAGTGGTTGAATAATAAATGACCCTCTGAATTAACTTTTAACGCTTTAAAAAAAAAATAAAAAAAAAAAAAAAAATCTTTTTGGCTGCAGTGCATTTCCCACATCCAGGCTGATCTACAGTCCAAATGTCACAATGCCAAGTTAATTCCGCATGTGTCAACCAGCTAAATCTGCAGGTGTTGAATACTGTAGGCACTGTATATAAAAAATATAAACATTTGACAAAGAGTTAAAAAAACTTTACAGTTTTCAAACTCTGAATTTTTATGCCCGTAAACCAGAGAGTTATATAACACAAAATCATTAATAAATAACATTTCCCACATTTCTACTTTACATAAGAAACATTTTTGAAATATAATTTTCCTTGTTTGGAAGTTGGAAGGATTACAATTTTATCAGCAGTTTCTCATTATTCCAAAAACATTTACAAAACCAATTGTTTAGGGACCACATCACATCTGAAGTGACTTTGAGGGGCCTATGTAACAGAAAATACCCAAAAGTGACACCATTTTAAAAACTGTACCCTTCAAAGTTCTCAGAACCACATTCATGAAGTATGTTAATCCTTTAGATAGTTCACAGAAATTAATGCAACGTGGACCGAAAAAATAAAATGATACTTTTCCCCACAAATATTTTGCTTTATGCCCAATTTTTTCATTTTTACAAGAGTAAATGAGAAAATGGATTATACAATTTGTTGTGCCAATTTCTTCTGAGTACAGGGATAGCCCATATGATGTTTAAAGTAAGAAAGGAGCACCATTTAAATTTTAGGCTGCGTTCACACATTGCGTATTTTGCCGCGTTTTTTTACGCGCGCTTTTCAAAATACGCAATGTGCCTTTTGTCTGCCTGCAAAGTGAATGGGAAATTCACTTTGCAGTGCAGACATTGCGTAAAGATACGCAGTGCGTTTTCCGGGAGAAAACGCAGCTCCATAAACAATTGATATGTCAATTGTTTACGCAGCTACTACTGCGTATTCTCCCAGAGGGGAGGAAGAATCCAGCTTCCTCCTCCCCTCTGTGACAGCTGTGGCCGCCCATTAGACTTCACAGTGTTAATACACACTGTGAAGTCTAAATTAAACAAAAGCAAGTGTGTGAAAAATAAAAAAGAATGAATACATCACCTTCCGACGCCTTCTCCCGGTGTCTGGTGCCTTCTGCCGCTCTCCGGTGTCCGATTCTAAGTCAGATCTATTCTGACAAGACCTGTGGTGACGTCAGAGGGGGGGGCGTTCCCGGGCACTCGCAGTCATGTGATACCACATGACCGCGAGCAGCCAATCAGCGATGGGACCGCCCCGGGAACGCCCCCCTCTGACATCACCACAGGTCCTGTGAGAAGACATCTCACTTAGAATCGGACACCGGAGAGCGGCAGAAGGCACCAGACACCGGGAGAAGGCGTCGGAGAGGTGAAGTATTGATTCTTTTTATTTTTCACACACTTGCTTTTGTTTAATTTAGATTTCACAGTGTGTATTAACACTGTGAAGTCTAATGGGGCGGTCACACATGTCACAGAGGGGAGGAGGAAGCTGGATTCTTCCTCCCCTCTGTGACATCACTGCGCTTTCTGGGGAGAAGAAAGCGCAGTGTGTGAAAGCCCCTGCGTATTTTGCTGCGCTTTTTTGCGCGGCCGAAAAACGCGACAAAAAGCGCGCGCAAAAAAGCGCAGCAAAATACGCAAATGTGTGAACGTAGCCTTAGAGTGCAAAATTAGCTGAAATATGTAGGGGATGCTATGTCACGTCAGCAAAGCCCCCAGCAGGGCATAACTACAACAGGTTCAGGGGATGCGATCGCACGCGGGCCTGGAGTATAGGGGGGCCCAAAAAGACAAATGCCATTAAAGATTTGCAATAATTGGGGGCCCTGTTGGAGCTTTCATATCCAGGCCCATGAGCTTCACGTTACAGCACTGGCCCCTGATGTGCCTAAATAGTGGAAATCCCCCACAAGTCACCCCATTCAGAAACTACACCACTCAAGGAATTTGTATAGATGTGTGGTGAGCAATTTGAATTTGCAGATGCTTCACAAAATTTTATAGTATTGGGAAGCAAAAATAAAAAAAAATTTTACCACAAAAATGTTGCTTAAAAGACAATTTTTTTCTTTTTCACAAGCGTAACAATAGAAAATGGAACATACAATTTATTTTGCATTTTACACCCCAGCAAGCGGCTACTCTGCTGAACCAACTCCCAAATCCAGAACAACAGCCGATGCCTTTCTATAGAAGCATGCTTCAAATCCAAAGGAACTACTCAGCCACATGGCAAGATCTCATGTCCCTAACGAACCTTAAAGCAGGTGATGCATATTGGCCTGTTATGGAAGCTGCATTTGATGACGCCTCTCTTGTCAGTGGTACCACATGGGACTCCGGTGTTCAGTTCTGCCAACAGCTCAAGACCTGGGCCTCGGATAAGTTGGCTGATCAGTCAACATCCTTAAAGGATGTCACACAAGAACCAGGGGAGTCGGTGGAGAGATATCATGCTCGTCTAAATCAAATATTCAATGACCTTGGTTTTAGCAACCAAATCAAAGTGCAACGGACATTGCTTGTCTCCTCTTTTGTTGAAGGTCTTCGGGAAGCCCTGAGGAAGCAATTTCAAACAATCAGACCTGAATATGCTACGCTGGATCCTAAGGATGTTTTAACAATAGCTAAGGGATTCGAAAAAGCAATCCCTGAGAAATCCATAACAATTTCAAACAAAAAGACCCATATTCTATGGACTGATGTGCAGCTTCAGAACCAGAAATTTCCATCACCTCGTACCAAAGATGTCTGCTTCAATTGTGGTAACCCGGGGCATCGAAAACGGGAATGTAGGGCCTCTTTTCCAGCCCGCAGATTCAGGAACCATAATGAGGATAATCGCAGATTCAACTTCAACTATCCTCATCACAATGATCTATACTACAGACGACCACCACAAGCTCAGATGCATCCAGATGCCAATCACACCGCTGCTCTCATGGATCCAAATATCCGATAGGACAAGGGCAAGCCCGTGTCCACTGCTTTGGCTTCTATGTCTGGTCCGATAGCCAAAGTAAATATCAAAGTACAAGGCAAACCTTTACCGTTTCTTGTGGATACAGGTGCAGCCAGAAGTGTTATCAGGTTACAGGACCTGCCTTTTCCCGATCTGATATCCTCTGAAGCCATGATATGCGTGGGAGTAGATGGCAAGCCTACCTCTAACAAGCTCACCCGTAAAATACAGATCGGACCATACGAAGATGTATTTATGCGTCTAGTGGTGTCGCCCACTTGTCCTACTAACCTTCTGGGAGCAGATCTTCTTCAAAAGTTGAGAGCGACCATCGCCTATTCATCTGAGGGTCTCACCATCACCATCACTCACCCGCTCGACCCAAGTGAAGAGTGTCAACTTCAGGCAGCACCTTTGCTTGTTATGATGGACGAAGCTGCTAATACTGTTTCAAGTGTTCCGCCAGAAGTAATGTTGCAAGTCCCATCTACTCTATGGTCTACTGGCCCTGAAGATATAGGACGTCTTGCAGTACCTCCGGTACGAGTCATTCTTAAGCCTGGAGCTCAACTCCCTAGGGTGCCCCAATACCCACTCAAATCTGCCCAGGAAGAGTCTTTGGGAACTCAAATCAAGACTCTCCTGGAAAATGGGGCACTAACCAGATGTAACTCTCTCTGTAACACACCTTTGTTTCCGGTGAAGAAGAGAACATTAAAAGGAGAAGCCCCGAAGTACCGTATGGTTCAAGATCTCCGGGCTGTTAACGCGGCAACTGTACTAGAAAGTCCCATTGTGCCCAATCCACATACCCTGTTGTCAGAAATACCATCGGATGCTAAACGTTTCACAGTCATCGATCTGGCCAATGCTTTTTTTAGCGTACCACTCCATCCAGACGATTGGTACCTCTTTGCCTTCACATACAGAGGATCACAATACACCTGGACGGTTTTACCACAAGGAGCACAGAACTCACCAAGTCATTTCTCCCAGGCCCTTGCCTCTTGTCTACAACCATGGAGAGAAACTAACCATCAAGTTGTCCTCCTTCAGTATGTGGATGATCTCCTACTGTGTTGTCCTGATCAAGCGACAGCAGAAGAGTCGAGTCTTAGTCTTCTTCTTCATCTTGCACAACAAAATTGCAAAGTGTCCCTCAAGAAAGTTCAATGGTGCCAGCCTAAAGTTGTGTTTCTGGGCCACTGTATATCTCCAAATCTGAAACACCTCACAGGTGAAAGGAAGCTTGCTATTGAGACTGTTCCTCTGCCAAAAGGACCTAAACAGTTACAAGCTTTCTTAGGACTTATCACCTATTGTCGCCAATGGATTCCTGATGCCTCCAAGCTGATGCAACCATTGTATGATGACCTCAAGACGTCAGCTTTTCCACTATGTCCTAAATCCGTGGAATCTTTCTACGCTCTAAAACAGGCCATACAGTCTGCACCTGCCCTTGGAATCCCAAATTACCAACTGCCTTTCTATTTGTTCGTCAGTGAAGTAGCAGGACATGCTTCCGGAGTCTTAGCACAGAAACATGGGGAAGAACAAGACCTATCGGCTATTACTCTGCCCACCTGGACTCTGTGTCTCAAGCCTCCCCGACTTGCCTAAGAGCCGTACATGCTGCACACGTGCTTCTAGACAAAACTGCGGACATCATCTTAGGGCATCCGGTTCTCCTAATGGCTCCACATGACATAAAAGCTATTCTTGATCAAACCCAACCTAAACACCTGTCGCTGCAACGTCACATGAGGCTACAATGTTCCCTCTTGATTCCGGATAATGTCACTCTTATCCGCTGCAACATCCTCAACCCGTCCACGCTGCTTCCTCTTTCCAGGGGGATGATGATGATGATACCGATGCTCTCGGTAAAGACGCGGTGGCACATTCAGAGGATCATGATTGTCTCGAACAGATGCAGGAAGAAGCAGCCTCCAAGAAAAGCGTGTCTGAAGACCCACTCCCGCATGCGGACCTGACATTCTTTACCGATGGTTCCAGATTTGCAGATGAAACAGGTAGATTCCATACGGGATATGCCGTGGTTACATATGACCAGGTCATCTCAGCTGGATCCCTACCACCACACATGTCTGCACAAGAAGCGGAACTAAAGGCTTTGACATTGGCCAGTCAGGAAGCAGAGGAGAAGGTGGTTAATATCTACACGGATTCCAGATATGCTTTCGGAGTGGCTCATGACTTCGGCAGTATCTGGGCAGCCAGAGGATACCTAACATCCAGTGGAACGCCGGTGAAACATGCTGCTGCCATACAAGAACTTGTTGCCGCCTTGGATCTACCATCAGAGGTTGCGGTGATCAAGGTCAAAGCTCATGGGAGATTGGATTCTCAAGAAGCAAGGGGGAACTTCTTTGCTGACAAAACAGCAAAAGCTTATGCTATGGACTCATCTAGGAGAGAGAAAGCAGCAATGTACGTGTCTCAAGAGACTGAAGAAGGGCCTAAAAACTCTCCTATGAGTTTTATCCATATTCAACAGGACAAGACACCAGATGATGAAAAAGAGTCATGGCAAGAAGCAGGAGCAAAAAAGGATGAAGATGGAGTCTGGAGGAAGAACAAGAAGATCTGTCTACCCCGTAGTCTGTACCCTTCGGTGACAGAATGGGCACACGGGATCACCCATAGAGGCAAGAATCAGATGAATGACTTGATTTGGAAGACTTATATGGCACCTGGGATTTCTACGGTCACCCAAAGATTTTGCAAGTCCTGCCTTGTGTGTGCAAAGTGCAATCCAGCACCTCCTCAGAAAGTTACTCAAAAACATTTGGCTAAGCCACTCTATCCCTTTCAAAGAATTCAAATCGATCATATTCAAATGCCAAAAGTAGGGAAGTACGAGTACGTGTTAGTGGTGACTGACATGTTCTCAGGATGGCCCGAAGCCTATCCAGTAACCAACATGACGGCCAAAGTGAGTGTTAAAAGACTGATGACTGAGGTAGTTTGCAGATATGGGGTCCCTGAGGTAATCAAGAGTGACCAAGGACCTGCATTCATTGCAGCACTGACTAAGGAACTATGGACAATGGTGGGGGCTGGTTTGGGTTTACATACTCCGTACCACCCCCAGAGCAGTGGTAAAGTGGAAAGGCTAAATGGCACTTTGAAAAACAAGATACTGAAAGCCAGTCAGGAAGTCAAACTTCCTTGGACAGGCATTTTGCCCATTGCCTTATACACAGTCAGAAACACCCAAGGGGTCCCACAAAACTCACACCATACGAAATTCTTTTCGGGGGGCCTCCAAGGTTGGGTCAATATTTTCCACAACAGTTAGCCTTAGGAAGTGATACTCTTGTCAATTATGTCATTGCCCTTACTAAAGAATTGTCTGTAACACATGCACGAGTTTTGTCATCCATTCCAGATCCAAACTCCAGTGAAGGTACCCACACTTTTCAGCCTAATGACTACGTGCTGGTAAAGAAGTTCACCAGAAAGACATCCCTGGAGTTGAGATTCGAGGGTCCATACCAAGTGCTCCTGACCACTCCGACTTCAGTCAAACTTGAGGGAAGACCGACGTGGATACACGCCTCTCACTGCAAGAAATTTGTGCCTCCACCAGAACCCTCTGCATAATGCTGCATATCCTTTACTTTGTGTGTTTTATGTTTCTATATTACTTTGTAGGAGCACAACAGGTCACGATCACCCAAGCAAGGGGAGTGATCACATTCTGGTATAACACCACCGCACATGTAGCTTCTTTTAAATTCGATTACTGTGATATAGTACAGTGTGACACTCAATGGGTTTCCTCACCTTCCACGATGAGTCAACCAGCACAGCTGAGATCAGGACAACAATATATATGTGTTACGGGAGATGGATGGGGAGAAGCTTGCAGTTCATGGAGGTCAGTTGGGTGGAATACTGGTGAAGATTGGGGGTATAGACCAGACACAGCTTTAAACAAGCGAGACCCACAGGGAAAATCCCTACTCACTAGAATGACACTCTCTCGTACAAAAGTCCTCAAGCCCTGTGATACCGTTGGCCAGTGTAACCCTTTAGTCCTTAACCTAGAGAACCCTCAATCTGGCGATAAAGGCACCTATCTGCTGGGTACATATGTACATGGTGTTTGTGCCAGTTTGTGCCCAGCTGGGTATGTTCAAATTAGCGGACATAAAAGAAATGTCAGCAAAAGATAACACTACGCACTTAAACTCCCAAATGTCCCGACCTCAAAAATTTAACAAAATGATGGCCATTGCAAATCCCACATTTGAAGATATCCTTGCCGTTGAAACGGGATACACTGAGACCAACTTATGGTTGAAGTGGATGAAATATACAGCAAGTCAATACAATAAATCAAATTGCTTTGTCTGTGCAGGGGCGAGACCACATTTGGGATCTGTCCCTCTAGATTTACCCTCAGATGTGGAAAGCTGTTTTCTGAGCCTATTCACTAACAAATCCCTTGACGAGACTAATTGTGAATACTGGAAAAAGAAGTACCCTATAGTCACAGAAACACCTAACCCAGGTCAAGGTATTACCATATACCCAGGGAAGTACACCTGTTATACCAGCACCGAAGGGAGCACATTTTTGGGTAATTTTACCAAAGGATATTGCAGCAGATATAGTAATGCAACTAGAGGAGATCTGATCAACCAAACCCAGTCTATTTCCGATGTTTTCTGGATATGTGGGGACATGAAGATCAGAACTCATTTAGAAGGGGAATGGATAGGAGAATGTACACTAGCCAAAGCCATAATGCCCTTCTATATAGCATCAGAAGGTGAGGAAACCCTAACTTCAGAGGAGCTCCATAGAACAAAAAGAGAAATATATTCAGAACCAAAAGGTAGTTTTGACAGCCACATTTATATCGATGCTATAGGAGTCCCAAGGGGGGTACCAGATGAATTCAAAGCTAGGGATCAGGTAAAAGCAGGTTTTGAATCATTTATCTTACCCTTAGTGACCATAAATAAAAATGTAGATTGGATCAATTATATCTATTATAATCAGCAGAGATTTGTCAATTACACTAGAGAAGCTCTTCAGGGTTTAGCAGACCAACTAGGCCCTACATCGATAATGGCATTTCAAAACAGGATGGCCCTGGACATGATATTAGCAGAAAAAGGAGGGGTTTGCAAAATGGTGAAATCTGCATGTTGTACGTATATTCCAGATAATACAGGTCCCACTGGGAAGGTTACAGTAGCCATAAAGAAACTGAATTCTCTACAAAAAGAATTGAAAAGGAATTCAGGTGTAGAAGATCCCTGGGACCAATACTTTTCATGGATGAAGGGATGGCAGAGATGGCTGGCTTAGATAGGCGTTGTTATTATTGTCGTCTTAATTATTGCAGCTATTATTGTTTGTTGTGTTCTTCCCTGTGTAAGGAAGATGATTGAGAAAGGAGTAAACACATCAGTGCCCACTTTCCTAGCTCAAGAGGTTAGTTATGCTGTAGACAGAGAACAGCTAGGTCCTCTTCAGTCCTTTACAGTCCCCCACTCCTCTGAGTTATGATAGGTAGGGCAGATACATTTGAAAATCGATGTGCAAAGTCTGTACCAAGGGGGGTTAAATGGTTAGCATTTCTCGTCTAACGGGCAGCATAAAAAGAGTTGCGAGGCACATTGGACAAATGTGATAGGCTCTAGTAGGGACAGGTTAATTAAGTATTTAGGGGGGACTGTTGAGGAGAACCATAGGATCAAATACTTAATTAGCCTTAAAGACATAAGGGCTTGGGAGAAATGATCTATAGAGTGTATTATTTTCACCTTACATAAGCTTGTTTCAGACAAAGATGGCTCCCATTTCCTGCCACATCACCACATGTTCTGAGTCAAGACAAAGACTGATCAATCACACAGAATGACACCTCATCTGATGGCTTCGTGGATCAACCTAACCTGAAGACCTGATGGAATAATCTACCTTGATGACCTCAAGAATCCCCCCATGGACAAGCCCACGTCCTAGCTCATTAACCAATGAATACATTCCATTTGTCCTCATTACTTGTAACCGAGCCCCCTTAAAGAGCTTTGTTAAAAACCCATGTGTGATCAAATAAAAGTCACTTTGGAGCTGTGCCTTGTGGAGGGCTGAAGAGAGCTTACACCTGATTGTGTTATCGGTGTATTTCTTTCATCGCATGCATCAGTCCATATAAATCAGGACAGGGGCAGACAACTTATATTATTTATAATATTAATTATTAATAAATCCCTGAGAGAGGACACTCCATATGGGGTAGAAAACTACTGTTTTAGCGCAAGGCAGGACTTGGAAGTCATGGCCACTTTACACTTCCCGATATCGGCGTCCAACTCCGATAAAAAGTCACGTGGTTCGTGCGTTGTATGGTTTAAAAGTCCAATTCAATGCAAGAACAATGGCAAAACGATATCGGGGAAGAAATGAGCAGGCTCTCCAACAGCCTGATATTGGATGGACGATGTGGTCGAATCGTGCTGTATGAAAGCCCAACAACGATTTGGAGTACAACTTCCCCTATTTTCTCCCATGTTAAATGGTCGTTCCTGGGCCGGCCGTACAAGGGGGCGTACACATCGCAGTTGCGTTGCCTGCCGATATCGCACTGTGTAACATCTCCTACGCGATCTTGGAATTCTGCCCAAAAAATGCGCGCTCCCGCGTCGTTATATCCAATATTGGACAGATTTTTGGGACGTGTAAAGTGGCCATCAAGGAGCGCCATGTGAATTTTAAGGCAGAAAATTGACTGGAATAGAAAGTGGATACCATGTTGAGTTTGCAGAGCCCCTGATGTGCCTAAATAGTGAAACCTCACCACACACACAAGTTTACCCCTTTTAGAAACTACACCCCTTAAGCACTTTATCTAGAATTGTGGTGAGCAACTTGAACGCACATGTGCTCCCAGAATTTAATAACGTTGAGTCATGAAAATGAAGAAATACATATTTACCAGAAAAATGTTGCTTTAACCCCAAATTATTCATTTTCACAATGGTAACAGGAGAGAATGTATCATACAATTTGTTATGCAACTTCTCCAGCGTACATAGATACCCCATTTGCAGTAGAAACCCACTGTTGGGCACTCAGCTGGGCTGGGAAGGGAAGGCGCACCATTTTAGCAGGAACAGATTGCGGACACCATGTCACATTTTAAGATCTCCTGACATGCAAACCAACATAAACTCCCAAGTGACCCTATTCTGGAAAGCAGACCTCTCAAGGAATTCATCTTGGGGTGTAGTGAGCCATTTAACCTCCAGGTGATTCACAGAATTGTATAAGATTTAGCTGTGAAACTAAAATATTACCATTTTTCCCTTTAAATGTTGCTTTGGCCCCAGAGTTTTCATTTTCAAAAAAATTAATAGAATAAAGTGGACCATACAATTTGTTATGCAATTTCTCTTGAGTTCGACAATACCCCATAGTGGTCAACAACTACTTTTGAGGCACAGTGCAAAGCTCAGACGGGAAGGAGAACAATATTCCAATTTATTTGAATAATTTGGGGTAACATGTCACATTTGCAGAGCTCATGACATGCCGGAAAAGCAGAACCCCCATAAGTGACCCCATTTTACAAAGTACAACCCCTCAGTGAATTTTTCTAGGGGTGCAGTGAGCATAATGACACCACAGGTATTTTATAGAATGGGTGGTAAAGGAAGATTAATTACTTATTTCCACTAAAAACCTTAATTTAGCCCCAAATTTTTAATTTTTTAAGGGCAAATGAGAAACAAATGGACCACACAGATTTTGTGTAATTTTTCCTGAGTGCACCAATTCCCTCTATGTAAATGGGAACTACTTTTGAGGTACAATGCAAAGCTGAGAAAGGAGGAGTGCAGTATGGATTATAGAACTAGCTGGAATAGTTTGTGGGTGCCATGTCACATTGGCAGACCCTCTGAGGTGCTAGAACAGCAGAAATCCCCACAAGGTACCACATTTTACAAACTGTACCTCTCAATGAAGTCATGGAGTGAAGATATTGCTACACCACGTGTGTCACAATATTTTATACTATATAGTTAAAAAGGCCCCATAATGTTTTATGCAATTTTTCCTGAAGGTGGCAATACCCCACATGTGACTGTACAGTAGGAGTACCATTTGACTTTTGAGCACAGGTTTTCTTAGAATAGTTTGCAGACTCCTATATTACACTAAGTGCCAGATCAGCCGTAATCCCCTCATGTGACTCTATTTTGAAAATTACTCCCCTCTGGAAATTCAACTACAGGTGTCATCAACAGAATCCTGGCTATTATGACAACCGATTTGGCTCCAGCAATCACGTCATGGACCTGCTGATGGGAGCAGGGAATGACGCGCTCCACTGCCGATGTGTGTTAAATCCCACTATCAGAGCTTGATCATGGGATTTAGCTGGTTAACAGCCACTAGCGGACCTTTTATGTAACTGCAGCTGTTAGAGGCACATGGTAACTGATTAAACCAGCCGTCATTCACAGGGAAAGATGCCGGCTCAGCATGCAAGCCTGTATTAAACCAGCTATATGACCTTTGACGTACGAGTTAGGGATAGGCGAGTCTACTCATCACTATTCGGTACTCGCACGGATATCACGGTATTAGGGCTACTCAGCACTCACGAGTATTTGTGTGCTCACCTCGCATGATTCAAGTGTCTTGCCTAGCATGTTTGGTGCCTGATTTTTCAGATTTTCCTTGCTGCTAATCACAGTAATGCCGTAGCTATATTGGTTGTGGCATTGCTGTGATTGGCTGGCCGCCTAGCATCATAGGGTCTATAAAAGCCCTGCACCGCCATCTTGCAAATATTGCATCTGGAAAGAGTGCAGTGTGAGCATAGGGAGAGGGCTAGCAACATCTAGGGAGAGTGTTTCTGCCATCTAAATAATAAAATAGTTATTTTAAGAGCATCAAGTGTATAGTAGGTCAGAATAGTGTAGGGAGGAAGATTTTGTTGATCAGGGAGGAACTAAAGAGTAGTGTTCCAGTAATCCATATAACAAGAATCCACAGCCTTTTAGAGCTAAATCCACTGTAAATCTATGGTTAGAATGGTAGGAAGGAGATTTGGAGGGAAGACTACAAAGTATTGTTCCAGTATACGCATATTGAACAGCCCTTTAGAGCTACATTTCCACACACATTATGTCTTACCATCCAAAAAGTAGTTGCATGGGTATGCTGTTAACACCTATCCTTCCACCTGTCATCTTTGGTGTATCAGCTTGTTAGGCTGTCGAAAATCTAAAAAAACTAATTGGTCCTGCCTAATGTGATTGCCCCGAATATCCATTCCCTCACTATTGCCTTTGTGGTGTCCATTCAAACAGAAGTCCTTGTGGCCTCTCATGTTTTAGGGTTACAGTTCGCTTGACCGTTGCTGTAATACAATCCTAGTGTGTTGTTAAATCAGCCAATCAGTAGCACCTTTGGGTTCCGTTAAACAAAGTCGTGGCCCCTTGCATTTTTGGGTTACAGTTCACTGGCTGGTGCATAAAAATCTAAAATTTCACAAAACATATGTTAAAAAGCCTGTCGTTAAAGGTACCTTTACACGCAACTGCTGACATGGGATTTTTGTCACTGTTCCTGAAATTGCTACGAAGTTGCCCGGCATGAATGGAAGGTGATGGTTTGCATTGCTCTGGTATGTTTTGACCGTGTCTAAAATTCAAGCCAACACAAAGTGTGAATGCCTGTATTGGCGTGTAAATGGGGGACAGGGATGGAATCAGCGTCGCCTAGTGATTTCCCCGAGGCGTGCCACAGCGTGCTGGATACCGCGCCCCATCAGCGATGATTGGTGGGGGCTACTGTATTACCATTGGCTGTCCCTTCACAGGGCGCCATATTTAAAGAGCTGTCCATTCACACTACACAATTGCAATGGCGTCATGTATTAGCCAGCCTTCCTGCGCAGGCTGGCCAATCATGACGCTATTGCGTTGTCCAATCAGCGTGTTAGCGTCACGGAATACACAATTCTGTCACGCCTATGTTTTGGCACCGCAGAACATGTACGCCCACATTCCCCTACTGATTGCGGCGTGTGAAGGGGCGACGGGATTCAACAGGAAGTATCCGCAGGATCTGTTTCAACTTCCGGGGAACCACGATACCTTGAGTTGACAACGCAATTGCGGCGTGTACATGCAGAATCGGTGATCGTTAGCAACCATTAAAAACGTGCATGCGTACGTACGCTTGATACCGATTGCCAGTGATAGTGGCGGCGTGTAAAGGTACCTTAAGGGACAGGGACGTCGATGTGGGCTTGGTGTTGACAGTGGTTCCTGACAAGGCACTGAGTCTGTGACACGTCAGAAGAAGGTTGATGATGCATCTACTATGTTCCTGTCAAAATTTGCAAGCCTGCAACATAAACGTGTCTTGAAGCCAGAAGAGCAGATTTTGTCTAGGATGGCAGACAAGGCCCCTAGTTATTTCTCAAGCAGCACCAAATCTTCCACACAGTCTAATCTCGGTAACCAAAAGGCAGGGCCATCCAATACACAAACTGGTCCTCCTTCCTCCCACATTATGAGTCACAGAAGACATATGACCACAAACCTCGCCACTCTGAAGATATGTTTTGTATGTATCTTTTTGTTGACTGGGCCTCTCACTGTACAGCATTAAAGAGGGACGTGAGGAGGTGGCGTCCATGGATGTGCAAACATATGAACACCTACGGCAAAAAGAAAGCCACTTTGAGCAACAGGATTTACTGTCTCAAAGGTTGGACTCTGATTATGATGAGACACAGTTGCCATCAGGTCAGCCTAAAATCTCAACTCGGAAGGAGGATCAGATTGAGGAATTGGGAGATGAGATTGTCGATGATGAGTAAAATGATCCAACCTACACCATTGGCACACATAGTGAGCACAGGAGCACAGAGGGGGATGGATACGTAGCACCAACACAGGCACAAAGGGGTAGGGGTTTGACGAGAGTGAGAACTGGGTCAATTGTTCCCAAGAGCACTACAACTCTTGTACAACTCAGGACAAGGGAGCGTTCCGCTGCTGTATGGAATTTTTTTTGATTGTCCTTTAGAAAAAAACATTATCATCTCTAGCATCTGCCCTACCAAGCTGAGCAGAGGCATCACATCACACATCCTACCCATGCCAAGAAGAGCGGGTCTAACTTCTGTGAGGCACCGACCGGGTCGGACCCCTGCGACCGGTATGTGCCTCCCTGGGTGCATCCTCCATATTGACAGGTCGCACTCCATCCCGGGTTTTGTGCTGGTTCTGCTTTACTGGCTTGGGTGTGATAAAAGGAAGCTAGACCACGGGGTGTGGTCTCTAGTGGGGAGTGAAGACAACTTCCTGAGCTTCTGAGAGAGAAGCTTCCCTGAGCCAGGCCTGAGACATTGTGGCTGGTTTTGTCGGGGTACGTCCTTTTGGGTGAAGCTAAGTAGCGGCCCCTGAAGTAAGGGGAATCCGGAAGATTGTACCAGACTATTGTTTTTCCTACATTTTTTGGCAAATAAACCCGTGTGCTGTGACCAGTGGTGCCTGGATCCCGTGTCTTTGCCTCCCTGATGCCGCTGTACCTCACACTTCCATCAGGGTTTTTGTCTCCTGATATGTTACTTCTTGTCTCCCTTCCTCCTCCTCATCCTTTGTTGAGTTACCCTCCCCATCACTTCCAAGCTGGGAGCTCTGCAGCAGTGCATCAGCAAAGCGGCAACATGCTCTGCTGAAGCTCATCTGTTTAGAGCCACACACTGCAGTAGAGCTGTTGCAAGGGATTAAAGAACAGATGGATCAGTGTCTCTCCCCACTGCACCTGCAACTCATTCTGATTGTGTACAATAATGGGCTTAACTTGATGGCGGCTTTAAACCGCAAGCCGATGCTAGTTCCATGTATGGCTCAAATACTGAACCTAGTTACCATACCTACTTCAGAAGATGTGTCATATTAGCACCCTTTTCCAAAAGGCCTCTCCCGCTTTTGCCAGTCTTGCAGCGCTGCAAAAGTGCTTGAATTTGCAAAGTCACCGACTCATTTGCGACCTGCCCACACGGTGAAACTCAAGATATCATATGTTGGCGAGGATTAGTGAGCAGCAGAGGGCAGCAGCTGAATACCAGCTTCAAAATGCCAGTCAGCCACCACACATAACAACTGTCAAGTGGGTGTGGATCGCTGACATTTGTGAGGTTCTTGAAACCTTTGAGTACTGCACCATGATTGTGAGTGGTGATGAGGCTGTTATCAGAGTAACCATCCTGCTGCTGTGTCTCTTGAAATGTTCGCTGCTTAATCTGAAAGAGGAAGCTTTGAGTGCCCAGCAGGTGTCTATGGAGCAATATTTCCCAATAGGTAAAAATGCCAGGCCCAGCCAATATTCTCAGCAACATTGAGTGATGAGGAGGAGGATGAGCAGGAACAGGACTTGTTTTTCTGTTCTACAGAGGGGACTCCCAATGCTACAGAGGGGATTCCCAACCCTAAGTTCATGCCTCTCCAGTATGGAAGTCCTGAAGAGAAAGAGGTGGAGCAGGAGGTAAGGCAGGATTATGAGGAGAGGATGGGTATTGTTCATCCTTGTGTGGACATAGAACCTTTGGCTATTTGTAGTTTGCCCCACATGGCACAGTTCATGTGTAACTGTCTTTCCCAAACCCTTGCTTGATACACATTTTGGCTACCAACCAATACTGATTTGCCACCTTTCTTGACACAAGGAGAAATTACTTTCTCTTATTTGGAGTCATAAAAGAGTTGCACAATGGAATCATTCAAGAGGGTTGTTGTACAGTGTGGGTCATTTATATGGATACACCTAAATAAAATGGGAATGGTTGGTGATATCAACTTTTTGTTTTGGCACATTAGTATATGGGAGGGGGAAAACTTTTCCAGATGGGTGGTGACTATGGTACCCATTTTGAAGTTGGCCATTTTGGATCCAACTTATTTTTTTCAATGGGAACAGGGTCATGTGACACATCAAACATATTGAGAATTTCATAAGAAATTATTATTTATTCTTTCATGAGTTTATGACCACTTATAAAATGTGTTCAAAGTGCTGCCCATTGGGATGGATTATCAATGCAACCCTCTTCTTCCACTCTTGACACATTGATAGCAACACCTCAGAAGAAATGCTAGCACAGGCTCTCAGTATCCATTGTTTCAGATGCTGCACATCTCGTATCTTCACAGCATAGACAATTGCCTGTGGTATATGGGGTACAAAATTTAGTGGGGCCATTGTTCATCAATGGAAATCTCAGTGCCACTGGAGATCTGAAATTGCTATGACTCACCGTTGCCGCGTTCTCGGGTCTCAGGCGCTGGCTGGGGTCACGGTTCGGTGCCTGAGGCTCTAAAGGCTCGGTGGTCAATGCACGGTTAGGTAGAAAATAAAGTTTGTTTTGTGACGCCACCTGTGGGTGTCCGGTGATGGCACCGGTGCTGCTTGGACATCTGGGGTATGTGCGGCAGCTAGATGGACCCGCTCCCCACAGGATGAGCAATAGTCCCTGGGGTCAGGAGCTGCTCTGGTGGAATACGGCAGCTCGGGTGGTTTGGTAAGTGGATAAGTTAGTAACAGTTCAAAAGGAATACTCGGACACAGTGCTCCTGTGCACGGGTCTTTACTAAAATTATGCACGGTACACGGGATAACAGTCACTTGTAGGTAACCGACCGGGTGGTCCCAGTGATGTACAGTATCTTTCCAAGACTCCACAGTGTTCCCTCTTTAGCTAACTGTCCCTTGTTACTCGTCGCTGCCTTCGTGCACCAGGTCAGGATATAGGGGAACTTCTAATGGGCACCCAAGCCGTGGTCCCAAGACGGTTCCAAGGGTCCCTGGACCCCAATGGTGAGTACCCCTCCTGGTATGGCTGCGGAGATGGTGAATGTCATGATGCGCTCCTGAGAAGCCCTCTATCACTCCAGTTTGTAGTACAGCGGTAGACATCTGTGCTACCTTGGAACCGGTCTCCGGATGGACTGGGCGCGGGTGTCTTTGGACCCGTTACTTGGTTACTGGTTACTTGGCCCCTTTCACGTCTGGGTCACCGCTCCTCGGTGCCCTCCCTGTTAGCTGTCCTGTTCTCACTTCCTTCTTGTACTTGTCTCTCTCACATTCTAACTTTCTGTTCTGCTCTTTCCCCACACTGCACATCTCACACTCCTCCCACCAGGACCCAATTGGTCCTCTGCCTCTGGATGTTGCATGTGGTGTATGGAGCCTTGGAGTTAACCTGTTCATCACTGAGACGGAGAATATTGCACCTTCAGTCAGGGGTGCAGTACCCTCCTGTGACGCACTCGTTGCGGGGCGCCTCAGCTTCATGTATTGCCCTCTTTATGCACTGAAGATGGCATGTTCCCTGAATTTTCCAGCAAGATGGTGCACCACCACATTATGGGTGTCAGGTTCGAGCATTCCTACATGAACAGTTTCCTGGAAAGTGGATTGGTTGTCAGGGGTCAGTTGAATGGCCACCAAGGTCTCTTTGATTTGACCTCCTTAGACTTTTATTTTTGGGATCATCTGAAGGCAATTGTCCATGCTGTGAAATAACTCATGAAAGAATAAAGTTATGTTAAAATCAAGCACATTATTGTTTTTCTTGTGAAATTCTCAAAAAGTTTGATGTGCACATGACCCCCTTCCCATTGAAAAAAATAAATTCGGATCCAAAATGGCTGACTTCAAAATACCCACCATGGTCACCACCCATCTGGAAAAGTTTTCCCCCTCCCATATACTAATGTGCCAAAAACAGGAAGTTGATATCACCAACCATTCCCATATTAGGGTACTTTCACATCAGCGGTTTTCGCCGGTCGCGGCAGATGCGGTGAAAAAAACGCATCTGCCGCGATTACCGCATAACCGCTGCACTTGCGGCACAGTTGCGGCAAGCCCCATACAATGTCTATGCGGGCTTGCGGCAGGTGCGGTAAGTGCGGTTTCGGCACTGCTGTAGGTGCGGACGCGGAAAAAAAACGCAGACAGCCGTAGTTTTTTTGCGGCCGCACCTGCCGCAAGTGCCGATACCGCACTTGCCGCACCTGCCGCAAGCCCGCATAGACATTGTATGGGACTTGCCGCAACTGTGCCGCAAGTGCAGCGGTTATGCGGTAATCGCGGCAGATGCGTTTTTTTTACCGCATCTGCCGCGATCGGCAAAAAACGCTGATGTGAAAGCACCCTTATTTAGGTGTATCCATATAAATGTCCCACCCTGTAGATCAGTTTATGAATAGATCGCTCACAGACAACGCTGGCAGCAGAGGTATCGGCTCTTTTTAACAGAAAGGATTACTTGGGAGGGACAAGCACACCAGGTGCAATAGAGGTGGGAGAAAAATGGGCACAAACTTGGGCCAGTTTCATTCAACCAGCACATCAGCAAGGATTATCTGTGCCTGTAACAATGCCAAGGAGGGAGAATTGAACAACATGGTTAAGGAGTACTTAAGTCACCACACATCCGTCCTTCCGGACGCTTCACTTCCCTTTAATCATTGGGTGTTAAAGCCGCACACTTGGCCCAACCTCTCCTTACACGCCTTGGAGGTACTGACCTCGCCTGATGCTAGCGCATTGTATGAGTGTGTTTTTAAGTCGATGGGGCAATCATCACTGATACGCACACATGCTTCTCAATGGAAAATGCAGACAGGCTTATTCTCAAAAATTCAACAAGGACAGGATTTCTGCAGACTTTGTAATCCTCCAGATAACAGCAACCCAATTTAAATTCACCCAAAATGTTCATTTATACTACTGGTCTTTACGTCCATCCCTTCCCAAACAAACACGATTTTCTTCTTAAATTATAATCCTTCTCCTGCTTCTGCCACATGTACTTCATGGTCAATAACATCCTAACAATGTTACGTTCATTAATGTTTGTCATTGGACGCTCTTGTCATGGTGTCTTCTTGCTTCGACTATGACACAGCCCCTAGGGTTAATTTTTGAGACACAATTTACATTGTGCACTGAACCAACTGAGACAGTAGTCCTACTACGGTAAGTCATATTTTTCATTGGCAGTTCTTTTAAAGTGTCTTCCTGTATCAACTATGACACAGACCAACTACTACGTCATCTGTTGGGGGAAGTGATGATACTGTATCGCGTGTCTCCGACGTATTAGTGATGTTAGGGTGGGACTGCAAGGTGCGGTATTTATCACAACCCATCCTATGCACTAGTCCATCATAATGCAAAATTCCACAGGTTTTGAAGGTGGAAATGGGCCCCTTATCTCTTGGCCCCCTGTAAGGCTGTACCGGTGGCACCAATGCTATGTTTGCCCATGGCCCAAGGTTCATGAAAAGGAGAAGGGAATATTAAAAAAAGATAAGTGCCTGTCACGCCGAATGAGGAAATTCCTGCCGTGCAGCGCATCAGAGGAGGGAAAACTAGGGAAGATGTTATGGAAGAGGGGGCAGGGGTCACTTCCAAACACTTACCTGAAGCTAAGCACTAATGTCCCTATATGGGTCCTCCCAGGGGTGCATCAAGCCCCCTGCCCCTAAGCCACACAGTGTGGAGCGGGGGGGGGGGAGAGGTGACAGTATCTAGCACCACCAAGTGAGGACCGAGGGAGGGGTTGGTCTTTTGGGTGCTGTGGTCTATGCAGCAGGGGGAGAAGCTGTGTCTTACCACAGCTGGTGGCCGACGGGCAGGAAGACGGCGGCCGACGGGCAGGAAGACGCTGTATGGATATGGTGCCGCCCCCTTCTACACATCTGCTCCCCCTACCAGCTTGCCGCCTGAGTTAAAGGGCTCACACTGTCCAATGGACGATGCAGCCCTGGGTCCTCCCCCCATCGCTGTCACATTCCTAAGTCCTAGCTGACATTGCATTTACCCTGGATAGTGAATAGACCAGGGAGACACTAGTCCAACTACTACAATAAAATCAACATAAGGAAGGTAAGACAAGAGTACTTTATCCTTTTAACCTAAAATTAACGCAAAACTAGTCAAGACAAGATCCGTAACACACTCGTGACAAAGCCTGGACATTTTGTCCTGATAACAAGACCTAGTAAACAGCTAATTTTGTCAGCTTTCCTCATCTTTTGCTTGGGTCTGAATATTTTCTATTAATTTACATAAACCTTTTGTAAGTATTTTACCTTGTAACAATGAAGGCATCGACCTATGGGGTTATCTGCAGGTTTTGTAAAAGTATCAATTCAAAAAGTTAAGTAACTAACAAGATGCGAAGAACGGAACACGTGTAATGTATATATTCAAGGCTTCATAACTATTAAATAAGTGACCAAGATATAACCTCCAGGGCTGCCACCCCGCGTCCCGAGGCATCTGGTTTATCTCCCAGACACTCTAATCAGGGATTAAAGGGCAATTTCCATCTTGAATCACATTATTATGAATATTAGTTTTTTTCTGCACTTTGAATTACTGATCCAATGGAAGAGATGTTACATTTTTACAAGTAATTACATGGTAATTATCAGGATTTAATGTTTCACTCTACTCAATAAAACATGGATTATCCCTGCTGGGGACCCTTACAATTTATCTTGGCCCACAATTAAAGGCTTTATTGTTTCTTAGGCGCTTTTAACCCAAAAATGGCTGGTTAGTTTATTAGAATTTTTTGTTTGGTTGAAGCACGAGAAACTCACCACATGCAGAAAATCCCTATTATTAAATGGTATACGGATCTCCATTGCAGTCCTTACATAATGTTACATAACTGCAATCATTTTTGGTTCCAATGCATTAAAAAAATTAGGCAACTTTTTTCAGTTTTGATAAAAAATATTTTACATTATCAAGGTGAGGGTTCCTATATACAGGTGCATTTCAATGAATTAGAATATCAAAAAGTTAATTTTTTGTCAGTAATTCAATACAAAAAGTGAAATGCACATTTCATACAGAGTTATAATACACAGAGTGATCTACTTCAAGTGTTTATTTCTGTTATTGTTGATGATTATGGCTTACAGCCAATGAAAACCCAAAGGTTATCTCAGAAAATTAAAGTATAGAGGATGAAGGGTTAAAAATGGTGCTGCCATATTAACCGAGACATCAAAGAAAGAATATAATATTAATTGATTAGTCAAACATGGCAATATGACATTGATTTGTCCTGAGGAAGGGGCCAAGGAGCCCTGAAACGCGTTGACTAATAAATCAATATTATTTTCACCCTTTGATGTCTCATGGAATACGGCAGCACGGTTTTTAACCCTTCATCCTCCCTACTCTATATGCACCACGCTGGGGACTGCAGCAGCCATGATCTGCTTTTATAGTGGTTGTGACTCTCACAACCACACAAGGTGAAGCCTCTGATACCTATTTAGGTCATATTTTATCTCTCAGACCCTTCATCCTCTCTACTTTAATTTTCTGAGATACTGACCTATGGATCTTCATTGGCTGTAAGCCATAATCATCAACATTAACAGAAATAAACACTTGAAATGCATAACTCTGTTTGTAATGACTCTATATAATAAATGCATTTCAGTCTATGTGTTGAATTACTGAAATAAATTAACTTTTTTGAAGATATTCTAATTCATTGAGATACCCCTATATATGGGAGCCAGCACAGTTTTTGACCCTTCATCCTCCCTACTCTATATGCACCACGCGTGGGACTGCAGCAGCAATGATATTATTTTATAGTGGTTGTGACTCTCACAACCACACAAAGTGAAGCGTCTGATACCTATTTAAGTAATATTACTTCAATGTCTATTGTCCAATGTGCCTTTGCCATTCACTTTCACCGCGCCATCACTCCTAACAGAAAACATGCTCTAACATGACACGAGCAGCAGGGCAGGCCAGCAACTCCAAGGCATATAAGGATAGGTCAGGCCAAGTGTTCATCTTGGACACACAATAATTAAAGGGAAGTGAACCATCATGAATGATGCAGGTATATATCCCTTCAGCATCTTGCTCAACTTCTATTTTTTTGGCATTATTACAGGCGCAGATAGCCCTTGCTAATATGCTGGTTTATATAAAATGGCCCAGTTTATGCACATCTCCCCCCTCACTTCTGTTGTAGCAGGTGTGCATTTGTCTCCCCATTAATCCTTGCTGTTGAAAAGAGTCGGTATCTCTGCCACCAACATTGTCAGAAGGTGATGTTTTTAGAAAGTACAATGCCACCTCATGAAGGATTCCATTGTGCAACCCTTTTGTAACTAAAATAGGAGAGAAAAAATGTCCTCCTTGTAGCGTCAGTCGAGAAAGGTACCTAACCAGTATAGGTTGTTGGCGAAAATGTGTATCACGCGAGGGTCTTAAAACAGACACTTATACAGGAACTGCGCCATGTGGGCCAGCCTTCAAAAGGCAAAGGTTCTGTGTCACAAACATGAAGAACAATACCCATCCTCTCCTCACGCTGCCTCTCCTCCACCTCCTCCTCCTCTACAGCCCATCCAAGCTGGGGTTGGGAGTCCCCACTGTAGCAATGGGATTCCACTTGATGAGGGCCCTCCCAACTGTATAAAGGAGGCCCTCCAAAATGAATAGGGGACCCTCTCAAATGAATAGAGGAGGTCCCTTTCCAAAGTATAGAAGAGAGCCCTCAAAAATGTATTAAGGAGGGCCCACCCTAATGTACAGATGAGATGACCTTCTGTGCCAGTAACCAAGGCTTTGCTTATGCTGTGTTATTTGTAAGGCAGTGGTTTCAGCACCAAATGAATAGAGGAGGGCCCTCCCAAACTTATGTTACAGAGTCACCTCAGATTTGCAGGCCCTGTGAACAATTGATTTGAGGGCTGCAGAATGACATGGAAGAGGAAGAGGAGAGTAGGCAGAAACTGGCATACGAGTAGGTGCACATCCTACACATCCTACCCTCGCCGACTATTCTTGGCATGGGTAGGATGTGAGATGTACCAGGCTGTCACTCTGTCCACCAGGTTCACCCAGTGTGCTGTCAGAGGAATTTAATGTCCTTGACTGTCAACATTAACATCTCCACGTGTCTGTTGCTACGTGGACGATCCCGGTTACGGCGCTGCTGACAAGACAGTTGATATTGTTTAACACATGCTTCAGTAAAGCGGGGTCGGTGCCACTGGCTAGGAAACCAGTATCCTGGAGCAGTCACAGCCAAGAGATCATGGAAAGACTCCATTCCCACAAGCCTAAAGGGAAACATCTGCTCGGCTAGCAATTTAGAAATGTGAGCGTTTAATGTTTTTGCCTGTTGGGGAGTGTTTGTGTATTTACGCTTCCTTTCCAAGACCTGGGACAACAGCTCGCTTTGCTGGGACAAAAAAAAAGTGGACATGATTGATGTTGGTTGCTATGTCTGTGCAACTGCAGTATGTGGGAAGAGGGTGGGAGTGCCTGCTTCATGGACAGCAGACTGTGAAGGACTCTTCCCAAAGTATAGAGGAGGGCCCTCCCTAATGTATTAAGGAAGGCCCTCCCAAATGTATAAAGGAGGGCCCTCCAAAAAATATAGAGGACCCTACCAAATGAATAGAGGAGGACTATCCCAAAGTATACAGGAGGGCCCTCCCTAATGTACAGATGAGATGACCTTCAGTGCCAGCAACCATGGCTTTGCTTATGCTGTGTTATTCTTAAGGCAGTGGTTTCAGCACCAAATGAATAGAGGAGGGTCCTTCCCAAAGTATAGAGGAGGGCCCTCACAAACGTATAAAGGAGGGCCCTCCAAAATGTACAGATGAGATAACCTTCAGTGCCAGCAACCATGGCTTTGCTTATGCTGTGTTACTCTTAACGCAGTGGATTCAGCACTAAATGTATAGAGGAGGGCCTCCCAAAAATAAGAGGGGCCGCTGAAATGTCTAAGTAAGAGCGGTCCAAAATGTATGTTAGAGGGCCATCTCTGGGCCCTCAGCAAACTCAGGTTTCCTGCCTACTGCAGGCCCTCTGAACATTTGAATTTACAGCCGCAAATGTCATGGAGGTGAAGGAGAAGGAGGAGGGTGAAGCCCAACGCTAAAATGGGCACATTGAAAACTGCTATGGAATATGTATTCCACTAAAACAGTGTCAATGGGGGAGGGATTGCCCAAATGTCTAAGTAAGAGCAGTCCCTCCAAAACATATGTTACAGGGCCCCCTCTAGGCCCTCAGCAAACTCAGGTTTCCTGCCTATTGCAGGTCCTCTGAACATTTGAATGTAGGGCCACAAAATATCATGGAGGTAGAGGAGGAGGAGGGAGAGGAGGAGGAGAAGGGTGAAGCCCAACGCTACAATGGGCAGATTGTAGACTGCTATAGAATATGTATTCCACTATCTGAGTGCCAATGAGGAAGGGACTGCCAAATATCTAAGTAAGAGTAGTCTCTCCAAAACGTATGTTACAGGACCACCCCTGAGGCCTCTGAGATCAAAGATCAACATACCTACTGGTATGTTATAGCTGGCTTTGTAAAGTCCTGGGGAATACCCTGTTTCCCCTAAAATAAGAAAAGGGGAAATATTGCATGGGAATACTGGGGGCTGCAAAGGGATGGTGGAGATATTGGGGGTTGCCTGGGAATATTGGGGCTTGGAGGGGGATGTTGAAAAAATAAGATATTCCCTGAAAATAAGACATAGTGCATTTTTCAGAGCAAAAAGATAGATAAAAGAGTGTCTTATTTAGGGAAAACAGGGTCACTAACTAAAAATGATGTATGACAGAGGGACCTACAAAATGTATAAGTCAGGGCCCTCCCTATAGCAAAAAGTGAAGAAAAGCTACAAGACTACGTGTGAACAAACGCTAAAAGCAATATTTTTTGTTTCTCTGGTTTATTTAGTCTTGTATACAAGTGATGACGCAGGAAAAACTGTTTCTGAACCTTTTTGGCCTGTTAAATGCGATTTAGGTTAGGTTTGGTAGTTGTTCTTGTGTATCTGTAACAGTGGTGTAATCCTGCAACAAAGCTATTCCTACAAACTATTTGTAAGTCAGAAATACATGCTGGTATATTCTACAGGCTCTTCCCATTCTGTTTCATCACTTTCCCACCCATTTCAGCCTTTTCCTCAGGCCCCCAGACCACTTTGTAGGGTCCAGCAGAAAATGACTCGCGTTTCCCATTGACTTACATTGTACTCCCTATTCGGAACTGTGATGGTGGATATGGTGGGTTATGTTGTAACTGCATTTTACAGGTGCTTTGTTCTTGCAATACTGTGTATTCCGCCCTTCCCCACTTCTTGTGTACTCATTACACTCCTGAGTTGATAATTGAATTATTGTGGACATGTCCTTATTTGGTCATTCAAGACCTCTGTATATGTGTGTATTCAACCCCCCATCCCAGGACTGTATCAATAGAACTGGTTTTGGATGGTGGTTTGGGGGAGGAGAAGCAGTGTGTGATTGCAGTCAGTCTGTGTGTGTACGAAGCTGAGTTCAGACCAGCTCCAAAGGGATTTAGACAAACTTAGAGATTATGGACATACAATATATTGCTGGATTGTTTTTATGGAATTTTATGTTTTTCAAGCAATGAAGGTTCTTGGGCCGATCATGCATCTCTTGCTCTGTTGATTGTGGGATACCGGACAAGGATCCCGTGACCCTGTGTCAACTGGTGGCAGTAGTGGGATCAACAGAGCACAGCCCAATGGAGAACCATCCACAGAGTGAGTACAGACACTGGACTGTATCCAGTCTACAGGAGAGAGCCAGAGACCTGGGCCTGAACTACCAAGGATTGACTAAAGAGGCTTTAATTGATCTACTAGTGGGTGCTAGCCCATCCACCTCCCCCCAGATGTCTAACAGACAAGTGCTGGAGATGGGGACCCCCATCCCAAAAAGCCAGTGATTGGTGTGGTATGAAGAAGAGATGGCGGCTCTGTGCCACACGTCTCTCAGGAGTATAAGGAGGAGGCTGTTCGCCAAGCACAGCAGAGACAAGAAGCCATGGAGCTCAAACAAGGGAGTTATGTGATTTGGAGTGTAAACCCAACGATCCAGGAGCTTGCACGGATCACCAGGGCAGATTTCAAGCCATTTGATGAGACTTCCGGAGATGTCGGTGGGTTCTTTAAGGACTTTGAGCAGCAGTGTGCCATGATGGAGGTGCCCCACTCTGGATGGATGCGTTTGTTAGTGGGACACCTGAATGGAAGCGTGGCAGAGACTTATCGAGCTATTAAATCACAACAGAACCGGGATTATAACTTTGTATAACGGACTATCTTGGATTACCATGCTATCATCCCAGGCCCAGTTCCGAGACCTCCCATGCACCACGGGTGGATCGTTTAGGATGTATTCCCATTTGAAGTCCTAGGCATGTCGGAGATGGCTGGAAACAGAAAATGCCTTCACTGTGGAAGATGTTGTACAGGTATTTGTTATAGAACAATTTCTTGCCAAGTGCCCCTCAGAAATACGGGAATGGGTCCAGGAGCGCATGCCGTCCACATTGGATAGAGCTGCAGCCCTGGCTGCAGCCCTGGCCCTTACTATCCAGCCGCAGTGGATGACGGTACTGGATGATAAATCTCAGCCTACCCCTGCACCCAGGCCCCCTCCAGTTAAATCTGCCCCTCTACCCAGCCGCAGGCCAATGACAATCACACCTAAAAATCTTCCTCCCCAACAGTTCCGACCACAACCAGGGGGATTTACAGAGAGGAGATGTTATGGGTGCAAAAAACATGGGCACCTGCAAGCTAGTTGTCCCTCAAGGACTTGGAGGGAGCCCCATGTACCCCCACTTTGTCCGGTGAATCTTGTGCACTATAAACCACAGCCTGCTCCTGCAACCCGGCCCCCTCCAGTTATATCTGCCCCGTTACCCAGCCGCAGGTCGATGACCACACCTTACAATCCCGAGCCTCAACATTTCCAACCATAACCTTGGAGAATCACGGAGAGGATATGCCAAGACTGTGGGCAACCTGGCCACCTGCAATCTGATTGTACCTCAATGACTCGGAAGGAGCCAAGCACAACACCACCTCATTTGATGCAGCATGAGCACTGCATCCCACCTGAGAAGTTACCACCACCCCGACCACAGTGGATCGCCGACCCCTGCACCACCAATACCCCTTTAGTAGTGTATGCCTCCGGCCTTTGTCCCCAAGCTAACAAAAGCAACGTCATCTGCAGGATGTCTCAATTGATGGATGCAAAGTGTTGGAATTTAGAGACACGGCGGCTTTCTTGACTATTGCTGACCCCCGTGAGGTTCAGCCAGAGGCAATTCACCCAGGCCACGGATTCCCCATTGTTCTGGTGGCTGGTACTCACAAATACATACAGCGAACTTGGGTGTCTTTGAATTGTGGTTATGGGGAAAAACTGTGCTTCATTGGAGTTATGGAAGGACTTCCTGCAGATATCCTACTGGGAAACGACCTTGGGAGTTACAGTGCCATTTTGAGGGAGCCAACACTCGACAAGAGGAACCATAAACTCCTTCAGGCCGACCTAGCCTGCCATTATGCAAGGACTTATTGACAATTAAGCAATGTGAACTAAAGTGAGATGGCCAAAGGTCTGTGTAGACCTCATCCAGTACAAAAAAACTACTCATAAGGCAGCATCAGAAAATTGGTCAGGTGGCAGGACCAATGGGTAGCTATCAGACACTCTGCATCATTTGTATCAGTGTGAATAGCGTCCTATGCAGGCCCAATATGTGCATGGCAAGTCACCTCCCACATGTCTTTGTAGGTAGAGGTGATTTTATCAGCCTGCACCTGGACTTGTTCTACATAATGGGGTCTGACTGCATCCTGTCAAGTGCTGTGTTGGTCATGTATCTGGCTGCTGATGGTAAGAATTTTCTGATGCTGCCTTTTGAGTACTTTTTTTGTACATATTTTGTTAGGACTCATGAGCATGGGGATCCGTGACATGGATCATGAGATTAAGTGATTTGGCCAATACATGAACCAATACCCCATATAAAGAGTTTTTTGTTCATCATAAAAAACGTCTGCAACGTTTTCTGTGCACTCAGCTAAAGCGCAGTCCACGCAGCTTTGTGTGTGGCTGGTACCCATAGTATATACATCGGGTAACTAGGGGCAGCTTTCTCCCGAAGTATTAAGCGGATTTCGGCAGAATACAGTAAAGACGTCAGTGTGGCCCTAGTCTAAGCCAAACCTCTGACTCCAACTTCGACTCCAACTCTTTAATTTCCCTGAATCAGACTTCAACCCCACCAAAATTGTCACCAACTCTGATTCCACGTCTCCAATTCCACAGCCCTGGTTGAAACATATCAAGTACAGCAACTACAACTGGAACATTTGTGGAGATTTAAAAGTAGGAGCACTGCTACTTGGATTGTAGCTCGAATATACCAAGTACTGCCGTTTCATTTGTGAATGGGAAAGCCATGCTAAGTAGTCACATTGCAGAAGAAGGAAGTGGCCAGTCCGTAACCAGCTGACTCCTGGGCAGAAAAATGTTGCACATAAAGTGCTTGTGGACACACAATGATATTTCTGCCTCCAATTCACATAGGACTCAGGCTGATGAAAAGTTTTGTAAAAGCAAAGAATAAGGTAGCAGAAGGTTTTTATTATTTGAGACAAACTTTCCCAAGAGTAACCAATGCCAAGATTAAGGAAGGCATTTTTGTTGGTCCATAAATCCAACACATCATGAATGACAAGCGCTTTGAGAAGCTGTTGGTGGAGCCTGAGAAAATTGCTAGGAAATCATTTAAGGATGTTTCCAAAAATTTCCTTGGCAACTGTTGAACAATAAACTAAATTGAATTGGCTGACAACCCTTTTGAAGCTTACAAAGCGATGAAGTGCAACACATCATTGAAAATTCATTTTCTGCATTCACATGTGTAATTCCTCCCTGAAAATATTGGTGAAGTCACTGACGAACATGGTGAATGGTTTCACCAAGATATTGCCACAATGGAAAAGCTACTGGAATCCATCAGTGCTGACTATTGCTGGACACTAATACGGGATGCACCGGATATTGAGTACAAATAAAAACAACAGGCAAAACACTTTTGGATCAGTTGAACTAATGCTGCAGGTAACAATTAAATGCTTCATAATCAGCAAAACTTAATCTTAAATATCTCAAAATTTTTATGTGATATGGTACCTTCATACGCCGCAATCTCACCTGGGAATCCTAAAGGCGATATGTCGCTCCGGAGCGATCGCCGTGAAATTGCCTCACGGTTGCGGCGTGTGTTTGGGGAATTTCGTGGCGATAAATCGACTGTCACCTGAATCCTGAGCACTGCTCTGAAATCAGCCGCAACTATGAAGGCGATATTTCCGTGTTGTGGCGTGTGATAGGGCGATAGTGATGGAATCTGTGTCACCTATGATTTCCCGTAGGTGTGCCACAGCATGCTGTAGTCCGCGCTCTGTGTGAACTGATTGGTGTGGGCTACTGTGTTCCCATTGGCTGTCAATTGACACTGCTCCATATTTGAAGAGCTGTCCGTTCAGCCCCACACAATGGCAATAGCATCATGTATTAGCCAGCCTTCTAGAGCAGGCTGACCAATCAGAACGCTGTTGCGTTGTCCAATGAGCGCGTATGGGGCGCGGTGAAAACCACTGTGGCACGCCTATCTCTTCGCCGCACTGAACATGTACGCCCACATTGCCTTTGGGATTGCGGCCTGTGAAACGGTGAGGGAATTCCACCGGATTAGTTCCGCTGTGGGTGAGGCGATTTCTGGGGCAACACATCGCCTTTCTTTCAGGGCGAGATTGCGGCGTGTAATATGGCCATCGGCAATCTGAGGCGACCATGAAAAATGTGCACACGCACATTAGATCGCCTCATATCGCCAGCTGAGATTGTGGCGTGTGAAGGTACCAGTACAGACTATCAGAAATTATATTTCAGCTTAGCTTGAACGGGTTTATCATAATCACTTCAAATTTTCAAGGAAGTAAAAACTACCCCAAAAAATTGTTGTCCATTGAATCAGCTAAAAAATCATAATCAGGCAGTAATACTCGAAATAAAGAACAACATACACAGCCAGCTTATAGTAGTTTTCTCGGTATGTGAGATGCATAAACACAGCTCTGATCCCCTGGTCTACTCTCCTGCATGGGTCATTGTGATGGGGTGGTGGCAGTGCAGCTGAGCTTAGCTGTGTCACATTTCAAACCTTTCCATAAGCTGTCCAAAATACTGAGGGTGTTAAGTAATCATGCTTATGTCTGCTGTTCTCAGTCAATTAGTAATCGGTCTGCAGTAAGATCAAGGCTTCATTACATCTCACACATGTCTTGCCTGCCTGTTGTGGACTACTCCTGTGTGAGATGTAATGAGACCCTGCTCTGATCTCACTGAAGAGTTGAACACAACAGACCTAATTGTAATTACTTAGACATTTCTGAACAAACAGCGTGGCATGAGGGGCAGTACTGCAGAGCTGACAGTGCTGGGAGAGGAGGAAAGTTGATATAAGGGATTGTAATGTAACACAGTTAAACTCAGCTGCACTGCCCCTTCCCCACACTGACTCATGCAGGACGTTAAGGTACCATCACACACCACTAAATCACCAGCGAGATCACTGGCAATTCCTGAATTCGGCGATGTGGAAACCACAGTGCATGTGCACAGTGGCGTATGACTGGGCGATTGTATGGCGAGATATCGCCGGTGGAGCGTCGCCTGATTGCCCTGCACTGCAGTGAAATCAGGTGATATCATCCAGGCGATTTCTGCCATTGTAGCGTGTGACAGGGCGATAGCGACGTACACAGCGATCCTGAAATCAATCCTGTAGGCGTGCTTGGATGTTTTTTTTTTCTGCGCTACCTCTGTGGCAATTGGTGGGTGATACTGCGCTCCGACTGGCTGGCCGTGTCCGAGGCGCCTTATGTGATGACCCGTGTGTTCACGCAAGGCTGACCAATGGGAACGCAGTTCCGTCCACCAATCGCAGTGATAGGGGCGTGGTGAAACGCACTCTAGCACACCCCTATCGAAACAGTATGGCCACATCATTGCTACGATTGTGGCGTGTGACGTGATGATGTGTGAAGGGAAGATTGCTTCTGGTCTTCAGCAGGCGATCTTCGGAATGCAGGAGTGCCGAAGATGGCACGCGAAATCGCTACATGGGACATCTCCACAGCAATCTCAAAAAATTTCCCAAAACGTGCACGCTCACGTCAAATCGCCGGCGATATGGAAGCCATATGGCGGCGTGTGATGGTACCTTTAGACAAGGAGATTAACGCACATGTCTCACCTGCCTGTTCTAGACTGCTCTGATCTCACTAGGGAATGATTACAGGTTGAACACAACAGACATAATTGTAATTACTGGCACATGTCTGAGCAGACAGCGTGGCATGAAGGGCAGTACAGCAGAGCTGACAGTGCTGGGAGAGGAGAAAAACTGATAGAAGGGATTGTAATGTAAAGGCTGCTTCACACACCAGGATATTGTTAAGGATATCGTTGAAACGTCACAGATTTGTGAACGTTCCAACGATAAAGTTAATGCGTCCTTGTGTGTAAACGAATGATGTAGGATGAAAAAATCTTTGGAACGGTCATCATAAAAATGAGATCCTGACCTCAAATCTATCGTTCATCGTCCAATTAAGGAACTGTGAAGAAGCCACATCATTCAAAGCCGCTTCACAAACAAGGATATTGTTAACGATATCCTTAGAACGATTACGTGACAGTGATCGTTCCGACATCGTTAGTGCGTTGTCACACACAAGGATATCATTAACGATATCCCATTCGGCAACGCACCAGTTAAATAGGAGAGCAAGGACTGAATGATCTTTTAAAGCGACAGGAATAGGAGAATTTAGAACAAGATCGTTCAAAAAGGTGTCACACTGAACGATGTGGCTTCTTCACAGTTCCTTAATTGGACGACGAATGATAGATTTGAGGTCACGATCTCATTTTTGTGATGACCGTTCCAAAGATTTTTTCATCCTACATCATTCGTTTACACGCAAGGACACACTAATGATATCGTTGGAACGTTCACAAATCCATGACGTTTCTAGACATGTAGGTAGGTACGGCACAAGAAGGATCACCAAATCCCACGCATATATATAAAATGCAAAGGGAAGGAAAAGATAGCGTGTAGAGTGGACCGGAATCAAGCCAATTAATATATCTCAATAATTTTATTATCCATAGAAAAAACAAGTACACACATGTGCAATGACAAACATTTAAAAACAATTAAAATAGCAGACAAGCTGCTAACATCAAGACTGGCTGCAATGAACAGGATGCACTAAATGACATAATGATCAGTGGAATCACAAAAAATCTAATCTATTTCCAGAGCAGACATAAAATCAATAGCACTGATAGACAGGACAGTCAGGACCAAAGGACACTCACCCAACACGTGTCGCCCCCCTATACTGGGGGCTTCCTCTGACCCCTGAGGAAGCCCCCAGTATAGGGTGGCGACGCGCGTTGGGTGAGGGTCTTTTGGTCCTGACTGGCTGCAAACATATACCCCTCAGTGGGCAATGATGGTAATTTTACAGGGCACCTTTGACAACAATGCATATTAGTTGCTTTTTTGCGCTTTCCTTGGTTTCACATGTATTTTCCAATTGATTTTGATGCATTATCTGATGTATGATGACTAGCCTGCCTGTTTTCTAAGATGTATACGAATTTGTAGGGGGTTTACCCACCTGTTTAGTCCAGATACAGGCCTGTCTATCAGTGCTATTGATTTTATGTCTGCTCTGGAAATAGATTTGATTTTTTGTGATTCCACTGATCATTATGTCATTTAGTGCATCCTGTTCATTGCAGCCAGTCTTGATGTTAGCAGCCTGTCTGCTATTTTAATTGTTTTTAAATGTTTGTCATTGCACATGTGTGTACTTGTTTTTTCTATGGATAATAAAATTATTGAGATATATTAATTGGCTTGATCCCGGTCCATTCTACACGTTTTCCTTCCCTTTGCAAATCCATGACGTTTCAACGATATCGTTAACGATATCCTAGCGTGTGAAGCGGCCTTCAGTGTGACACCTTTTTGAACGATGTCGTTCAAAATTCTCCTATTCCTGCCGCTTTAAAAGATTGCTCAGTCCTTGCTCTCCTATTTAACTGGTGCGTTGCCGAATGGGATATCATTAACGATATCCTTGTGTGTGACAACGCACTAACGATGTCGGAACGATCACTGTCACGTGATCGTTCTAAGGATATCGTTAACAATATCCTTGAGTGTGAAGCAGCCTTAACAGAGTTAAACTCAGCTGCAATGCCCCTGACTCATGCAGGACGTTAGACAAGGTGATCAAGGCTGTATCATTACATCTCACACATGTCTCGCCTGTCTGTTCTAGACTGCTCTAATCTCACTAGGGAACGATTACAAGTTGAACACAACAGAGATAATTATAATTACTGACACGTGTCTGAGCAGGCAGCGTGGCATGAGGGGCTGTACAGCAGAGCTGACAGTGCTGGGAGAGGAGGAAAGCTGATATAAGGGATTGTAATGTAACACAGTTAAACTCAGCTGCACTGCCCCTTCCCCACACTGACTCATGCAGGACGTTAGACCAGGAGGTCATGGCTGTATCATTATATCTCACACACTGAGAACCTTGTGATTACCCATGGTGGAGACATGTTCTTCTTTCCTTGGAGTGCTGTCTGCTTATCATTGATCAGCATCATACTGGAAGTACACACCCGCAGTGAAAGTTATCGTTTAACACCCACTTGGCCTTTAAAAATAAAGTTAACTCATTAGGTGACAAACACTTTGATTGCTAATATCTCTGCAACAGAGAGGAGGAATTTAAAGACAATAATAATTTACTCCATGTTGCAGCCACTATTACATCCACTTATTATCATTAGTTGAATGGATGGAGCGTTTTCCGGTGTACACCACAAACTTACATTCCAAATGTATTGTGAACAGAAATGCTGCTATTCGACCGGTTGTAGAGTGCAACAGGTGTCAAATGTCCCTTCTTATAAACTGAACGTATTGTCTGGAAAAGGTATTAATCTAAATAACATAATAAATCAAGACTTGGAACGTGAGGACTGGGGTTCATGTGTCCTCATACACCTGAGTAAATACAGTTACTGTAAATGTATAGATGTGAAACATGGAAAGGTTTAGTAAATATGCTCATAGGTAACATTCCCCAGAAGGGCCTCTCGCATGATTAACTGTATATACTTGATTAGGATTCCTTGACATTGAGTCTTCAGTCCCAGGTTTATGGAAAGCACAGCAAGATGTCTTCCAATATGGGACATGGGGCACGTCATGGTCCATGGTCTTGGTGCGACCCTACTTCAACATGTCCTACAGATTTGTCTCTGCTGACCAGACATTGCTTATATGACAGCACAGTGTTGGGGTAGTGTAAGAGGGTCGGGGTAATATTCTCTCTCTTGTAAGTGTATATTACTGTGTTTTATATATTTGTATATAAGAATTCACATGTCTAGTGATAGATGTTGGGTCACCAAATGGATAAAAGTAACATCTGCTTTCCGGTTGTTCCCTGTCACATAAGGGGTTATTAATAATAATTATTGGTATTCCTTATGGGTGGGGCTTAGCCAATAACAGGGGCTTGTGGTGGGGTTCAGACTAGAAGAGTCCCCAGGAGAAGGAAAGGGAACCAAGAACCATCCAGCTTCTGCCCAAATTAATTCGACCAGGCCTTTGGGGAAACGAGGATATGGACCCAAACTATCTGTGAGTGTGCCTCTCCCTGTGTTGGCCCCCAGCTCCCAGAATCTGGCAGGGCCAAGGATAGTTGTTTCTCTTCCCCGATTATGGTAATCCCCCCGACTGAGACTTGTGCGATACGGTACAACTGGTGAAGGAACGTTGTCTTTCGAAGGACCAGGTTGGTCCTTTGGATGGATCCTCATGGGTTTGATAGGGCCTGTACTATGTTGACTATATAAATTCATGGAAGACGCCTCTGGGATGAGGGACGAGAGTCTAGAGAGAGTCTAGAATCACCAGGACAGAAAGGAGCAGCCTGCAGCAAAGTGTAATGTTGTATATACCCAGATTTATGGAACGTTCAAGATGTAAACCTGTGTTTCACAAGACTTTGTAAATAAACCATTCCTAAAGACTTTAACAAACTCAATGTGGGCTTTGGCCCTCAGTAGGGGTGAATACAAATATGACTGTTGCACTTGGGAGACTACTTCAGTGAGACAGGGCAGCTGCGTGACCTCGGCCTTACCTCACCTATGGCTACAACCTCAACAGCAGTAGAGCAACCTAATTATATTTATGCAAACTTAATACATGGTCAATACAAGAGTTAGTATTCTAGACAATGGGCCAGATGTTCATGCAAGTCCTAATGAGAGGCCATGCTGGAGGCAGATGCTCCTGATTCATGAAGCTTCATGAATCTGCAGTGTCAGATGAGTGTGGGGCAACTCTGAGCTGTATGCCAGAAATCTGAAATCTGACTGGAGTAAGTTTTCTGGCATAGGGAACACCAGTGGTTACAAAAAATTAAACCTTGCTGTACCCCAGCTCCAACTATGTTGTCAGAGGTGGGAGAATCTGGAGTAAAAGCTTTTAAAAGTCACAAACTTTTGGTATAGATGTGAGTTGTGCCCTAAAGCCTAAAGCCGGAGACACACTATTCGAGATGTACGGGAGATACTCGCACGAGTCTCACATGACTGCCTCTCTGGATGTGAATGTGGTGCTGCAGAGAAATACAAGCAGCTGACGCGCTCCTGTCCAGAGAGGCAGGGCCGGGCCAGTTGAGTCATAACAGACTCATGCAAGTATCTCGCATGAATCTCACATAGTGTGTCTCCAGCCTAATTTTGCAATTTTTTCAAAGCTTTTAGCACAGAATTCTGGTCTGAAAGCGTTGATTAATCGGATTCAGGCCATTCTGCAGCCATAGAAAACCCTTATGGCTTCCTTCACACACACATATTTTTGTGGTATTTTTCAGCCCCAAAACACCTGTAAAAATGTAAGGCCGGTTTCACACCACGGTTTTCAGGTGTGAACCGGACAGACCGGATCCGATTTTGTCCCCATAGTATACCTATGGGGCCGGATTGAACCGGATGGCAGTGTTTTGCCATCCGGTTTTGTGCTTTCCAGGAGGATCTGGGAGAATTCGTATTTTGTCCACGGACACAAAAACGGAACAAGCATAATTTTTTGTGTCCGGGGCCAAAATTGACACAAATTGGATCCTCCCGGATCTGGCGCAATCAGGTGCCCCCTAATATGGGCCGGACGCTGGGTACTGAAGTTTAGCAGAGAGCGCTGCTAAACTTCAGCACCTGGAGCTGTCCCCTGCAGAGATTTCAGGACCGCGGCTAGCGGGGAGCTCGAAATTTCAACAGCTGCAGCTGCGCTTGGCTGAATCCGGCTGCAAACCAGCCCTGGGGCATATTTGCCCTCCGGTTCTATTTCAAAATCAGGTCTGGGGCTGTCCGGTTCACACCGGACAGCCCCAGACCTTTAATTGCCGTGGTGTGAAGCCAGCCTAAGTATTTTGTACAATTTTTGTTGCATTTTTTTAATTAATATCTTATTTAAGCTGTTTCAGCTGTTATTCTAGGTGTCATTTTGTTGCATTCTTTAGGTTGTAGTTATCTTTTACCATTACAAGATCAGTGATGATGCAATTCCAAGATTCTTTTTAGAATCCCACAATTCTAATGTTAATGCAAAAAGACAATGCAGCTTTTTTCCCTATTTTCAAAGATAAAACGAAAAAAGAAAAATGTCACAATGTGACAAAAAATAAGACCCACCTTGGAACGATGCAGCTTTGTGAAAATGAACATGACATATAAAAAAATGGAGAGAAAATCGCTGCATAAACAAAATTGACACCATTTGGGGCTTTTTTTTTTACTTAAATGCTCGTATTCTGGGGTTAGAAATTAATTTTTAAAATCTTGTTTCATTAAACATTTTGCACAGTATTCCTTCTATAGCCCCTGTGTTGCTAGGTGAATCAACTGGGATTCCCTCAGTGAGCTTGTTCTTACAGGAGAGTTTATGCGCTTACTCAATATCACAAAGTTCAGATCAACTTTTATGTAGTTATAGATCAGCTGGGAGGCGCTCAGAAGAAGAAACACAAGGCCATGTGCTGAGGATCTGCAGGCACTGCGTATTGGACACTGTACCTCCAGACCTGCGAGAACCTATGACTGCACTAAGGAATCCTGCAGCCGCCCTGTATTTATGATCTGCGGTGGGTCCAGGGCGGCTTCCCCTGCGTGCACACGATGGTTTATCTTTTCTGACTCCACAGCATGAAATTACCGGCAACCCGCATCACAGCTGAAAACACGCTGTGGTTGGGAGAACATACGCATTTATTTTTTTATTATTTCATGAAATTCATGAAATAATAATAAAAAAGGGCTTCCTTCTATTTCTGTTTCCAGGCTTGTACAAATAGGCACCTGGGGGTTGGAGGCAGCCCGTCGCTGCCTGCTGTACCTGGCTGGACACAAAAATACGGCGAAGCCCACGTCAAATTTCTTTGGAAAATTTCATAAAACATTTTTAAAAAATACATTTAGGGACTGCATCTTTATTAACCCCTCGAGGCATTGTAAGGGGGTTAACTCAGGTCACCCAAGGACAGCTCAGGTGGCATGACCTGAGCTATCCTCGGGTGACCTGATTATAACAAATAATGGAAGTCCTCCCATATAAGGCTAGGGTCACACTTGCGTTTACTGGATCCAATTTTTCATCCTGAAAACCTGATCAGGTACCTGACCCATAGACTCCAATGTTAACAATTGTTTGCCAAAGGCTAGGGTCACATTTAATACAGGAATTGCGTTCACCGGATCCAGATCTGGATGCGGTGAACGCAATTGGCTTCAGACAAGCCGCAATCCATAAACCGGATTGCTGAAGCCGCAATCCGGTAACTGGATTGCTCTGGATGTGTAATCCAGAGCAATCCGGTTACCGAATACTTTGCTCATCCCTGCTGCCGCAGGGATGAGCAAACTGTTCTCTATCTTTTAAAGTGTGTAATTTTATTAATAAATGTGTGGATACTGTCTCTAGGGGGTGCCCACCCCCCCCTAGAGACCTACCACCCATTCAGGTGAGCATATAATGATGTTATATGTTATGTACAGTAGCCGGCTTCTGGCGGCTGCTGTACATTTCTATGAATGAAGCCGGTGGCTT
Source organism: Allobates femoralis (assembly GCA_033576535.1). Lineage (NCBI taxonomy): Eukaryota > Metazoa > Chordata > Amphibia > Anura > Aromobatidae > Allobates > Allobates femoralis. The sequence goes on from JARQOC010000001.1 coordinate 66,310,823, forward strand.
CACTGACAGCAGCAATCATACTATACCTATTGTAGGTATGTATGTGCGCTGTCCAAGGTCCTGAAGGCTTATACAGTAAGATCTATAGGCAGCGCTGCACCCCCTAGAGACAGTATACACACATTTATTCATAAAATTACACGTTACAACACACAGAACACTTTGCTTATCCCGGCGGCAGCCGGGATAGGCAAAGTATATACGGTTACCGCATTGCACATCCTGAGCAATATTGCATTGCGGGGTACAGAACCACTCTGAAAACTGCAGCCTTCATGATTTTTCACGCAGGCTGCAGACCTGGAGGCGGTAACCGGATTGCTTGTAAAGCAATCCAGCTTTTATAATAGGCTCCTATGAGGAGCATTTCCTGCTCCGGTTTTAAAAAAAAACAAAAAAACGCAAGTGTGACCCTAGCCTTAACTGTTTTACTTATTAAATACTGGTAAGCAGTTTAAAACTACTATGAGTTATACCTTGATAATTTATGGTAGCACAATCATTTTGCCTTTTTTTCATCCTATGTACTGTACCTATGTAAAAAATGTCCCTGATTTGGGTTTTATATCTGCTTGTGAGGAAACAGGAGCCATGTGACAAGTTGTCCAGTCACATATTAATTAAGTTCTAAATAAGTTACATCAGGCTGGATTCATACTACTGGTTTTTGGAATCCTGCTGAAACCGTATACATCCCCATCCATATTCTTCCCCATTGACTTTCAATGGGGACGCAGGCTCATACGGGAGTATACTGTTCCAGGCAGATCTGGGTGTCAACAATTTTTAACCGAAACCAAAAGTACAGTTTGCAACGTTTTTGTGTTTTTTTTTTTTTTAAATGGTGCTCTATGAAACCTGGATCCTGCTGGATCTGGACCTTGGATCCGGAATTTTTGACTGAGCATACCCAGAAGCCAGTTTCATATGACACCCCCACTAGGGGGCATGTCATTTTCACCGGAACGTACACACCCTGATGCAACTGGATGCTACCGCCCCAGTATTATGCTGGATCTCTCTGCCGGATCAGTTATAATACCGGTGGGAGAGCATCCAGTTGTATCAAGGTTACAATTGCAGGTGAATGCGGGGGGGAGATGCAAGTTTTCTCCGTATCCTTGCCGGATTAATAAACAAAGTCAATAGCAAGTAGGGCCTTCACTGTCACACTTTATCATAGCAAAAATAGGTGGGTTGACCACAAAAACAATGCCTATGACATAGCGCACCACGTTTTTTTGGGATCCTGTTCTGTCCGTTTTGAAAACAACAGAACAGGATCCATTTTTGCTTCCCATTTATCCCTATGGTACCAGATTGGTCATAAATGGCCATCCGGTTTTGTGAATTCAGTCCCGAATTTGTTTCTGTCCTGTTTTTTCCTGGCCCCAAAATAGGAGACTGCTCCAATTTTGGGGTCCAATGAAAAAAACGGATCAAACTGGACAGAAACGAATCCGGGGCGATCCAGCGCCTGTAACATGGAAGTCTATGGGCGCCGGATTCGGGAAAAAACAGGACCGTTTCCCGGACACGGTTATAGTGTACTGAGCATGCTCAGTACACTAAAACTGCTCTGTTCCCGTAATTTCACTTTCGCAGTGTATCTACATACACTATCTACATACACTGCTACAGTTAAATTAAAGAAAGGAATGGTTAAATTGACTCAATTGAGCTGTACTCACTTGGGACCAAAGGTTGGACACTTGTATTGTCTTTGTTTTTAACTATCCTTGTTGGTGTTTTATTTTTAATCATCATTTTAGTGTACTTGTTCTTGTCTCCCTTATCCTCATGTAAAGCGCCATGGAACCTAATGGCGCTATATAAATAAATAATAATAATAATTATTAAAGTTTTTTTTATTGTTTTGTGGTCGACCCACCTATTTTTGCTACTATATAGGATTCAAAAAACAGTAGTGTGAAACCACTTTATAAGGGAAATTTTAGGGTAGAACATTTACAAATATACAATTTTGTAAAGTCCCTGAAGCAATAAATAAACAGAATTGAGACTGTGCCTGCAGTACCGATTGTCACCACTGTGTGTCCTCAGAGCAGAGTGAGCTGTACATAGAGCGATGTGTTAGTGACAGTTTTAACTGTTGCATCTAAGTAATGTGAAGAATTACACAGTGCCCCTCTAAGCTTTACCCCAATTCTTCCCCTGATGTTTTCCACTTCCCCTTTGTCTCGAAATCCAGACAAACCACCATCTTATGTTATATTGACTCTTGGCTGGGAGTGGTAAACACACAGATGAAAGCAAATAGAAAAGTTCAAGCAGCTCAGGTTTCTGCATCCTTCCCCTATAGGGATGGCAGGGGCACTATAGAGCTGTCAGGGGCACTATAGAGCTGGCAGGGGCACTATAGAGCTGGCAGGGGCAGTATAGAGCTTGCAGGGGCAGTATAGAGCTTGCAGGGGCAGTATAGAGCTGGCAGGGACAGTATAGAGCTGGCAGGGGCACTATAGAGCTGGCAGGGGCAGTTACAGAGCTGGCAGGGGCACTATAGAGCTGGCAGGGGCACTATAGAGCTGGCAGGGGCAGTAATAGAGCTGGCAGGGACAGTATAGAGCTGGCAGGGGCACTATAGAGCTGGCAGGGGCAGTACAGAGCTGGCAGGGGCACTATAGAGCTGGCAGGGGCACTATAGAGCTGGCAGGGGCACTATAGAGCTGGCAGGGGCAGTATAGAGCTGGCAGGGGCAGTATAAAGCTGGCAGGGGCAGTATAGAGCTGGCAGGGGCACTATAGAGCTGGCAGGGATAGTATAGAGCTGGCAGGGGCAGTATAGAGCTGGCAGGGATAGTATATGAGCTGGCAGGGGCACTATAGAGCTGGCAGGGATAGTATAGAGCTGGCAGGGGCGAAGTATAGAGCTGGCAGGGATAGTATAGAGCTGGCAGGGGCACACTATAGAGCTGGCAGGAAATGGGGCTGGCAGGGACACTATAGAGCTGGCAGGGAGTATAGAGCTGGCAGGGGCACTATAGAGCTGGCAGGGATAGTATCGAGCTGGCAGGGGCAGTATAGAGCTGGCAGGGGCAGTATAGAGCTGGCAGGGATAGTATAGAGCTGGCAGGGGCAGTATAGAGCTGGCAGGGATAGTATAGAGCTGGCAGGGGCAGTATAGAGCTGGCAGGGGCAGTATAGAGCTGGCAGGGGCACTATAGAGCTGGCAGGGGCACTATAGAGCTGGCAGGGGCAGTATAGAGCTGGCAGGGATAGTATAGAGCTGGCAGGGGCACTATAGAGCTGGCAGGGGCAGTATAGAGCTGGCAGGGATAGTATAGAGCTGGCAGGGATAGTATAGAGCTGGCAGGGCAGTATAGAGCTGGCAGGGGCAGTACAGAGCTGGCAGGGATAGTATAGAGCTGGCAGGGATAGTATAGAGCTGGCAGGGGCAGTATAGAGCTGGCAGGGGCTGTCCTGTCCTGCTGCCACCTTACAGATTGGCACATCAGCTCCTTCCATCAGGAACCTGCTCATTACAGCATTTAATAACCTGCAATCAGTCACATTAGGCTAATTCATCTCCAGGAATCCAAGACTAAAGGTTCTGGATATGGAGAAGATGTGTGAATTATAGGATGGCCCCTTTAATGGTTCCTGTAATATTCTCATTGAAGGAAGTTGCAGCTGCTGGTAAGAATGGTGTAAAATGAGACCTCAGAGTAGATGTGTCTTCTGCACTTGAGGTGTGATGGTCGGGAATACTACAGCAATGGATTTTCCTGGGGATTGCTAATTAAAGGCTGGGGCATGAGATGAGCCACAAGGGACAGCTCCTACGTCTGCAGGAGAGAGGATAAGAAGTGAGGAGCTGCCTGCCCAGCTGAGGAGCAGGGTCCTGCCTGCACTCACAACTTCACTTGTCCTCCCACATCCAATTCAATATTATCAGCTGCAGCCACCTCATGGACAAGAAAACTCTATAAAAGAGTCATCAGAGTAACTGGCATGGTGCACAGAGCCTGACAGAGCTGAGGGCAGCAGGAGGCTGGTACAGCTATACAGGTAACCGAGAGGTGTCTCCTCACTTCTAGCTCTGCAGTGTGTGTGCCAGTGTGTGTGTGCCAGTGCAGTGTAGTGTGTGTGTGTGCCAGTGCAGTGTGTGTGTGTGTGTGCCAGTGTAGTGTAGTGTGTGTGTGTGCAGTGTATGTGTGTGTGTGTGTGCCAGTGCAGTGTATGTGTGTGTGTGCCAGTGTTGTGTGTGTGCCAGTGCAGTGTAGTGTGTGTGTGGTGTTGTGTGTGCCAGTGCAGTGTGTGCCAGTGTAGTGTAGTGTGTGTGTGCCAGTGTTGTGTGTGTGCCAGTGCAGTGTAGTGTGTGTGTGTGTGTGTGTGCCAGTGCAGTGTAGTGTGTGTGTGTTGTGCCAGTGCAGTGTAGTGTGTGTTTGTGTGCCAGTGTAGTGTGTGTGCCAATGCAGTGTAGTGTGTGGCAGTGCAGTGTAGTGTGTGTGTGTGCCAGTGTAGTGTGTGTGTGTGTGCCAGTGTAGTGTAGTGTGTGTGTGTGTGTGCCAGTGTAGTGTGTGTGTTGCCAGTGCAGTGTGTGTGTGTGTCAGTGCAGTGTAGTGTGTGTGTGCCAGTGTTGTGTGTGTGCCAGTGCAGTGCAGTGTAGTGTGTGTGTGTGTGTGTGTGTGCCAGTGCAGTGCAGTGTAGTGTGTGTGTGTGCCAGTGCAGTGCAGTGTAGTGTGTGTTGTGTGCCAGTGCAGTGCAGTGTAGTGTGTGTGTGTGCCAGTGCAGTGTAGTGTGTGTTTGTGTGCCAGTGTAGTGTGTGTGCCAATGCAGTGTAGTGTGTGCGTGCAGTGTAGTCTGTGTGTGTGCCAGTGCAGTGTAGTTGTGTGTGTGCCAGTGTAGTGTGTGTGCCAGTGCAGTGTGTGTGTATGTGTGTGTGCCAGTGCAGTGTAGTGTGTGTGCCAGTGCAGTGTAGTGTGTGTGTATGTGTGTGCCAGTGCAGTGTAGTGTGTGTGTCAGTGCAGTGTAGTGTGTGCCAGTGCAGTGTAGTGTGTGTGCCAGTGTATGTGTGTGTGTGTGTGTGCCAGTGTAGTGTGTGTGTGTGTGCCAGTGTAATGTGTGTGTGTGTGTGCCAGTGCAGTGCAGTGTGTGTGCCAGTGCAGTGTAGTGTGTGTGTGTGTGTGTGCCAGTGCAGTGTGTGTGTGCAGTGTGTGTGTGCCAGTGCAGTGTGTGTGTGTATGCCAGTGCAGTGTGTGTGCCAGTGCTGTGCTGTGCCCTCTGACTCCACACAAGCCTGGCAGTGAAGCATGATTACACTAGCTGCAGCTTTATACTGATACTTGTGCACTTTTTCCTTTTCTTCCACCCCATGAAGCTCCTTCCAGACCTGCTGGATGAGACACATATGAGGGACACAATGGGCTCTGCGCTGCTGCTTCTTATACTTCTATTGCTCTCCCCTGGATTCTGCAAAGGCAGGACTGACTCCAGCAATGTGACTGATAAGAACCTGCTCAACTTTATCATGAAAATCATCAAAGACTTCAAAAGGTTCAATAATATAGAAGACAGCAAGGAGCAGCATCTCTCCAAACAAGAGTATTACCCTGAGGACAAGGACATGGAGTATGGGGCTTACCAGGAGCAGAGAGTAGGTGAGAACTTTCTATACAAAGAGTTTAGTGTGTGTGTATTTATACATAGATAGATAGATAGATAGATAGATAGATAGATAGATAGATAGATAGATAGATAGATAAACATATATATACACACATATATATATATATATATATATATTCATATATATGTATATATACATAGATTAACATATATATATATATGTATAGTGTGTACATATAACATATATATAAATAAAATGAGATTGAGTCTCCGGTGTGTGTATATATATATATATATATATATATATATATATACATATGTATATGAAGACGGTGGAACTCAGAGATAAAGATGCAAAAAGTGGACCTCTGATCCCCCATGGTGCAGCAACAATTCAGCAGGATCCTCAGCCTTTCTCAAGCAAGTCTAGTCTCCAGTATGTATATATACATATACATTTGTTATATATTTTATAATATTTACCCTACTGTATTATTGTCATATCTTACTGTACTTCTATCACTAAAATACAGAAACAGAAAACCCAGGAAAACCCATATGTAGGTATATATATATATATACTGTAGATCGATATATGTATATGTAGATTGATAGATATGGACATATATGTGTATCTACATATATATAGAATGAGATCTATACATAGATATAGAGATATATGTGTGTATATGAATATACATATATATACTGTATATGTGTATATATATATATATAAACAACAGAAGGAGGCGCACTCTGATGTAACAATACTGGAGCAGCCATCAGATTATCACCTTGAGTTATTCTGCATTTCAAACTTTATAGAGTTTTCATTCATATCTTGGAACTTTGTGATTTGTCTATATAATAAGTATTTCTTATATATACACAAAGGTATGTCACAAGGAATATCCATCTAGTAATAATGGCTTTGAACTCAAGGAAATCAATAATTGACTATTACGTTTGTGCACACATATTCACAATATAGATGTAGCAGAGCTTGATGAGTTATTGACCTGTTCCCTTCATGCCCTGGGACTCTTCACATAACTCTGCAGGTGTTGTTGAGTCCTATGAAGAGGTGTGTAGACACGACCTGTGAACTGTTGTATCATTGATGATCTGTAAGTTAGGCTATAGGTGTAGGAAGCTGGCAGTGCCCACGTGTTGTGTAAGCCCGTCCTGGGGGCTGTATACCAGGATGGAGGGTGTGCAGCTCATGCTCTGGCTTGTATATACAGAGCGCTTCTTGTGTGTTAGACATGGAGCCAACTATGTAATTTGGATATTGCACATTACAAGAGGATTAACGCTATAAATGTGTTATGGAAACTAATAATGAACGTTAAGTAATTTCCTGGTGTTACTTTATATAAGCATATATGCTGATATATTTATTAGCAGTAACTGAATTATACACCATGATACGATCTGTCTGAGTGTATTCAGAATACAGATTTACAGGGAAACAGACTACAGGCTGCCATAAAGCGGCTTATAGTCTTCTGATAGGTTGATGTGAGCCACATGAAGTTTCTCCTAGATGCTTTTCTATATTATTATTATTTATTATTATAGCACCATTTATTCCATGGCATTTCACATGTAAAAAAGGCTATACATAAAAATAACAAGTACAATCATCATGAACAATACAAAGCACAGACCGGTAAAGGAGAGAGGATCCTGCTCATGAGGGCTCGCTGTATACAAGGGATGGGTGAGGATACAGTACGTCAGGAGAGAGGACCCTGCCCATGAGGGCTCACAGTGTACAAGGGATGGGTGAAGATATTGTAGGTAAGGAGAGAGGACCCTGCCCATGAGGGCTCAGTCTACAAGGGATGGGTGAGGATACAGTACGTCAGGAGAGAGGACCCTGCCCATGAGGGCTCACAGTGTACAAGGGATGGGTGAAGATATTGTAGGTAAGGAGAGAGGACCCTGCCCATGAGGGCTCAGTCTACAAGGGATGGGTGAGGGTACAGTAGGTGAGGAGAGAGGACCCTGTCCATGAGGGCTCACAGTGTACAAGGGATGGGTGAGGACACAGTAGGTGAGGAGAGAGGACCCTGCCTGCAAGAGCTGACAGTCTACAATTTATGGGTTAGGACGCAGTAAGTGAGGAGAGAGGAGCCTGCCTGTGAGGGCTCATAGCCTACAAGGGATGGGTGAGGATACAGTACGTCAAGAGAGTAGATCCTGCCCATGAGAGCTCACAGTGTACAAGGGATGGGTGAGGATACAGTACGTCAAGAGAGTAGACCCTACCCACGAGGGCTCACAGTCTACAAGGGATGGGTGAGGATACAGTAGGTGAGGAGAGAGAACCCTGCCTGTGAGGGCTCACAGCCTACAAGGGGTGGGTGAGGATACAGTAGGTGAGGAGAGAAGACCCTGCCCACAATGGCTCACAGTCTACAAGGGATGGGTGAGGATACAATAGGTGAGGAGAGAGGACCCTGCCCACGAGGGCTCTTAGTCTACAAGGGATGGGTGAGGATACAATAGGTGAGGAGAGAGGACCCTCTTCACGAGGGCTCACAGTCTACAAGGGATGGGTGAGGATACAGTATATGAAGGTAGAGCTGGTTGTGCGGCAGTACAGTGGACGGGAAGTTACTGCAGGTTATAGGCTTATTGGAAGAACTGGGTGCTCATGTTCCTTTTGAAAGTTTCCACAGTTGGTGAGAGTGTGATGTGTTGGGGCAGAGAGCTCCAGAATATGGGGGATGCACGAGAGAAATCTTGTGTGCAATTGTGGGAATAGGAGATATGATTGGAGGAGAAAATGAGATCTTGTGAGGATTGGAGGTTGCATGCAGGTGAGTACCAAGAGACTAGGTCACAGATGTATGGAGGAGACAGGTTGTAGATGGCTTTGTATGCCATGGTAAGGGTTTTCAACTCCATTGTTTTGGCAATGGGAAGCCAGTAAAAGGATTGGCAGAGAGGAGAGGCCAGGTAATAGTGGAGAGATAGGTGAATTATTCGGGCAGCAGAGTTTAGAATACATTGGAGGGGTGTGAGAGTGTTAGAAGGGAGGCATCAGAGCAGGATGTTGCAGTACTCTAGACGGGAGAAGATGAGGGCATGCACTAGAGTCAAAGGTTACCCTGAGGCAGCAAGATGGTGTGATTGGGGAGAGTGAGCAGCCACTGACTTTAAAGGATAGGACTGTTGGCGGCATAAACATAACGGAAAGATGATGAATTCTGTTTCGTTCTCGTTAAGCTTTAAAAATCAAGCAGAGAAAAAGCATGAGATGGCGGACCGACATTGAGGGGTTCTGGTTAGTAAGGAGGTGATCTGCATGTCATCAGCATAGAGATGATACTGAAAACTGTGGGACTCTATGAGCTGCCATAACCGAAGGTATAGATGGAGAAGAACAGGGGTCCAAGAACTGAACCTTGGGGACATCAACAGAGCGTGAGATGAAGAGTTAGTGTAAGAGTGGGAAACACTACATTTCTACATAACTGGAGCTCTTCAATCAAGCCATTTGAGCATACCAAGATTTTATATTTCTACTCTGATATAAATCAAAGAGTATTTAATTAATTTGGAACATAATTAGATCTCCTAATAAAAAATGTTTGTGAAAACTTTCTGCTTGCCAAGCCAATGATCTAATAAGTTTGGATCATTTCCAATCCACATAACTGGGAGACAGTAATGCTGCTATGTATTCCAAACAGTGTAAAACTAGATGCATCATTTTGCATAAAAGCATTTCTACCAATGTTAACGAGTGATGAAAGGGGCTGGCTGTCAAGCTCAAAATTCTCTATTTGCACATTAGCCACAATGTGGAAGGGAGTGGCTTAGCTATTGAATTGTATCTGGCAGACAGCCCCTTTTACACACATCACTGCTGCAGAAATAGGGACATCAGGGCAGGTTCTTACAGCCATAATTAGGTGAGATTAAGAGTTTACCACTATATTATTAAGTTTAATCAATAAACAGTATCCAGAAAATGTAATTGCAACATTTTCCTACCTTATCTGGGCATGCAGTCTATGTGACATGGTCATACACATATGGCGATGGAGGAAGAGATGGACAAGGAAGAGAAGAAACTATGAACCACATATCGTTTTTGGGTGGGAAGGGGTGCATACCTTTAGGTTCTGCTGCTGTCATCCGTTGGGTTGCGAAGTTCTGGCCAATCCAGGTCTTGTTCGTTTTGATGAGAGTAATCAGTTCCTCCTCTCCTGACATGTGTCACAGCCACGTCACGTGTTTCACTTGTGGGCTGCTTCAGAGAGTTTAGGGGTGACTGTGCATGGAAGGCTATAAATGACTGCGGCCCAAATAGATTATCATCTGCAGCTGCGCATCCTAATGAGCTGCATTGCTCGTGACCCAGAGGCTGGGAAAGCATTTCAGGGCACACAGGGTAAGGAAGAAAACTTCCAGTGATGTCATCAGCCTTGTGTGTCCATTCCAGAAGCCCCACCCGCTGCCAGTCACCAGCGGCACAGTGCACATGCGCGTTTACCTGCCCACCATTTTGGAAGAGGGCAAACTTAAGGGCAGTCATGATGTTACATTAGCAAACACCCGTGATATCAATGTAACTTGCCAGGGTCCTCAAATACCAAAGCCTACACACGAAACACGTGTCTGGGTTGTGACACATGTCTGGAGAGGTGAACCTTTCACCTTTATGGGTAGGTGCATATTCAGCTGCAATAAGCACAGCACCTTGAGGGTAGTTGGGGCACAGTTACTTTTAAGGCTGGGACCCTACTGTTTATAGCCCCATCTCTCGTCTAACCAATGCACTTTAACTGCAGCAGGATTTTTGACTGCCCATTTACCTAAACTATTCTCCTTTCCTAACATGTGTCTTCCTTTTCCTCCATTACTTACGCTCTGTTCTCCTACCTTCTTTTCCTATTCACCACAACAGTTTTCTGTAGATACTGGTCCTCGTGCAAAATAGAATCTTGCTTTTTGCATTATACACATGTGTGGACCTCAGTGGTGTAAATAAACAGTACAGGCATGTATATACTCAAATTTTCTGGTTTAATTGATGCTCTCGAGTAGTCGCCCATATATAGTATGATGTCCAAAAACTGTCCTTTATGTCTTCTCAACCAGTAATCAGTGTTGGCCAAAATGGGTATAACTTGAGGGTCACTGGAAAGGCAGAGAGACGTAAAGCTAGCCATGTTTGCCAGGCTCCCAACAGACAAAGTCTTCCCTGTCCCCACTGGGAGGACACATCTCCATCTCGTCCTCCTCTTCAGACCATTCACACTGAACAAATGAGATGACACTGATGTGGGTAGAAACCTCTGCAGTGCATGCAACCATCTCCTGTTCCTCCTCCTGTTCAGCTGGGTTGGGTAGTATCACCCTGTGTACATTCTTCCTCCTTCTCCACATGGCAGATGTTACTGATGAGATTCTATGATGATGATTGTAGGGAGGAGCCAGAGACAGAGGGAGGATCTAGAGGCAGAGATCCACTCCCTCTATTTTATCTACATAGGAGATGGTAGTTGTTACTAATGAGATTCTATGATGATGAGAGGAGGGAGGAGCTAGAGAAAGAGGAGGAGTTAGATGCAGAGGAGGAGTTAGAGGTAGACCTCCCCCCCCCTCTTCCCATCATCATAGGATCAGTAACAGCTGCCGTCTCCTATCTCAGTAATGGGAAAGTCTTCAAAATGCAGATTTTACCTCAGATGTGAGAATTTTGATAATGGCTAGGGTCACACTTAAATACAGAATTGTGTTCACCGCATCCGGATGCTGAAGCCGCAATCCGGTAACCGGATTGCTCAGGATGTGTAATCCTGAGCAATCCGGTTACCGGATAGTTTGCTCATCCCTGCTGCCGCAGAGATGAGCAAACTGTTCTGTGCATTGTGTAAACTATTTATTTTCTTAATAAATGTTTGTATACTGTCTCTAGGGGGTGCACACTCCCCCTAGAGACCTTACACCCACTCAGGTGGACGTATAATGCTATCATGACATCTGTACAGCAGCTGCCTCCTGATAGCTGCTGTACAGTTTTATGAATGAAAGTGCCGGGCTCCTCAGAGCAGTGCGCATACTATACCTATTGCTATAGCATGTGTGCCACTGTCTGAGGTCCTAAAGCCACTTACAGTAAGATCTATGGGCAGCGCTGCCCATAGATCTACTGTATAAGTAGATAATATACAGAAATACTGTATAGTATTACACATCCTGAGCAATCTGGTTCCCGCATTGCGGATATTAAAATCGCTCCGTAAACTGCAGCCTGCATGATTTTTCACGCAGGCTGCAGAGCCGGAGATGGAAACCGGGTTGCTTGTGAAGCCATCCGGTTTTTATCATTGGCTCCTGATCCGGTTACCATAATGAGCTCCTATGAGGAGCGTTTCCTGATCCGGTTTTGAGCTTTTTAAAAGCTCAAAACCGTATCAGGTTTTGTAAAAATAACCTGAAGTGTGACTTTACCCAATGACTGATCAATTTTGGCAGAGAAAGAAGCAGATTTGTCTGATCACATATATTACAAAGTTGCTTATTTTCATGTGTACTATTGATTTATTAAATATAAATTAAATAACCATTTGCTTTATAGTGGCGACCGGGTCAAGAAAAGCTCCTTTTATATGAGATTTTTGAGCAGTTTCTCCATGGTATTTTTTTTTCTCTACTCAAAAAAATCTACATCTGAACATAGCCTTAAGGCCACTTCACACACACAGATATCTGAGTCCAATATCTGAACAGATCTCTGGTTGCAGTGAAATCATGGACACATTGCTCCGTTTTGTGGCTGTGTACAAATGTAACAATGTGTCCATGATTTCACTGCAACCAGAGATCTGTTCAGAAGTTGGTCACAGATATCTGTGTGTGTAAAGTGGCCTTAAGGCCACGGTCACACATTGAGGATTTGGTGAGTTTTTACCTCAGTTTTTGTAGCCAAAACCAGGAGTGGTACAATCAGAGGAAAAGTCTAATAGAAACAGGTCACCACGTCTGGATTTATCACCCAATCCTGGTTTTATCCTACAAATACTGAGGTAAAAAATCACCAACTACTCAAAATGTGACCGTGGCCTAAGGGTATATCCACAACCAAGGACATATAGGTATGTCCTTAGTCGCCTCCCTCCCTTTGATATGAGTCCACGCGCTGAGCTCGCATCATTCCCTGCGCATATCGACTGATCTGATCGTCTGACATGTGCAGCTAACAGATGTGGGCAGATCAGCGATGCACCTGCTCCTCTTAACTCCTTAGATTGCACTGGCACACTGATCTAAGACGCTGTTCCCTGCCGCCATTAGCGGCCCCATGACTCCTTCACGGGGCTTCGATGTGTTGCCATCACAGTGATGAGTCGGATGATGACCCCTGTTACTATGATGACTGACTTCCTCTGGATGTCCACTGAGCGCCTGCATTCACAGGAGATGATCATTTCTGCAGTACAGAGATGTGTATCAGCACGGCTCTGTACTGCAGGAGCGATCGGACACTACAGTATTGAGGCTTCCTAAGGGGAAAGTAAAATAAAGAAAAAGATGGAAAAAAAGTTTTTAGAACTAAGGAAAAAATAAAAAACTAAAAGTTCAAATCACCTCCCTTTTGCCCCATTGAAAATAAAACTATTAAAAAAATACAAATATTTGGTATCGGCACATTCATAAATACCCAATCTATCAAAATATAAAATCAATCTGATCTGTAAACTGTGTAACGGGAAAAAAAAAGTTCAAACAACAAAATTAAGATTTTGTTGGACTGCGTTTCCAAAAATACCACTAGAGGGCGCATGTGAGATTTCAGTATAGATACACTGGGAAACAATGAGATTGGTGCTTGAGATATTTAACCTGTTTTTAGGACAGTTTATATCGTTGATTCTAAATCTGCTCTAGTGAATTAGATGTGATATACCCTATGTATATGCATACGAACAATTGATCGCTAGGACGAATGTCTACAAAACATTGTTTAAATAACCAAGGAAAAACATAATATAAATTCATACATGTAGATTTCTTATATTTATGAAGAATTTACATCACAGAATAAGAATTAAATAAACATCTATAAAAAGTTTTCATTTACTGAGATACCTTGCAAATGCGGCAGAGAAGTAGATCTGAGTGTCATCAGCGTACAGGTGGTACTGGAATCCATGGGACTTTATGAGTTGTCCTAGGCCAAGGGTATAGATGGAAAAAATAAGGGGTACCAGGACAGAGCCTTGAGGGACCCCCACAGAGAGGGGATGGGGTGAAGAGGTAGAGTTGAAGTGGGAGACACAAAATGTGCGGTTGGAAAGGTAGGAGGAGATCCAGGAGAGGGCAAGATCTGTGATACCAATGGAAGAGAGGATCTGTAATAGGAGGCAGTGGTTGACTGAGTCGAATTCAGAGGACAGGTCAAAAAGAAGGAGGATGGAGAAGTGTCCGTTAGCTTTGGCAGTAAGTAGGTCATTAATAATCCCAGTGCCCTCGCTATCTTTCTTCTATGGCTCTTAAATTTTGTTGGAATTGTTCACCCTGCTTTTCACTTAGGTCACTAAGGTTTTCTGGGAAACAATCCAAGTAGCTGTGGAGATAATGCACCTTGATACTCATTGTACAGCCAAGGTGATGGAAAGAAGTTGGCATTCTTTCTACTGGTACAGTGTAATTATCTGCATTATAGTTCCCAAAAAAATCTCTATATAACCATAGTGAAAGAAGACCATGCATCTGCCTCAGCATTGTCTAATGAATCTTTGGAGCGTGGATCTTTCATAAGTCACCCCATACATTTGGAGCTAAGAACTGTCAATGAACATCCACCATTCATTTGGTTGATATTGTGATATACTCATTTTCATCAGAAAGCGTTAAACATTCTAAAACAAAATCAATTTCCTATAAGAAAAATGTCAGTAAATCCTTTTCTCCGTTGCAATAGTGTGAGGTCTCATTGCTGATAGTTCTTTTGTCTTCTCTTTACTTTCTTGGGGATGCTTCTAATTGCATCTATACAGGTATCTCTCCCCAATTTGGTTCTGTCCTACCATATCTTGGGAGGGGATATTTATTCTCACCTTTCACTTGCCTTGTTGCTGAATATATTTCCAGACAGGGGGGTGTTTGTAGTCCCAGTTTCTCAGCTAGGGATTATCATATCATTATCATTATCATAACAAGCAATCAAAACAGCACATCTACCCAAAAATGGTATCATTAGAAACAACAGCTCAAGATGCAAAAAATAAGGCGTCAAGCGGCATCAGATCCTGAAAATTGAGAATGCCACGGGACTCAGAAAATGGCAGCAAAAGTGCTATTCCTTTTCTTTAAAAGTTTCCAAATTTTTTTTCACCACTTAAAGGGAACCTGTCACCTGATTCTAAGTCCCTACACTATCTCTAGCTGTCCCTACACCTTCCTAGCTGCTCCCTATCTATCCCTTTCTTATCTAAAGTGTCCCTATTAAACATGTGTAAATGAAGTATATACTTACTGCAGTCCCCGGGGTTGGGGGACTGGGTAGGCGTGGCCACGATGCCTTCAGCACACCTCCATGTTGTAATGCACGCCCCGCTGGGCGGCATTATTCTGTGTCCTCTCTGCCCCCTGGATTTGGAATCTCCCGCCCTCTGTGTAGTTCTATGCATCGGCCGGACGTCACATCCGGGGTGGTGCATCATAGGGCCGGTCACGTGATTGGCCCTAGTGCATTATGGGGCCGATCACGTGATCGGCCCTAGTGCATAATGGGGCCGATCACATGATCGGCCCCAGTGAATTATGGGCTTGATCACGTGATTGACCCAGCTCTGCGCATGCGCAATGCGCTTATTGAAGCCGGGCCGATCACGTGATCAAGCCCATAATGCACTGGGGCCGATCACGTGACCGGCTCCATAATGCACCTCGCCGGATGTGACGTCTGGCCGGTGCATACAACTACACAGAGGGCGGGAGATTCCAAATCCAGGGGGCAGAGAGGACACAGAATAATGTCGCCCAGCGGGGTGTGCATTACAACATGGAGGAGTGATGAAGGCAGCGTGGGCACGCCTTCCCAGTCCCCCAACCACGGGGACTGCAGTAAGTTTATACTTCATTTACACATGTTTAATAGGGCCACTTTAGATAAGAAAGGGATAGATAGGGAGCTGCTAGGAAGGTGTAGGGACAGCTAGAGATAGTGTAGGGACTTAGAATCAGGTGACAGGTTCCCTTTAAATAGAAGTAAAAGTATACGTTTGGTGTCTACAAACTCGTACCGATCTGAGGCATCACAATGACACTTCAGTTTTACCATATAGTGAAGATGCTGGATAAAAAACCCCACAAAATTGTGTAATTGCCCTGTTTTGGCAATTTCACCGCACTTGCAATTTATTCCCCATTTTCCTGTACACTATATGGTAATTTAAATGATTTTATTCTAAATTAAAACTCGTCTCGCAAAAAACTAGCTCTCATATGCCTATGTTGATGGAAAAATGTTAAATGTTAAAGTTATTGCTCTTGGAAGAAGGGGAGGGAAAAACAGAAAATGGAAAATCACCTTGGGGTTAAGGGGTTAATAAATGCAGCATTTTCTATTTCAGCCAGGAAAAAAAAACAATTGTGTGTGTATGAGATTTCTGAAATCTCATAGGACGGCTTGACACCGTGGTGTGATCAGGTCCAGGGCTGTCCAGTGTAAAGCTGACAGCCCCGAACCCAATTTTGCGGTAATGTAGCCCTATGGAGTCGGATGGAACCGGATGGCAGCTATGTGCCATCCGGTTTCCATCTGTCCAGGAGGATCCGGGTGAATTCAGATTTTCCTCCCAAGCAACGTTTTTGTGTCAGGGGCAAAAAATCTGCCCAAATCGGATCCTCCCGGATCTGAGGCGATCTGGCGCTCCCTAACATGGGCGCCGGATTGCCCCAGATCCGGGAGGAGCCAGACGCCGGGTGCAGGAGTTTAGCAGTGAGCGCAGCTAAACTTCAGCACCTGGAGCAGTCCCCTGCAGAAACTTCAGCACCATGGCTAGCTTCCAGCTAGCCGCAATCTTGAAATTTCAGCAGCTGCAGCTGCAATTGAGAACTCCGACTTTTTATCCCTTTTTTGAACATTTTTCGCTCATTTGTTTTTTGTTTTTTTTTAACCTAATCACCCCCGAGCGATTTTCCATTTTCCGTTTTTTTGGTTTTTCCACTTATTGCAAGAACCATAACTATTTTTTTTATTTTTTCATCAATATAGATATATGATGGCTTGTTCTTTGTGGGACGAGTTATACTTTCGATTAAAATTATTATGGGGAAAAATTCCAAGTGTAAAAAAGATGCAATTACACATTTGTTTTTTGGATGTTTTATTCACCATGTTCACTTTATGGTAACGCTGACGTGTCAGTGTGATGCCTCAGGTCAGTATGAGTTTGTAGATACCACACATGTATACTTTTACTGTTATGTAAGTGGTGAAAAAATATTCAGAATTTTTTAAGAAAAAAAATGGCAGTATTTTCTAAGACCCGTGGTGTTCTCATTTTTCAGGATCTGGGGCTGTGTGACGGCTTATTTTTGTGTATTGAGCTGATGTCTGTAATTATATCATTTTCGAGTAGATGCGCTATTTTTTTGCATTTTATCGCAATGTTGTTGTGACCAAAGAAGTGTAATTTTGGTGTTCTGACTTTTTTTTTTATTACGTATTTTACAGATCTTTTTAATTGATTTTTATTTTTTGAAAGATCCGGCAATTCTGAATGCAGCGATACCAAATGTGTGTATATTTTTTTATTTTTGTAGTAGTTTTATATTCAACAGGACAATAGGGGGGTGATTCTAACTTTTGTGGGGGGGGGGGGGGGGTTCACATTTTTAAAAACTTATTTATTTATTTATTTTTTTCCTTATTTTACTTGGCCCACTAGGGGGGCCTCAGCACTCCAATGTCTGATTACTTCCCTTGAGTTTGGATGGACTACAGCACATCAGAGCATGGGTGAAATTATCACTTTCTGCTGGTGACCTCACTGGGACATCACCAGCAGGAAGTGATTCAGGACATCTTCCAGGGTCATAAGAGGACCCCAGACTGTCCAGGTAACAGACGGAGGGCCCTTGATTGCATCACTGCACCTCTGATAACGGCGGGGAGCAGCGTAATCCCCACAGTCACTGACAGCACAATCCAAAGGGTTAATACCACCAATCAGATCGCTGATCGCATCTCAAGTGATCAGTTTAGATCAGATCAGCTTAGATGTGTGTCGAAGGATACGAAATTATCGCGTGAGCTCACATCAGGTGGAGGGACACGGCCAAGGACATAAATGTACGTCCTTGGTCGTGAAGGGGTTAAATGGCTTTCATTGTATGGGCTATGGTACAGTTTTACAGCTTGTGTTCTTACAGATGTGGTGATAACAAGCAAGCACTTTCTTTTGTTTATTTTAGTTTATATATAAAACAGCATTTTTAGTGGAAAAAAATGTCATGCCTTCTTTTGAATTTTTTTTAATTTTTTTATCTATTATGTTTTATTAATTTCTTGCAAGTAATATTGTCTTACAATTAGTAACATATAGTAATTTTGGCCAACATCTTGCCGTAATGTGCCCCATCCTGGTCCTCATCTTGTAATAATGTTCCCATCCTAATCCTCTTCTTGTAGTAATATGCTCATCCTGATCCTCTCCTTGTAGTAATCTGCCCTTCCTGATCCTCTCCTTGTAGTAATCTGCCCTTCCTGATCCCCTTCTTGTAGCTATGTGCTCCATCCTGAACCTCTCTTTGTAGTTATGTGCTCCATCCTGACCGTCTACTTGTAGTAATGTGCCCATCCTTATCCTCTCCTTGAAGTAATGTGTCCATCCTGATCCTCTCCTTGAAGTAATGTGCCCATCCTGATCCTCTTCTAGTAGTAATGTCCCATCCTGATTCTCTCCTTGTAATAAGGTCCCCATTCTGATCCCCTTCTTGTAGTAATGCCCCATCCTGATCCTCTCCTTGTAGTAATGTTTCCCATCCTGATACTCTCCATGTAGTAATGTTTCCATCCTGACCGTCTACTTGTAGTAATGTGCCCATCCTTATCCTCTCCTTGAAGTAATGTGTCCATCCTGATCCTCTCCTTGAAGTAATGTGCCCATCCTGATCCTCTCCTTGTAGTAATGTGCCCATCCTAATCCTCTCCTTGAAGTAATGTGCCCATGCTGATCCTCTCCTTGTAGTAATGTCCCCATCCTGATCCTCTCCTTGTAGAAATGTCACCATCATGAATCACTTCTTATAGTAATGTTACCAGTGGGGTAAATTGATGTTCATGGGCCACAATGAGAAAGCTTCAATAGGGCGCCCAATTATTGTAAATCTACAATAGCATTAGACTTTTTCTTTTCGCCAAAGGGACTTTTGGGGACCCCAGGCACAAGGGCGTGGGTGTGATTGCAACCCCTGCTACTGTTGTAGTTACAACCCTGAATGTCAAAATCCTGATCCTCTCCTTGTAGTTATGTGCTCCATCCTAATCCTCTTCTTGTAGTTATGTGCTCCATCCTGTCCCTCTCCTTTTAGTAATGTGCCTATCCCGGTCCCCTTCTTGTAGTACTGTGCTCCATCCTGATCTTCTCTTTGTAGTAATGTGCCCATCCCGGTCCCCTTCTTGTAGTACTGTGCTCCATCCTGATCCTCTCTTTGTAGGAACACTCCATGCCGATCCCCTTCTTGTTGTAATGTCTCATCTTGATCCTCTCCTTGTAGTAATGCCCCATCCCTGCCCCCTTCTTGTAATAATGCCCTCATCCTGATCTTCTCTTTTTAGTAATGCTCCATCTCGGTCTCCTTCTTGTAATGTCTGATCTTGATCCTCTCCTTGTAGTAATGCCCCATCCTGGTCCTCTTCTTGTAGTAATGTTTCCTTCCTGATCCTCTCCTCTCAAACACACACTCATCTGTCTTTGGCGCCATCTTTTCACCATGGACTTGATGATCGTGGCCCAATAAAGGGTGCCGCCGTCTGTGCTCGATATGTATTGTCGGTGCTGTGCAGAGACAAGCTCTCTGCCTCAACCATTCCAGTGCAATCCGCCGGCCAATCAGAGGCCAATAGCTGATGTTTATGTGAGCAGCTGGCCTCTTATTGGCCAGTGGCTGCCAATCATCAGCTGTTCGTTTGAAATAGGCAGCGGAAAAGCCAGCGGTGAAGTAATCAACTGTTCCTTTGAAATAGCCAGCGGTGCCGTCGCAGGGTTCATCGGAGTTCATACTTGACAGCAACTTTCCCACGGCCGGATGCTCAGCTACTTCTCTACCAGAGTTGTAGCTGAGCTAAAGAAGAAGAGTTGTTTGGACTACGTCAGAGGGGTGAGTTTTTCTTGAATAAAGAGTCCCTAATGTGTTTTTTTTTTTTTTCTAATAAAAAATGTTTTCTCTGTGTTGTGTTTTTTTTTTTAGCTCTTTACTAGAAGTCTATGGTTGTATGGTTGTCATGTCTAATATTGGCGTGACATTATGAATTTAGGGCTTAGGGCCAGCTGTTAATGCAAAGCTGGACCTAACCCCATAATTACCCAGCGAGCCTCCCGACACCAGGCCCGTTGGAAGAGTCGGATACAGCACCAGAAGATGGTGCTTCTGGTGAACGTGCCATTTTCTGGGGCAGCTGCAGACTGCAATTCGCAGCCAGGGGAGGCCCAGAAAGCTTGGGCCACCCTGTGCTACGGATTCCAGCCCCCAGCTGCCTGGTTGTACCTGGCAGGACACCAAAATAAGGCAAAGCCTACGTGTTTTTTTTTTTTTTATTATTTTATGAAATTCATGAAATAATTAAAAAAAGGGTTTCCCTATATTTTTGGTTCCGAGCTGGGTACAATTAGGCAGCTGGGGGTTGGGGGCAACCTGTACCTGCCTGCTGTACCTGGCTGGCATACAAAAATATGGCGAAGCTCACAAAATTTTTTTTTTTTTTTTTTTTTTTTTTTTTTTAGTTTTTTGTAAAAACACTTTAAAAAAAGGGCTTCCCTGGATTTTCCATTGCCGGTGGAGGTAACACCAAGCAGCGGGGGTTAGCAGACAGTAGCTGCTTGGGTTACCCTTAGCTGGCAATAGAAAATGCCCTTTTTTTTAAATTATTTCATGAATTTCATTAAAAAAAAATTATGTAGGCTTCGCATTATTTTTGTGCCCAGTCAAGTACAGCTGGGGGCTGGAATCCACAGTGCAGGGTGGCCCGAGCTTTCTTGCCCCAACCTAATGCGACTTGCAGTCCGCAGCCACCCCAAAAACGCCACGTTCATAGAAGCGACATCTTCTGGCGCCGTATCCGACTCTTCCAACAACCCTCGTGCCGGGTGGCTCGTTGGGTAATAATGCAAAGCTGGCTCTAACCACATTATCAACTGGCCCTCAGCCCGAAATTCATGATGTCACGCCAATACTAGACATGACCACTATGAATTTCTAGTACAAAGTTAAATAAAAAAACACAACACAGAGAAAAAATGTTTTTATTAGAAAAAAGCAAAACACATTAGGGACTCCATATTTATTCAAGAAAAAACATCCTCCTCCGACATAGTCCAAAGGAGTCTTCTTCTTTAGCTCAGCTACATCTCTGGTAGAGAAGTAGCTGAGCATCCGACCTTGGGAAAGTTCATCTGAGTTCATGCTGTCAAGCATGAACTCCGACGAACCCTGTGACGGCACCGCCGGCTATTTCAAAGGAACAGCTGATGCATCAGCTGTTTGTTTGAAATAGTGAGCGGGAAAGCCAGCGGTGAAAACAGTTCCACCCGTCTTTCTCGCCGCCTATTTCAAACAAACAGCTTATACATCAGCTGTTCATTTGAAATATCCAGGGGGAAAGCCGGCGAAGAAAAGACTTCACTGCTGGCTTTCCCACCCGATGCTTCCCTCCCCGCTGCCTCACTCCCCTGACCGGTGCTTCCCTCCCTGATGTCCGGTGCTTTGCTCCTGCGCCGCCTCATCGCCTGATCCAAAGTTTGGACTGGGCGGGGAGTGCAGCACCAGGGAGCGAAGGATGTGGGCGATGGGGAGCAAAGCACCTGGCGGGGGAGCGTGCATTAGCTGATTGTTTAAAAAACGTCTGCTTTTTACCGCCGACTTTTAAACAATCGTGCACCCATTTCAGCCTTTTCCTCAGCCCTCAGACCGCTTTGTCCAGCACAAAATTACTTGCATTATTCGCATTTCCCATTGACTTACATTGGACTCGCTACTCGTAATGAATACCCGAGTATTAGGATCTACTCGTTACCAGTATAGCGAGTCCGAATATTTCACTACTGGCTCATCCCTAGCTGGGACTTGTAGTGCCTTAATTTTGCAGTGTGCATTTGTTTGCTTTTTCTCTTTGCTGGGTCTTGCAGTAACTCAGTTGTAAAGTGCAATTGACCGGTATGTTCTTGTAGTTGAGGCTGGGGTTTGTACCTCAGTGTTGCATCGCACACTTGTTCATTTCTATGTTATTCTGGGACTTGCAGTAACTAAATGTTGTAATGTAATCATTATTAAAGGTTCTGTCACCATGTTTTCCCCATATAAAGTACAGCCAGCATCTTTCAGCCCTCTGTGATAGTATGCTGTATATATAGAAGTTTGCATCTCATTCATGCTTGGAAAGTTGGGTCCTTTAAAGCCTGTATACAATCCATATCAGTAGTTTTTTTAATCACATATATTTAGGAAAAAGTATATATACATATACATGTAAATGACTCCACAAGGAGGATGGGGGGGGGGGGAAGAAGGGAAGGGGTCAGCTTGTGATCTTTGTTACAACAGCTCATAGTCATAGGGGATTGATAGGTAAGTGAATTCTCTAATATCGTATTGTTCTTGCATTCAACGTTCTGTTGTAATATTGTGTGTAATATGCTGACATCCATTAAAGCACAGCTATAGGATTTTTTTCATTGCACCGGTGTATTATAGCTGTAAAAGTAACCCCCTCCCACCAGTCATACTTGCCTTCTGGCGGCTTCAGCTCTTACCGACCCTGCTCCAGTCCCACAGAGCCATCTTGTGCCTGTAACTTCTGGCCAGACATCAGACATTACGTCACAAGTGCTCAATGTATGTCTATGAAAGCTAGAACGAGGCCAGAATGAGGCTTCCAAATACAGATGCATCTCAATGAATTAGGCTGGCTTCACACCACGGTAAGGTCCGGTCCGGGGCTGTCCGGTGTAAACCAGACAGCCCCGGATTGGATTTTGGCCCCATAGTATCCTATAGAGCCAGATGGCAGCTCTCTGCCATCCGGTTTCCATCTCTCCGGCAGAATCCGGGAGAAATCGGATTTTTCTCACCGTACACAAAAATGTTGCTTGCAACGTTTGTGTCCGGGGAGAAAAATCTCCCCAATTTGCCGTATGCCGGATCCTCCCAGATCCAGTACAGTCCGGCTCTCACTAACATGGGAGCCTATGGGGCCGAATTGCATCGGTCCGGCAGGATCCGGGAACTGGACACCTGCGGCTGCACGCCGCTGTTGATTCATTACCAGCTGCAGCTGCGTCCGGCTGCACACAGGACCGGAGGGCATATTTGGCCCTCCGGGTCTGTGTGCTGATCCGATTCGGGGCTGTAAGGTTCATGCCTGACAGCCCCGGACCGGTCTGTGCCGTGGTGTGAAGCCACCCTTAGAATATCATCAAACAAGTTAATTTATTTCAGTAATTCAATACATAGAGTGAAATGCATTTATTATACAGAGTCATTACAAACAGAGTGATGCATTTCAAGTGTTTATTTATGTTAATGTTGATGATTATGGCTTACAGCCAATAAAAATCCATAGGTCATTATCTTAGAAAATTAAAGTAGAGAGGATGAAGGGTCTGAGAGATAAAATATGACCTAAATAGGTATCAGAGGCTTCACCTTGTGTGGTTGTGAGAGTCACAACCACTATAAAATCATATCATTGCTGCTGCAGTCCCCCGCGTGGTGCGTATAGCGTACGGAGGATAAAGGGTTAAAAACCGCGCTGCCGTATTTCACAAGACATCAAAGGGTGAATATAATATTGATTTATTAGTCAATTCGTTTTAGGGCTCCTTGGCCCCTTCTTAAGGGTCAAATCAATATAATATTTCCATGTTTCAGAACGTTTCTGGGAGCCCTGAAACGCATTAACTAATGAATCAATATTATATTCACCCTTTGATGTCTTGTGGAATTCGGCAGCGCAGTATTTAACCCTTCATCATCTATACTTTAATTTTCTTAGATAATGACCTTTGGGTTTTCATTGGCTGTGAGCCATAATCATCAACATTTACAGAAATAAACACTTGAAATAGATCACTCTGTGTGTAATGACTCAATATCATATATGCGTTTCACTTTTTGTATTGAATTACTGAAAAAAAATATATTTTTCTGATGATATTCTAATTCATTGAGATGCCCCTGTAGATATTACTTTGCATTTATTTTGACCATATTTCTTTATAATGCTTTGTTATTAGTCACCAAATAATTTGTTAGAAAAGGCAAAATCTCATGACATAAGGGAATTATTTTCCTTGGTGTTAGTAGGTCACCAGTCTAAGGGCCCTTTCACATCAGCGTTTTTTGAAAATTGCGGCAGATGCGGTGAAAAAACCGCATCTGCCGCAATTGCCGCATAACCGATGCACTTGCGGCACGGTTGCGGTAATCCCCATAGAAAGTATAGGGGGACTTGCGGCAGGTGCGGCAAGTGCGGTTTTGCACTTGCGGCAGGTGCGGCAGCGAAAAAAAACGTGGCTGACCGTGGTTTTTTTCGCTGCCGCAAGTGCAAAACCGCACTTGCCGCACCTGCCGCAAGTCCCCCTATACTTTCTATGGGGATTACCGCAACCGCGCCGCAAGTGCATCAGTTATGCGGCAGATGCGTTTTTTTCACCGCATCTGCCGCGATTTCAAATAAACGCAGATGTGAAAGGGCCCTAAGCTACATGATATATATTGTATTGTCTATGTCTATGAGAAACTGATAAACCCAGGAGTGTTATTACCCTGAATATCACATAATGAGATGGCGTATGACACTATGCATTATAGAGTATTACATCTTTAAACTGTTTCTTATGGACCAGGAGCCATGGCTGGGGTACATCAGTGACATAGTAAACCTAAAAAGAAATTAATTACATTGATGTAGTGTAGGAATGCTTTTCTTTTTACCTTGAAATGGTATACACTGCATGTTAGAGAACATTATTATAATAAAAGAGCGGGTAGCGGTCCTGTTGTTGGGTTGTTGCCCTCCTACTGCACCCTCCACTTCTCCTGGTGTACTGGCCTATCTCCTGGTATATGTTCCATGCTCTGGACACTATGGTAACATGTAATGCAGAGAGCGCACATGAGAGGTACCCGGCGGTCTAGTGGGGATCCTACGTTATGTGTAAAGATGTGCCACTCACCTGGAATGGTTGTGCAATCCCTGCGCAACCTCGGTATACCGCCTGGGAGAAGCGCTATTCTGGGACCCCACCGACGACTTCTTCCTGATCCCGGTCACGTGGGCGGTCCGGTCACGTGACCACGTGTCGGTCTGACATCACGGCAGGTCCTTTATTTTGCAGGGGAATTCACCAACTCCAAAAGCTCCAGCCACAACACCCACATGGGGATTATTATAACAACAATGAAAAGGATTGTGGTCAGAGATTAAAGGAGCGTTCAGGCATATGGGAACAAGGGAATAGTACTACTTGTTGGAAACAAACCTCCTTTATTCATTAAAACACCAAGACACGTTTCCACAGCGATCCGCTGTCTTCCTCAGTTGGATTTACAGGGGAATGGCCATTTCACATATTAAATAGTAACATTGACCAATCAACTTCAGAGTCATTTTAACCCTTTCCTAAGCGCTGCTGAAATACTTATCACAGATACAACTAGCAATTATAACATTATACAAACTAATATCCAAATTATAAATTAAAAATTAGAACCACATTGTTTAAAACCATAATAACAATTTCCTTATCTACTAAAAAATATATAACATATTATATATAAGGGACCCAGTGAAGTATATAGAAAATGAATATTAAATAAATAATATATTTTATGTATGAAAGGGGAATATTAATACAAGGAAATTTATATCCTTAAGAGGAGATTCTGCCAAAAAGGATACCCCAAAAAATTGTTTGGTAACCACCTTTAACCAGTTTAGGAAGAACATTGTGAGCTTGTTTGACCGTTATTGGTGTATGTTAAGGGGAGATCCTGTTTTATCTACCCATATACCCAGCAAACCCAGTGTTATTTACCGAAAACATTGTAACCTGTGAGGCATGGTAGCACTTAGCAATACTGCACTTAAAGTGGAAGGAAGAGATTTAGAACCCACAAATGATGTGAAAGGTTGTTTTCCATGTAAAATATCTAGCTGTATGTGCTGCCCAGCTATAGGAGAAAGGGCTAGGTCTTTCCACTCTCAAACTACAGTGAAAAGTTTGCCACAAACTGCAATGTGGATTGCCATTCCAGTTATGTGATCCACCTTTTACAATGTTCATGCGGCTTACAATATGTAGGCTGCAAGGTGCAATAAATGTAAGCACGTTTACATAAGCATAGGTCAAACATCCAAAAAGGCTTTCCGCTGCACAGTGTATCAAAACACTTTATTTCAACACATCAGAAAGATCCAAAATTTATGAGACTTTTAATCATTGACCAGATATCGGAAAGCACAGAAAATAGATTTGGTAGGCTGATCATAAAAGAAGTTATTGGGTTTTCAAAGTGCGTCCCCTCAGTCTGGAGGGTCTAAATTTGACCATTGACAATGTGAGAAAAGGATGATGATCTATGAGAAGAATGTGTATAAGGCCAATACCATGTCTGATACGGAATAACTGCAGGTTTTGACAATTGTTTATAGTAATTTTTCCTCCAAGGTCAGGAGTCAATTGATTCTCAATATATCCCTTCATTATCATTGTGGTAATTGGTCAACACACAGGTTATATATGCCATATTAGGAGATATTGTAAACACTACGGTGCTGTAGTAATATTTTATGTCCCCCTCATTGGTATTAATATTTCAGGATATTTCTGAGAAATTTTAGTATTAATTAGTATATCTAGAATTTTTAAAAAATAGTTTTTTATTGTTTTTAAATTGGCTCTTATTATTTTAGTAATATGTTTGGAAGAAAAATCCCAAATATACCACATATACCTAACAGAAATGTATATAAATAAGGGTAAGTTCTTTTTCATTATAGCTTCCCCCCCCCCCCGCTCCTCCCACACCACACCCGCCTCCAAAATGTCACTATTCACTAATATGTCTTTTGATGATGATTATTATTATTTTTAATTTTTCATTACACCATGTCATCTTATACAGAATTCTTACATGCTTATTTCACATACATATATATATTATATTTATAGGTTATCTTTTCACATATGACATATGAGTATTTTCATGATCAATTTCCTTGTATTAATATTCCCTTTTCATACATAAAATATATTATTTATTTAATTCACTTTTTTTTTCTATTATTTATAAAATTATTTTCATTATCATATATTCATTTTCTATATACTTCACTGGGTCCCTTATATATAATATGTTATATATTTTTTAGTAGGTAAGCAAATTGTTATTATGGTTTTAAACAATGTGGTTCTAATTTTTAATTTATAATATGGATATTAGTTTGTATAATGTTATAATTGCTAGTTGTATCTTTTATAAGTATTTCAGCAGCGCTTAGGAAAGGGTTAAAATGACTCTAAAGTTGATTGGTCAATGTTACTATTTAATCTGTGAACATGGCCAATCCCCTGTAAATCCAACTGAGGAAGACAGCGGATCGCTGTGGAAACGCGTCTTGGTGTTGATGCGCCCCCAGGACGTGGGGTACCCGGGAACCAGGCCAGTGCTGTCTGGGATCACGGTAGTTGTGACCCAATCCTTGTGGCTTGGGATCAGTCCAAAAAGGGGATATTTACAGGGGATTTGTCGTGACCCCACCCGGGGTATGTGGTTAGTAGAACCACCGCTGCCATATTCCTGCTGGGGACGGTGACTTGGGGCAGCGTGGATGGTAAGCCCTCTTCGGGTAGCTCCCCAGGGCAGGAGTAGTGATAATGAATGGGGCTTTGTGAGGGATCATGCTGGGTACAAGTCACTTACTTCAAAGCTGCAGCTCCTCCAGCCAGTGTGCAGGGCTGACAGGCTGTGGCTCCTCAGGTGGGACTTTTCTGCGACGCTGCAAGTAAACAGTCTCAGGCAAGTGTGAGCTTACTGGGTACTTTACTTGATCTTTCCATGGCAGTTTCACAGTTCACACAAGTTACACTTAAACACTTCAGCGCTGCTCTGGGTTACTCAAACTTTGCAGCTCAGGTACCTTTTCTGTGTTGCTCCTGAGGCGGTTGACAGGGTATGGGGTACTTGGGTACCGGGCCTGATGGCTACTTTGATGGGGGATCACGGCTGGTCGATCCCCTGCCACGTGACCTGGACCCGTCAATGGCGGGCAATGGTGGGGGGATAGGGGATTGGTAACGTAACGCCACCTATGGTACCTGGTAACGGGTATACCAGCGCTACAGCCACCCGCTGAGGTGATGGTGGGTGCAGCAGAGTGTGGTACAGCCCCCACAGGTGGAGCTTTACCTCAGGGCAGCGGGGATGGATGAGGGGAGTAGTAGTCGCGTCTCTGCAGAAAAGACGGTGAATTGCGGCGGTTAAGCAGGCACACACACAGTGATGGTTGTTTCAGTACCTTTTACTGGTGACAATGTAACAGATACAGTCCAGAGTAATAACCAGGTCCCTGATGCAACTTGGGACTTCCACCTTAGAAAGTTATGAGGCCTCCTCTGTCTCTGTGCTCTGTGGTTGGGATGAGTCCTGCCTGAGCCTGAACCCACCTCTTTCTCCTATGGCCCCTGGTCCTATACTTGGTCAGTTTAGCGACTCTTACTTGTTCTCTTGAGAGGTGAACTGCTGTAACTGTAAATGGTATCAGCATCGGACTCCGGTGTCCGGGTGTACTAAAGGGCTATAGCAACCGGTTCCCTTTTCTCGATTCCCTGTTTCTTCCGCTTGCCTACAACCATTTCCCTAGGGTGCAACACAGCAGTTAGTGGTCCCTGGTCCTGGGCCTGGATCTCTCCCAGCGACCAGCTCCTCACTCTCTCTCCTCACACTCACTGCAGACTGACTCTCGGGACTAACTAACTCCTCCCCTCAGGCCTGGATGTTTTAAAGGGGAACTGGCTTAAGGCAGCCAGTAGAGCTCCCCCTTCAGGTCTGGGGTGGAATGTGTGGTGTGCTGTGCGAACTAAGGTGTAACTCCCTCCTTGCACCGGTGGATCCTGTGGCGATCCCCCACAGGGGTGCCACACTCCCTCAAGTCCTTTCAGGCCCTTCTCTCAGTATTATCGTAGTACCTCACGCACGGGTTTGGTCTGGTCGTCGTGGACTCACGGGTGAATATATTTCCCTCACAGTCAGGGTCACCAGTCCTAGTATGACGGCTGTGTTCCTACTCTGTGGTGGAAAGTTGGCTGCAGCACATAATGTCTCTGCCCCACACTGGTGTGTCTCGTGATTAGGGTATAGAATCCCCAGTCACCTCTTCAGAGCCGGTTCTCTGGTGTCAGCCTAGCCCCCAGGTTCAGGTATTTGGGCACACCAGGCTCCTTCTGTCTGTCACTGTGCTAAGGGTTCATCCGCACAGCACGGGTCTAGCTGGCTGCCGGGCCCTTGTCCTCCCACCTTCCTTAGGTGTGGGGTTTCTTTCAGTCTTTCCCCTTCCCGTCGCTTCCAGGCTGTGAAGTAGGCTTTCTCTCCAGGGGTCCGTGCCTCACAGGATTCTGTGTCTCCAGGGAGCCCGAAGATGTCTGGGAAGTCTCTCTCTCTTCTATTTCTCCATTTTCAACTCGGTCTAACCTCTGTCTCCTTCTGCTCCTAGGTTTTGTTTAGGTCTCTCCGCCCACTTTGTCAGTGTCCCGCCTACACTTCACCCACTGTGCTACACCCGCGACCCCTTGCCCATTCTAGAGTCCTAGACGTAGGGTCGGTGTTTGTGCGGTGGGGGTGTATTTTGCAACCTTGCTTACCTGGCTGCACTTCCCTCTTGTGGCCTCCTGGTCGCAGGGGCGCCACATTGTTTTAATGAATAAAGGAGGTTTGTTTCCTACAAGTAGTACTATTCCCTTGTTCCCATATGCCTGAGCGCTCCTTTAATCTCTGACCTCAAACATTTTCTTTTCATTGTTGTTAAAATAATCACTATGGTAACAGACACAGCTACCCTTCTTACCATAGTTCGCATTGATGTGCCATCCTGGATGAGCTGCACTACCTGAGCAACGGTGAGTTGTAGACACCACCTCATGCTACCTCTGTGGATGAGACCAATGACAAAATGCAAAAGTGACCAAAACAATAGCCTAAAAGGATGAGAACAGAGAAATGGTCTGTGGTCACCACCTGCAGAACCGCTCCTTTATAGGAGATGTCTTCCTACTCCCCATCATGTCTTCCTGTTGCGTGTTCCATTTGCACAATAGCAATAGAAAATGATTCACAATATATATATGTAATGGCGTATTTTCATTCCCTGCTATCCACCCCCATGCAGTGTGCACAGCCGAGAATGACCACAGACCACAGTCTCGGGAATAACAGTTGTGTTTACTATCGCAGCAACGGGGAAATCCAAAATGGAGTAAATAATTTAGTTTCACTTGGGTAGGCTAAGGCAAGTACAGTTCATGGTTGAATGCTGAGATGTAATTGAGGTTCTGGAGCATTAAGGTCACGGATTATTTGGAAGTAGTATTTGTATACTGTTATAGAAAGTTCAGAGTCTTTTGTATCTTAACCAGAAGAGTACATATAAAGCAAGAGGGTTTTACAGACCTGGGAATCCTGTGGTAGTTTCACAGCTGTTCACGGCATGTGCAAAAATACATTTGAAGTAATTAAAGGACAATTGTGATGAGATCCTCAAATTTGTAAATGCGTGGGAAATAGGTTCTTCTGTACGTTTAATATGTCCAACTGCTAGAGAAGCACTTGTAAATCCGGACAGCGAGGATCCAGGATTAAAACTCTTTATCCATCTTGGCTGAAGATGTCAGAGATAGATCCTAGGAATTGGGCCTGACTGAAAATCTTGTGGTGAAGGGAAGGATGAACTTCCAGGTCTTAGCCTGGAAGTGGTGAGAAGAGCCCTCACATGAGCTCTGCTGTGTTTCACATCCTGTATTAGACAGGGGAATTTCCAGCTTTTGTCTGTCTAGACAAGAGACTGGTAGTAGCTCCTCCTGTTGAGCCTTGTGAGTGGATCACCATCTAATAGGACAGCACTCAATTTACATGTTAAGGGCCTGTCACACGTGTCAATGTCGTCAGCGATCTGATCGCTGACGACATTGACGGCTGATCGCTGGTGAGCTGTCACACAGACAGACTCACCAGCGATCAATTGACCAGAGACATCATGGAAACGATTTAAATATCGTTTCCATGATGTCTTGCTCCCGCTGCCAGCATGCTGGAAGCGGGAGCAGGCTGGTCTCCAAGGTAAACTGCGGGTATCTAGGCAGCGCGCGCTGCCTAGATACCCGACGTGTACCTTAGTTACCAGCCTCCTCCGCTCACCGGCTGGTATCTAAGGTACACAGCGGGTAACTAGGGTCCGCTTGTGACAGGCGCTGGGAGCTGGAATATCGCTACTCCCGGTGTCACACGCAGCGATGCTGCGTGTCCACCGGGCGACAATCGCCAGGTTTTAGGACAGATTCTAAAACCTGACGATCATCAACCAGCGATTTATCGCTGGTTGATTCAGTATGTCACACGCATCAATATCGCTGCAACGTCACGTGCAGCCGTGATCGTGCAGGCGATATTGATGCGTGTGACAGGCCCTTAAGATCCTTTCAATGCAAGCTGATATAAATCATACATTTCACCAGCAGATAGTGCTGCAACACAAGTGAGAAATACCTGGAAAGGCATAAAAAAATCCATGAAAAGTACATTAAGCAGAAATAGATTTAACGGTACTGCATATTGAACACTAAGTAACACTCAGTAATATTTGTGGAGAAGTAGCTAGGGATTGGATCTGTAGTGTACAGGCCTACTCACGGTCCAGGGGTACTTAAAGGAACAGACATTGTAGACCGGGTCACTACATACATGTTTGGTATCTACGAAATTGTACTGACTTGGAGAATCATACTGCCTGGTTAGTTTTAGTGTAAAATGAACACTGTATATTAAAAATAAATGCAGAATTTCACTTTTTTGCTATTTTGCCACACTTGGAATTTTTTTATGCTTACCAATACATCAGTTGATAAAATGAATGGTGTTATTCAAAAGTACAACTTGTCCTGCAAGAAACAAGCCCTCACATGGCTATATTGATGGAAAAATAAAAAAATAGTTGGAATAAGTGGAGAAAAATGAAAAATGCCCAATCCTTAAGGGGTTAAGGATAATAGAGTTTCTGCATATATATTCTATCTATAGAACATCCTTGTACAGAAATTTTTGCAATATTTACAAGCCTAGTCTTGGTTTTCTGTAGCTGAATCAATATTTTTTATATAAAGCTGGTATATAGCTGACAATTAATATAACATATGGGCAAATTAATGATTGTAATATCTGCACTGATCATTTTACTTATCAGCTCCCACCTTTACTTTACACATAATTACTTTTTCCAGTCACAAAACAATTATAATCAATAGCTTATGAGTTGGAAGTAAAGTTTGCAAATATATATAAAGATTCAAGACATTATATGATAATATTATATACTCTTGGACCTTTTTTATCTTCTTGAGATGATTCATCACAAGATAAGATCTATCAGATGTAAGTATAGCAGATGTAAGTATAGCGGGTGTTTTAGTCGCCATGTTCACTATATGGTAAAACCAATGTGATGTTATGATGCCTCTGGTCGGTATGAGTTCATAGATACCAAACATGTATACCTTTACTGGTATCTAAGTGATGAAAAAAAATTAAAAATGATGAAAAAATCACACTTTTTGCGCCATGTTCTGTGACCCCTAGCGTTCATTTTTTGGGATCTGGGGCTGTGTGACATCTTATTTTTTGAATCTTGAGCTGACATTTCTAATGATACCATTTTTGGGTGGATGCGCTGTTTTGATCGCCCATTATTGCATTTTATAGCAAAGTGAATAGGGGAAAAGGGGGTGATTTGAACTTTTATAGTGTTTTTTACATGTTTGTAATAACTTTATTTATTATAAATTCAAGGAGAACAAAAGAGAGAATGTGTGCACAAATTTATTATCAAAGGACAAAAAACCAACACTGGTCCTTTAACAGCAGAGATGGAACAGCAGATACAGGGTTAATGCAGCAACAGTTTAAGAAGTTACAAATGTTTTACAAAAACACCAAAAACATCCAATACACCAATAGGCTATACAATACCGCTAGGCAGGACATTAGTAAAACATGGGCTTACATGTAAACAAGCAGATAACAACCCCATAACAGAAATAAAGTGCAAGTGCAATAATAAAGGCTTTGCCCATGGGTGACCAGACTAGCAGGTATGCCTCTAAGCCTGATGTCATAAGGTGGATAGTACTAAACCCTCTGTGGCCAAAAGAGGGAAGAATAAAACATGGTTGCTCATTACCCAGCAGTGGAGTTGAGGACCCCCAGATCTGGACCCGACGTACGTTTCTCCTTGTTGGACTATAGCAGGCTTCATCAGGAGGGGTGATGTTGCCCCTGGCTAAACCGCTCTATATACCTCTGTATTCAGCGGTAATCACCGCCATACAGCCGCACAGTCAGCGGCGCTCGCGCACTTCAGGTCCCGCCCCTGGCCGGATACGCTGCGACTTCACCGCTAATCTGATGTGCACACACCAGGGAGCCAGGTACGCGTCATGCCCATTACTGCATATTATAGCTATGTTCAAGGACCAAAAAATATAATTTTGGCGTTTGGACCTTTTTTTCCGTTACGCAGTATACGGCTCTCATGAATAGATTGGGCGATTCTGAACTCGGCGATACCAAACATGGGTATTTTTTTTTCATTTTTTTAATACTTTTATTGTGAATAGGGGAAAAGGGGGGTGATTTGAACTTTTATAGTCTTTTTTACATGTTTGTAATAACTTTATTTATTAATTAATTCTTACTTTTCCACACCCCCATAGGGAGGCACAGAGATCAACAGTACGAACGCTTCAGACAGATACCGATGAGCTGCAGCACATCAGTATCTGTCAGAATTGCACAGGGTGAGTGGTTGGCAGAGCATGCTCCGTGACAGCTTCCGGGGTCAAGCCAGGACCCTAGGCTGTCAAATGAGTGCCAGAGATCACGCGATACTATCGCGGGATCTCCGGTGCAGGCAGAAAACAGCGTGTTCCCCCCCGTGGCTGCTTTGGATCCCGCTGTCAGTAATTGTCAGTAAACCAGGAGACTTGATACAGGCAGCTAATCTAGGATCTACTGATCTGATTGGCAGGCCATAACCCCAGGTCTAGGCACTTCAGTGCCGACCAAGGGGATCAGAACCTGGATTATAATACTACAAGGACTTCAACATTGAATGTTTAGGCTGGGATATCAAAAGACTGCATAAGGAAGCAACACAGGTTGGGACCATCCAGTCACCTGGCTATAGAGTTTGTTCTGCTAGCTCAGCTTCCTAAATCTGGCATAATTCCTTTCTTGGTGGGTGCCTGCCAAAAGCAGAGAGCTGCTGGTTTGGAGTAAGTAGCCCTGGAAGATCTGAGGCACGAATATTCTAAACCCTGGTGAGTCAGCGGAAGTGTGAGACTCTGTTGCTTGTTACATTGTGTATTTTGCTGGTTATGCCTTAATAGCCTTAATATTGTCGTTTCCTCACCCTGTGTTGTCTGAGTAGTGTTCCGCTCACGGTTAAGGAACTTGGGCGTTCAGTTTGGGATGAGCCCAGGCCCATGCTGTCTTTCTAAAGGCGGCAGGGGCCAGCAGAGAGCACCCACTGACCACAATTATCTCAAAAGCTCTTTAATGGACTGTATATGCTGCTCCCTCATTAGGCTATCATCAATTAAGCAGGTAAAAAGTCTGAAGCTGATTCCGGGTGTGGCAATTGCATTTGGAAGCTGTTGCTAAGAATCCACAAATTATGGTCAAAGGAGTTCTCAATAGAAGAAAAACAGACCATCATTAGGCTAAAGAACAAAAAGAAACAATCAGAGAGATAGCAGAAATGAATGGTGTAGTCAGATCAATGGTTTGGCACATTCTGCAAAAAAGGAGCGCATTGGTGAGCTTGAAAACACAAATATTATTGGTCGTACACAGAACATAACAGTGGTGGATGATTGCAGAATCCTTTCAATAATGAAGAAAATCCCTTGACCACAACCACGCACATGAAGCTCACTCTCCTGGAAGTCAATGTTTCAGTATCGAAGTTTACCATAAAGAGAAGACTTCCGTGTTGGACGCAGCTCCTCCGGACCTGAGGGAAGCTGTGAGTGGCCGCAGGGAGACCGCAGCCGCCATGTCTCACCATGTGCGGCGGGTGCAGGGCGGCTTCTCCCTGCAGTCACTCGATGGGAGCCGCTTCCGACTCCGCAGCATGAAATGAACATGCTGTGCAGGAGCGGACTCCCGGCAACCCGCACCGCAGCTCCAAAGACGCTGCGGGCGGGTTACGCATAGTGAGGATGGGATTTCTTGAAATCCCATCCACTATGCTGATACTGTACTACGCAGCGTTATGGATGCAGCGGCAAGAAGCTGCGTCCAAAACGCTGCGTACACTGATCATGTGCACGGGAGAGATTCAGAAGGTCCACATACAGTACACAGGAGAAAGTTGCCAGGTCAAGCCAAAAATGATGGTTTTCTCCAACTTTACTCTACTGTGTACTGGCATATTAACATCTTTACACCAAGAAAACTCTCTAGGTTGGTTGTTTGGTTTGTGAATGGTTGAGGGGTGGTTGGTTACTTGGGTAACGAGTTGTTGGTGGGTGATTGCTCGTTGGTTAGCTGTGTTAATGTTAACAGTTCTTCGTTTTTCTTTCAATGTTTCCAGTTGATTGTAAAGTCACAATGGTGGAATCGATTTATTATGATTTTACATTAGGCAGTAATATAAACATGGCTGTATTACTGTGTTATTAATACCAGGCACAGTATGTCTTCTGTTTATACCACAGAGCTGACTCTTTAATCAGTCCGCTTAACGGCAGCAGTTACAAGAGGAAGAAGTAAACACATTGTGAAAGAATTGTATTTAGATAGTTCACGACAGCCAGGCCAGCTTAACTGTCTGGAAGCCTGGATATCCATGTGTTATGTATTTTGGCACCATCTACTATCCACCACTTTGATTTGTCAATTAGGAGATCACGTCTTCACATGTACAGTCATCTACTCATTGAACAAATGAACCATTCTCAGCAAATCTAATATATATTTTATTTATGTTCCTGCAGAAATAGTTCCCAGAGATCTTCGGATGAAAGAAAAGTTTCTAAAGCATTTAACAGGTATGGTGTTTGACTGGTAAGAGGAATAAGCAGGGACACAGGGCTTACAAATAAATGGCATACTAATATATAACTTGGACTGTTGTAGAGGTTAGAACCTAACTTTTATTAAGTACATTTAAAGAAATGCATGCCAAAACTAGAAACCAGTGGCAAAAAAAACAGACAAACTATGCAACCAAGTTCCAATAACAGATTAGGTGCCCTCTACAATATAATAAAATGGTTCAGTCTCACCTGTTTAGTGTCAATGAAGGCCATCGCCAAGAATACAGGAGAATACAGTAGGAACAGGCACCGATATTGGTCCTACAAATCCCTGTCATGCCCCATGCAATGACTCCTGTCCTTAGAAGGACAGTACCCAAGTGTGGTCCTAGCCAAGTTGAAATTACCCATATGTTAACCCTAAAGGTACCTTTACACGCCACTACAGAGGGTTGGAAACAACCGGGTGTCTCACGTGCACGAGCACGTAGCAACGGTTGCAAACACTACCCGATACCACCTTTACACGCCGCTACAAAGTGCTCTATAGAAGGTTTAATCTATCCCTGGATGCACCGCCGGGTGCCACAAGTTACCTTCTGTAGAGCACCGTCCCTCATTTACACGCCGCTACAGAAGGTAATATGGGAGGACCTGGGGCAGCAGGGACAGCATATAGACGTGCCAGAATTGTGGATTACGAGACGCTCGTACGATGATTGGACAATGCAATAGCATCATGATTGGCCAGCCAGCGCAAGAAGGCTGGCTAATACATGACGCTATAGCAAATGTGTAGTGTGACTGGTCAGCTCATTAAATATGCCGCCCTATGCAGCGACAACCAATCGTAACGCAGGAGCTTCCACCAATGATCGCTGAAGGGGGGCGGTTTCCCAGAGGCTGTGTCACGCCCCAGGGAGTTAACTAGGTGGCGAAACAACCTTACCGAACCTTATTTAGACGCCGCTACCATCGGGTTGAAACCAACCTGTTTTAGAGCACTGCTCTGAAACAGGTGCCGAAAGTGACGGGTGGCTACAACCTAGTTTACACTCCGCTACCTGGGATTGTTTGGACGGTGCAAGATACATTTGTCTCCGAAACCCGGTTGTTTTCAACCTTCTGTAGCGGCGTGTAAAGGTACCTTTAAAATGCATTTTGTTCCCAGTGTCCCATGTCTTCTGGGGATTGTGTTTGTAGGGTGGGTACAAAATAAGTGACGGGGTTCTGTAGTGGAATTCCAGTGTAAGGCAGAATTCAGTACAAAGGAGAGTCTACTGCAAAATACTATAAAAAAAGGTCAATATCACTTAAAGGACAGAAGACACAAACAGTATTTAATGGACCTTCAAGACTTCAGAGAAAATAAAATTCACCAAGTTCTGAATATATTGAATGGGATACAAACATCTCATCAATGGAGATGGAACACTCGGATACTGAGATACACAACAGATCACAATGTAATGACAGATGGATAGGATTAGCGGTACTGGAGGAGGTGGTGAACTGGAAGAGGCGCTGATGGACCGCCATGAACAAGGAGTCTATGGTGCCTGTGGGCTGCATGAAGCACCTTAAGGGACCAGGGCTTGCGTGTTTGAGACCCCTGACTTAAAGGGTCTTCTCAAACTGGTTAATATGAAGTGCCTGATTGCTAGCAGGTGGCCAGAAAGACATTTCCTACTTGATAGCTAATTGATCTGTGCCATTTAAAAAGGAACTGTACATTCAATATGAATTGCATAAATCATTAGCACAGGGGATTATAAGGAACTTTGTAATGTATTTTATCAGACAATTCAGATTCTTCCACACTTATCAAACACTTCTTTCCCTTCCCTCCTCAGCTCTAAAACAAGTGATTTACCTCACATCAGAGGTTGATTCAGATCAGCACAGCTCAGCTCTGATGTATAATTTCCTTCATGTTGCTCTCTGTGAGCCAAAAAGTGAATGGAGAGCAGGCATTCCCCTCAATGTGCAATGCTGTCTACAGTAGAAATCACTGTAGCCCTCCTACCCCTAGCTATCAATAGATTGTGACTACAGATCGAGCATGGACAAGAGAAATCTACTGAGAATGTAGATATGTCACATGATCAGATATGGTGATATTCCTAATGTACAAAGATTGATTGCTCCTAGTAAGAGAAACAAAATAAAAAAAATAACCTTGTATGTACAGTATTCTATATTTTAATGGCTAAGAAAAATAAAATAAGTGATATAAAGTGATGTGAGCTTTCAAGACTACTTGGGTCTGTTCATCTTGATGATTTTGCACTTCACTCTCTTCTGTTGTTTTCTAGGGCGATTGTCTTTTACAAGCCCAAACTGCAATAAACACTTTAGAAGACTCTACAATAGCACAAGGGACTGCACCATCCCAGCACGTAAGTAAGAACAAACCATACAGAAAATGCACTCAAGTGGTTAGCACTGCAGCCTTTGCAGCACTGAGGTCCCGAGGTCTTGGGTTCAATTCCCACCAAGGACTCCAAGGACAACATCTGCAAGGAGTTTGTATGTTCTCCCCGTATTTGCGTGGGTTTCCTCCGGGCGCTCTGGTTTCCTCCCACATTGCAAAGACAAACTGATAGAATGTTTAGATTTTGAGCTCCAAGAGAGACAGCATTACTGATGTATGTAAAGTGCTATGGAATTAATAGCTCTATATAAATGAATAAATATTATTATTATTATATAATATTACTGTCTCAAAATGACAGTTTACATACACCAAAAAGTGTAGCCCTGCATGCGGTTTATTTACTCCATTCACTTACAAACTGCATGTCAATAAATAATAATATTTATTAGCAATTAGATCATTAAAGAAAAATACTATTTTGCTGCAACAATAAGGTATGGTCATAGTATTGCAGCAGGGAGAGAATGACAACAGATCTTCGAGAGATGTATAACATAATGGTGTCAGCTGCAGGAACAGATCAAAGTAGAGATAGATAGATAGATAGATAGATAGATAGATAGATAGATAGATAGATAGATAGATAGATAGATAGAGTGAGTTGTGGCCAAAAGTATTGACACCCCTGCAATTCTGTCAGATAATACTCAGTTTCTTCCTGAAAATGATTGCAATCACAAATTCTTTGGTATTATTATCTTCATTTAATTTGTCTTCAATGAAAAAAACACAAAAAAAAATGTCCTAAAGCCAAATTGGATATAATTCCAGACAAAACATAAAAAAGGGGGTGGACAAAAGTATTGGCACGGTTAGAAAAATCATGTGATGCTTCTCTAATTTGTGTAATTAACAGCACCTGTAACTTACCTGTGGCACCTAACAGGTGTTGGCAATAACTAAATCACACTTGCAGCCAGTTGACATGGATTAAAGTTGACTCAACCTCTGTCCTTGTGTCCTTGTGTGTACCACATTGAGCATGG
Organism: Allobates femoralis; assembly: GCA_033576535.1. NCBI lineage: Eukaryota > Metazoa > Chordata > Amphibia > Anura > Aromobatidae > Allobates > Allobates femoralis. The sequence continues at coordinate 66,350,391 of JARQOC010000001.1, forward strand.
AGAAAGAAAGAAGACCAAAGAACTGTCTGAGGACTTGAGAAACCAAATTGTGAGGAAGCATGAGCAATCTCAAGGCTACAAGTCAATCTCCAAAGACCTGAATGTTCCTGTGTCTACCGTGCGCAGTGTCATCAAGAAGTTTAAAACCCATGGCACTGTGGCTAACCTCCCTAGATGTGGACGGAAAAGAAAAATTGACGAGTTATTTCAACGCAAGATTGTGCGGATGGTGGATAAAGAACCTCGACTAACATCCAAACAAGTTCAAGCTGCCCTGCAGTCCGAGGGTACAACAGTGTCAACCCGTACTATCCATCGGCATCTGAATGAAAAAGGACTGTATGGTAGGAGACCCAGGAAGACCCCACTTCTTACCACGAGACATAAAGCCAGGCTGGAGTTTGCCAAAACTTACCTGAGAGAGTCTACAATTTTTGAAAGAATATTCTCTGGTCAGATGAGACAAAAGTAGAGCTTTTTGGGCAAAGGCATCAACATAGAGTTTAAAGCAGAAAAAAAGAGGCATTCAAAGAAAAGAACACAGTCCCTACAGTCAAACATGGCGGAGGTTTCCTGATGTTTTGGGGTTGCTTTGCTGCCTCTGGCACTGGACTGCTTGACCGTGTGCATGGCATTATGAAGTCTGAAGACTACTAACAAATTTTGCAGCATAATGTAGGACCCAGTGTGAGAAAGCTGGGTCTCCCTCAGAGGTCATGGGTCTTCCAGCAGGATAATGACCCAAAACACACTTCAAAAAGCACTAGAAAATGGTTTGAGAGAAAGCACTGGAGACTTCTAAGGTGGCCAGCAATGAGTCCAGACCTGAATCCCATAGAACACCTGTGGAGAGATCTAAAAATGGAAGTTTGGAGAAGGCACCCTTCAAATATCAGGGACCTGGAGCAGTTTGCCAAAGAAGAATGGTCTAAAATTCCAGCAGAGCATTGTAAGAAACTCATTGATGGTTAACGGAAACGGTTGATCGCAGTTATTTTGACTAAAGGTTGTGCAACCAAGTATTAGGCTGAGGGTGCCAATAATTGGAGTTTTGTGTGAAATGATCAATGTTTTGCTTTTTGCTTCATTCTCTTTTGTGTTTTTTCATTGAAGACAAATTAAATGAAGATAATAATACCAAAGAATTTGTGATTGCAATCATTTTCAGGAAGAAACTGAGTATTATCTGATAGAATTGCAGGGGTGTCAATACTTTTGGCCACAACTGTAGTTAGATAGAATCACTGGAATGATGCAAACAGGGAATTAGTTCATGTTTGTGAGTTATTAAAAAAAAACGTAGCCGATAATAAAATAGAATCCTTTACTTACAGCAGCATCAGCATAGACTCAAATGTATAGAGGTGATCAGAGAAGGGAGTGGAGAGGGAAGTATAATATCAGTGGGCTTGGAAAAATAGACATGACCAAATTGATCATGAACACTTCTACATGGCCAACAATGAAAACTACATGTTAATCAATTAAATGGAATCTGTCAGCAGATTTGTGCTACCTTATCTGAGAGCGGCATGTTGTAGGCAAAGAGATTCTGAAACTAACAGTGTATCACATAGATTACTGGGTGCAGCGGTTCTGCCACAGGCAATGCATTTCATTTCAGGCATATAGCTGACCTGGGAGAGCTGCCCCCACCCACACCAGGCTCTCAATAGAGATTGTGCATTCACAGTAAGTTGTCAATCACAGCAAGGGGATGTGTCTGACTGCCGTGCGTGTGACTTACTAGTCCTACAATGTTAATCACAGGATAATAATCCAATTAGTTTAAGTAAACCATAGCACAGATTCTGAGGGCAGAGGCACAGTTGACTTTTGTTTTTAACCCCTGCAAAATGCTCAGCTTACATAGCAAAAAACCTGCTGACAGATTCCCCTTAAGAAGGAGAGTTCTGCCGTACAAATCAGCTGAGCATTGAATGGATAGATTTCACATAAGTTGTGAGCACATAGGTATAAGAAGAAAGTGAAGTATCTTTAATTGCTGTTATTATTCAGCTGATTTTTATAGGTGTTCATGGTCACCCTATACTCTACCTGCTTTACAGTATCCCCCCCCTTTAAGAAAATTCCTTCTGATTGCCAAGTATGATTGCATTCTCCACATCTCCAGCTCTGTAGCTCCAAAAACAAATAATAAAAGTTCATTATTAAATGCCTTTGTAAAAGTTCCCATCATGTGAAACCTTCCTTTAGATGGAATTTGAATTCTATTTTGGGTATTAAGTTCCAGCGCCTAATGATGGGATATTATACATTCACTATGTAGAAGACAATTAGACTTTTAAGCATCATCTCCACAGTACAAACTATAGAATTCTTCTTATTAAGTCCATGAATAAATCCCAAAGGAATAGAATAGAATCAATTACTGTCTACTAAACAGTTTATATCTTCTTTTGCCTGTATAAAGTTCTACTTCCTATTAAACATAATTAGTATTATTTATTTTTTTGGCTGAGGAATTTGATTATTTACAAAGTTCTGTAGGTTTGAGCAGTTTTGGGATCCTATCTCAGGGAGGTTCTCATTAATACCAAATGTTTGTGAGACCAGTGAGCGGACGGCTTATAAATCCAATGAAAACATTGATGTTCTTAAAAGAGCACAAAAAATTTAGATTGCAGACACATGGGACCGTGTGGCAATGGAAATGGTTAACACTTTTATATTCACAAACTAGATGGTGGCCCGATTCTAATGCATCGGGTATTCTAGAATACGCACGTAGTTTATTTATGAAGATGTAAGAGAAATGCAATGAATACACAGAATTCTCCGGGTAAAATATATACATTATAATTAAATGTTATTGCTGGTGCTGTGAGTGGGGTTTAAATTCTGCGCCAATATAGTGAAAGCAATACCAGGCGGCCGCGACCAATCAGCAATGCGGCTTCGTTCTATATAGCTGCACATGTGACACCTCACCAGCAATCAGTAAGGTACCGTCACACTTGGCGACACTCCAGCGATACCTACAGGTTGTATCAATGTCGGGATCGCTGGAGCGTCGCCAAGTGTGGCGGTACCTTACTGATCGCGACGATCAGCGATCTCAGAGCGGCGGACTGGTCGCTGCTGCATGTCACACTGAGCGACATCGCTAGCGCCGGTGAGGGTACTTTCGGTGCGAATGGCTGACGCCAATCATGTCCCGGCTGCGCCGCTGACCTCTGTGCAGCACACTTGGTGACGCTCCAACGATACCTACAGATCGTATCGTTATCGGGATCTTTGGAGCATCGCCAAGTGTGACTGAGCGGCCGGGCATCACCGCTGATCTCCATTGTGGGTGAGCGGGCGACGGTGAGCCCCTCAGTGACGCCTGGGCCCCGGCATTTGGGCGGATACGCTAGGTGCTGACGCCGGCCTTGCTCCACAGCTCTGCCATTTTCCGCCCCCGTGCTGCCAGGGAGCAGTGGGCTGGGCCATCTGCGGCTAATTCTGTCTGTTTCTTTGATTGGTCATTTTGCTACAATCATCCAAAGAAATTGTCCACAACCTTAATACATAAGAATTAACTTTTACTATGATACTGACAGTGTTAAAGAGGTTTTCCACTACTAATTTCACCCTGTTTCTTTTGTCCTAACTCTTACTAACACTTTCCTACCATTTGCTATCTACAGTACTCTGCTCCTGTAAGCTTATTTATTGTGGTTGTAGCTTTCCCCCTTCCGGACTACAGACTGGAATTGGAGCAACTGAGTAGGGCACATCACTGGTGGGGGCTGAGATGAAAGTAAAGTGTGATCTGGGCATGCGAGTACACATTGCTGTCACAAAGCAGCACCACCCCCACCAGTGTCATGTACTGCTCTGTTTGTCCAAATCCAGTCTGTGCCCTGGAAGGATGGAAGCTAGAACAATAGAGGTATTTATGAGCCTTTTACAGATAAGCTGACAGGAGCAGATTGGATTGCACCAATATATTAGGAAACTGCTAGGAAGAACTAGGACAAAAAAGGGGGTGAAATTAGTGTAAAATTTCTGTACAAGTAATCACTGTATAACATCCAGGGTAATATATACAGTATAACAGAAAAATCGTGAGTAATAGTCATCCTTTTATTTGTGTCATATAATTGGACTACATTGCGATTTTGTACTGTACAAGGAAGAACACTTAAAGGGAATGAGGGGTCTCTGCTTCAATCTTCTTATATGCATGTAGATAGAGCCTCAATAAATAGAATCTTTTAATTTCTTATATGTATCTATACATCACAAGTACAGCTAATTAATATAAATGATATCTTTAACTTGTAGTGCTTCCTTGATCAGTTCCTTAATAATAATGATTATAATAATCTTTAGTTAAATAGCACCAACATATTCTGCAGCGCTTAACAATTCAGAGATTTATATGCAAACAAACAGTCGTAAGAAACAGTTGTGGAAAATACAAGAGTTGGGGGGGGTGAGATAATGATAACCCTGCTCGCAAGAGCTTACAATTTATAATAAGGTGGGGTGACGCAAAGTACAGGTGCTTATTTACAATCATCGTCCAACCATCTTGAGAAAGTGTGGAATACATAAGAGTGGAGTAAGTGGCCACCAGCCAATCTAATCTATTTAGAGCTTTTGGGTCTGATGGAGTTTGACCGTTATGTTCAGGGAAGTAGTGGATAACCTATGTCTAAATGACTTCAATTAGGGTGAATGATAGGCCGCTCTGAAAAGATGTGTTTTTGGTATGTAAATTGTGGATAGTCCTAATTTCTTGGGGTAGAGCATTTCAGAGGATTGGTGCAGCTCGAGAGAAGTCTTGGAGCAGGGAATGGGTCTCAAGCCACTCCCAAAGCGAAGAGAACGGGTGGGGTGATAGACAGAGATGAGGGCAGAGAGGTAAGGGGGTGCTACACCATGAAGAGCTTAGTGGGTGAGAACAAGCAATTTGAATTGGATCTTATAATGTACGGGCAGCCAGTGTAATGACTGGCACTATCTTCAATTGCACTGAGAGTGGCCATCTCCTTCTGAGACACAATGCCAAATCCGCAGCTCTGAGATGACCGCTCTCAGTGCAGCGGTGTGTGCGCTCACCTCCTCCCTTTATGCCCGTGCTGATCGATTTGATATGAAGCACGCTGAACCTCACAGCCACATGGGCCTGCCCGCCACTTCTTTGCACTGGTTGGTTAATTCATTCTGCTGCTCTCCAATGTGCCAGATGCCATCAAAAGTGAGCATTTGCCTACTCAAGTTGGTTACGATTACAAACTCCAGTCGGGTGGGGACCCCAATGAGGATGATACGCTGGCAAATATCTTTGGCAAACCAATTGTTGCAGCAGCTGTCCAGGCGGCCGGTTTCAGTTGATCTTGGAGGTGGAAATGCGAGATTTGGAGGTGCTAGGCTAGTGTGGTTACATGTCAGCAGTTGTGAGGCTGGTTGGATGTGCTGCCAAATTCTCTGTAACGCCTTTTGAGACAAATTATGGTTAAGATATCAACATTCAATTTACCAGCAACAGCTCTTGTGGACAATCCTGTGTCAGCTTGCCAATTGTTTCCTCAAAACGTGTGACATTTGCGTCATTGTGTTGGCCTTTTAGTGTGGCCAGCCAAAGGCACACCTGTGCAATGATCATGTGTCTAATCAGCATTTTGATATACCACACCTGAGAGATGGATGGATTATCTTGGCAAAAGAGAAGTGCTCACTCACACAGATTTAGACAAATTTGTGAAAATATTTGGGAGATAAAGATCTTTTTTGAAAATAAAAAGTCTTAAAAAATGAGTACAAAAGTAAAAGTGTTGTATTTATATTTTTATTATTATGATAATTATAATAATTTTATTTACACTACTGTTCAAAGGTTTGGGGTCACCCAGACAATTTTGTGGCCTTTCTATTACAGATAGAATACCAGCTGCCTGCTTCTTCCCTAAGTAGTTCATGCATGATTTGGAGGTGTGCTTTGGGTCATTGTCCTGTTGTAGGTTGAAATTGGCTCCAATCAAGCGCTGTCCACAGGGTATGGCATGATGTTGCAAAATGGAGTGATAGCATTCTTTATTCAAAATACCTTTTACCTTGTACAAATGTCCCACTTTACCAGCACCAAAGCAACCCCAGATCATCATATTACCCGCACCATGCTTGACAGATGGTGTAAGGCCTCTTCCAGCATCTTTTCAGTTGTTCTGTGTCTCACAAAGGTTGTTCTGTGTGATCAATACACCTCAAACTTTGATTCATCTGTCCATAACACTTTGTTTCAATCTTCCTCTGTCCAATGTCTGTGTTCTTTTGCCCATATTAATCTTTTCCTTTTATTAGCCAGTCTCAGATATGGCTTTTTCTTTGCCACTCTGCCTTGAAGGCCAGCATCCCGGAGTCACCTCTTCACTGTAGATGTTGGCACTGGCGTTTTGCGGGTACTATTTAATGAAGCTGCCTGTTGAGGAGCTGTGAGGTGTTGATTTCTCAAACTAGAGACTCTATTGTACTTGTCTTGTTGCTCAGTTGTGCAGCAGGGCCTCCCACTTCTCTTTCTACTCTGGTTAGAGCCTGTTTGTGCTCTCCTCTGAAGGGAGTAGTTCAAACCGTTGTAGGAAATCTTCAGTTTCTTGGCAACTACTCAGATGGAATAGCCTTCATTTCTAAGAACAAGAAGAGACTGTCGATGTTCACATGAAAATTCTTTTTTTCTGACCATTTTGAGAGTTTCATAGAACAAACAAATGTAATGCTCCAGGTTCTCAACTAGCTCAAAGGAAGGTCAATTTTATAGCTTCTCTAATCAGCCAAAGCGGTTTCAGCTGTGCTAACATACTGGTACAAGGTTTTTCTAGGGTTTTCTAAACATCCATTAGCCTTGTTACACAGTTAGTAAACACAATGTACCATTAAAACACAGGACTGGTGGTTGTTGGAAATGGGCCTCTATACACCTATGTAGCTACTGCATTAAAAACCAGACGTTTGCAGCTAGAATAGTCATTTACCACATTAACAATGTATAGAGTGTATTTCTGATTCATTTAATGTTAGCTTCATTGAATAAAAATGTGCTTTTCTTTCAAAAATAATGAAATTTCTAAATGACCCCAAACTTTTGAATGGTAGTGTATATAGTGCCAACATATTCCGCAGCACTTTACAATTCAGAGTGTATACAATACAATACAATACAACACAATACAATAATATAATGCAATACAATACTATGATAAAATACAAAACAGACAATATGAGACAAAAAAATTCTGAAACCATGAGGAGGGAGGTCCCTGCTCGCAAGCTACAATCGATGAGGAAATAGGCACAAAAGGTAAATGGTAAAAGTGCCATCATATATGGTCCAACCATCAATATAATAAATAGGGGATTCATATAACGCTGCATGAACCCGTCACCAGCCAGTATCTGTACAAGTACAAAGTGCTATATAGTGCATGGGGGCTGTAGATAGATTATACAAGAGGCCAGATTTGGAGAAGGACAGAATGGGAATAATTAGACAGATGACGTGAGGAGAAGAGGCTAATCTAAAGAGATGTGTTTTTATCGCTCACATAAAACTATGGATATTTGGAATTAATTGAATTGTTCTTGGTAATCCGTTCCAGATAATTGGTGCAGCTCGTGAGAAGTCTTTGAGACGGGAGTGGGAGGTTCGGATTGTAGCTGGTGTCAGTGACTCACCCACCCTGAGGCCGTGGGGCACTCGGAACCGGACTCTGGTACTGCAGGGGAGTCAAGGGGGTCAAGACCCAGCTTCCGTGACTCTGGGGGAGTCAATTTTTGGAAGACGGATTTTTTGAATGGGGGTTAAATTTGTTGAATTAAAAGTTTGTGACGTCACCTATGGTTCTCGGTCAAGAGTGACCGACGCTGTGGGTCATACCTCCGGGGTTGTTGGTATTGCTGCAGCCTGATGTCGTTGCTCCCCGTAGGTGGAGCAGATGTCTTCAATTGCGATGGATGTGCAAGGCCGTTTTCACGCTGGGCCTCTGTATCTCGTCTGCTTTTGCAGTCGGTGGCTCCGCAGGTGGGAAAATAAACATTCTCACACATCGTTGGAATTCTGTACCCAGTTTACTCACTGAAGCTGTAACTGGTCGCCGAGTGCGTCTCTCTGCCAAGTTCCAGTCCAGTCACTCCCCAAGGAACTGGGATGGTTTGTCCAGAACACCTTTGTGTGCCTTTCCTTTCTCTGGTCTCTCTCTCCCAGCGCTACTTATTCGCCTCTCTTGTCAGCGCCTCCACACGCAGAGCCCCGATCCAACAGTCACGGGTCCTGGCGGACAACTGGTACCTGTCCTCTGACCCTAGTTCAGCTGCCTTCTCAGCAGGTGCTTTGGGTTGTGGCCAGAGCTCCTCTAGACCTCATGGCCTCTGGTTCAGTGGTACTGGCATACAGCTTCCGCGCCAAATTGAGGGCCGGTCCCTGGTTCTCAACCAACCCGTCCGCCTGACTATGGTCAGTCCCAAATTCAGGCACACAGGTCGTTCTCACTCCTCCTGTGCCCCTGGGATTTTCTCTGTCCTTTGCACAACGCCTTCCTTCTCTCTCGCTCCTTCTCCTCCTACTCTTACTCCTCCACTCTCTCACTCACTACAACCCTCCACCTTTCTTTCCCCTGTCCCCTCGACTACACCCTCGCTCCGGGTCCTAAAGGCGTGTTGGGTGTTTTGGTGTGAGTCTGGATTCACCATCCATAGATTTCCTTGGACGAAGTGCCTCAATGTCTGCGCTGCTGCTCCAGAAACGAAGGAACCAGGACACGGGGATGTCTGGATCGACTTATGGAATCACCATCGAGTTCCCTTGAGAACTGAGATACCACACCCATGGAGTTGGTGCAGTACCCCTTGTGGCGACCAGACCGGTGGGGCGCCATGTCAGTCTTAGGTCACTTGCAGAATGGAGGGCACTTGTAGGGCGAGAGACCGAGATGAGGGAGGAGATGTGTGGAGGGCTTTGTGAGTTAGTGATAATTTTATGTTGTACTCTGGTTTTACAATTCATGAGATCTTTCTTGTGTGGCACTCTGGTAATGAGACCTCTTTATAGACCACCAGCATCTTAATAAATATTCAGTTTTATAGGTTTAACACTGGAGCTAGTGGTTGAGGACTTTTTACATCAAAGTCCGTCATGATTTGCTGCTAGTAAGTCTAGGGGAAATACCGTGTGCTTTCTTCACCCTTGATCTATGCTTTGCATGTGCTTGAATGGTTTAAGGCTCAGTGTTAAATCTAAATTATTAATATATCTGGCATTGATTGAAGGGACACTACACCGCAATTTAATTTAACCCTTTTTTGGGATGTTTATTATAAAAAGATTCAAAGGTGTATTCTATAGTAGAATAACCGGAAATAACACAGAGATTTCTAATTACTTTTGATGTCCAGATTTTAATCTCAGTTTTACACTTTTAAATCTTTTTATAATAAACATCCCGAAAAAGGGTTGAACGAAGTTGCGGTGTAGTGTCTCTTCAATCAGTGCCAGATATATTAATAATTTAGATTTAGCGCTGAGCCTTAAACCATTCAAGCACCTTTAGAAATATATTTAATTAGAAAATTGGAGACGTGTTTAATATCTATTTCACCATATATAAATCTGTTTTTGCCTTAAATCCGTTTTTGGGAATATTTTGGGCATTTTTTTTTTTCAAAGTCCAAAAACACATATGCGTTAACTCATGTGTGTGCGCTTTTTTTAAAAAACGCATGTGTATTTGTGCAGCAGCCCAAAAACGTTGCTTGCAGTGTTTTTGGGGGAATTTAAAAAACGCATGCATTTTTTCAACATGGGGCCCTATGGGAGACTCATGCGTTAACGCATGGCACATTTAGGCACCATGCGTTAACGCATGCATTTTTGCATGCGTTTTTGGTGAAAAAATGACTAAGTCCCAAATGTGCCAAAAAATGTCCTGGACCCCAGGGGACACTATTGGCACCCTTACGAATACTGATCCATTTTTCTAAGGGCTTAAAAAAGCAGGTGGGCATGTGTGACCCTGGCCAAAGGCTGCTTTCACACTGGCATATTTTCAAATCCCTGTGGTTACATGAAATTCATGTATAGTCATGAACAGGAACAGATCTGTGCAAAAGGATGCCAACGGATGTCCACGGAAACTTTTTTTAACGGATTCATCATCAATCACCAGAGATAGGGGTGGGAGGAGCTGTACCTTGCTTCTGAGCATGCTCAGTACAGCAAAACACATATGTTTCACGGATCTGTTGTTTTCATGGATCCGTCCTCCATAGAGCTCCATTATAATTTCAAACGGACACCAACGGATCCGTGTCTGTCCATTGGTGTCCGCGATATTTGAGGAAACCCAGAAACAGAACAGTTTCCGTTTCTAGGTACATGAAAAATGCGGACACCAATGGGTCCATGACAAAACTGAAACACGGATGGCCACTTTAGGACCAATCCATGCCCATAGGGATACATGGTTGGTCATAATGGATCCATGGCCATATGTTTCAAAATGGATGGACATGGATTTGCAAATTTGCCAGTGTGAAAGCAGTCTAAGTTCCAGTGCTTCAAGTTCTACCTTTCTCTGAACTTTTCAGACATCTGATACATACGCATGTGCCCTGTAGGAAGAAAAACATATTGGTTTCAGCGACTTATAAAGAATAACAATGCATGACTTCACATAGTTAAACCAGATGAAACGCAGACTTTCAGACAAATAATAGAAGCTTCTTTGATGAGATTAATGCTCATTATTCATTTTACACCCGATTAGCTTGAAGTTGGAAATATTAGGAAAGTCATGTAGATCAGTGAAGAGTCCTGTTCATTGGTTAGCGTCTTATGGATCTATGTAAACGATGCCAGGAAACAAGCCTCAACTGTATACTTGCCTTAGGTGTTTGTTTTCTTTCTCTACTAATACTATTACCTTATTGTCTTAATTTGTGCATGTTATGTTATCTGACGCTTTATGAGAAGTTAGGTGTTAATTTAATTGCTTAGATACCACCCAATTTTAAGGTATGCCTAAAATAACAAAAAAAGTCACGCTCACCCTATACACAGCCATGCATGTTCTCATTTTTTTGCACAAGTGGAAATGTTTGGTTTGTATGTTTTTTTTTTTTGCAGTGCGTACACAGGCCCCTATGACCACACATCACACAGCTAAAAAAATGTTATAACCCTATTGTCTTGTCTTATGGGCTGTGTGCTCACGATCAGGGAACGCAGCATTTTGAACACAGCATCTTGCCGCTGCTTCCTAAACGCTGCATTGTACAGTAGCAGCATAGTGGATGGAATGTGTAGAAATCTCATCCACACTATGCTGCACCTGACAGCAGGGAGTTTATAGCTGCGGGGAGAATTTTTGGACTTCCGCATCTCCATAGCATGTTAATTTCATGCTGCAGAGTCATGAGCGATCCCCATTGAATGAATGCAGGGCGCCCTGCACCCACTGCAGATGGTGAGTATGGGGCGGTGGTGGTCTCCCTGTGTGCACCCGTGGGTTCCCACAGGTCTGAAGGAGCTGCGTTCAAGACACGGTGCCTTCGGATCGTGAGCACATACCCTTTAGATATGAAAAGCTTTGGGGCATTTTGAGCAAATATTACATTTTTGCCTCAAGGCTTTATTAAAAATGTTGAACCATTTGTCTTATGCAGCCCTTACACAGTATATCATAGTCTATAGAGGGTAGCAGAATTAGTTAAAGCATCACTTCGGCTTTTTTTTTGGTTAAAACACCACCGGTTTGGTATCAGTAATGTACGTTACAAGTGTGTTGTAAAATACTTACTGGCCGCCACCTTCCAGCGTCCGTCAAATCCTTCTCTGCATTCTTGTGAACACAACTCTGCCTGGAAATCCCCGACAAATGTTACTTTCTATAAGAGCTTGTTCTAAGTCTCATAAACTTACTATTAACCTGCAGATAGAGGGTTTATCTGCATGTGCCTGCTGCATTGTGAGCCCCGCTGCTGCGAGGAAATTATCTTTATTCCTCCCAGCAGTCATGTGGCTAGTGCAGTTTCAATCACCAGTCACTGTATAGCCGGCTGTCAGTCAGTGCTGTGGACATAGTCATAGCCCCTGCTCACTATGGCTGAAAGCTCGAGGCTGCCGGGAGGAATAAAGATCATTTCCTCCTGGCATAGGGGCTCTCAAGCGGATGGTGGACAGTGTCAGAATGATATTACTGTCAGCTAAATCCAATATCTGCCGATTAAGAACAGGTTCCTTTAAAACATTCTAAGGATGCCTTTTATGTTGCAAATTTGCAGCACTTTTTTCCTCTACGGTGCAAAAAGTTATGCCTGAGTGTAATATGTGGCAAAGTCCAATGTAACACCTGCAGGTTTTGATGCAGATTTAGAATTAATAGTTTTTGTCTGCTGTGCCTGAAGTTATCATATATGTCCCTTTTATTGTTTGGTTCTTGATTTCTGACTCTCTTAAGCACTCACAATACAACTTGTTCATTTTTCATAATAGATTACAAGAGATGTGCCAGACTTCTTACAAGATTAGCAGTCAGTCCTATGTGTATGGATGGATAACAGGAAATAGTAAGTAGTTTTTAATGTTGAGATAATTTATAAAAAAAATTATAAAAGGAAATTATGGAATTATGAATGTATTTCTGGTAGGATGGTAGTATTACCATGGATGTATAAATTAGGACAGTACATGGCTTGTTTTTACTGATGTGTCTGCAAAGCAACTTCTGAAAACTTGAAATTTGCTGTACCCCTTCAGGTTACAATATACTGTACCTTCATCATACTGTCTTTAAAGCTTACCTATCATGTTTTTGTTTTTATATATTTTATCTCAATTACAAATCATGGAGGTAGGTGGGTCCACAGGTCCTGAGATCCCCGACTGAATTTTCAATATGTTGCTCTGAAGTCTATATTACTCAGCACTAGATATGAACGGACCCATGGAAGTTCGGGTTTTGGAGCTTCAGACAGACTTTTTAAAATGTTCTGTACTGAACTAGGGATGGGCGAACATCTTGTATATCCCCGTGTTCGGGATCAGGGGCCGCCCTGTGTAAGCAAGTAAAGGGTTAATAGAGTAAATACATCTGATATACTTACTGGGTCCACGTTCTGGCTTCCTGGTGTGACGCGCACTGTGTCACTTTCAGGCCGCCCCTTATCTTTTGCCCGCATGTGATTGGCTGTTGGAGTCAGTCACATGACAAATTTCCCCGCAACCCGGAAGTGATGCTGCGCCACCACACACCGGGAACGAATAACACTAATGGCCACTTTACACGCGGCTACATTTCTAACTTATCCACAGGTAACTTACTGGCTGCAGTGAAATCATGGAGACATGGTTCTATCTTGTTGCTGTGTACAAATGGAATAATGTCTCCATGATTTCACTGCAGCCAGTAAGTTACCTGTGGATAAGCTAGAAATGTAGCCACGTGTAAAGTGGCCATAACTGGTAAGTATAATTAGGGTGATTAACAACCCTTTCCTTGCTTTCACAGGGCGGCCCCGATCCCGAAAACATGGATATACAAGATGTTCACTCATCCCTATTCTGGACCCAAATTTGCCCCGAAATTCATTTAAAGTCACTGATTGGGCAGTTCTGCTCTCCACTCACATACAGCCATCCATAAACAAAGCACTTCTGCGGGAGAAAGGGGGAGTTTGGAGTTTTGTCATTTTTATTTTTTGGTGCACACAACACCCGATAAAGCTGATGTTTACGCCCACTACATGTGGCTCACCCTGGGCTGACCACTGAGTGTACCCGAGCACCACGATACTCGCTCCAGTGATTTGCGTATGTCAAAAACCCAAATTACGAACCCTGAAAATTTTTCTAAGGTCTATATTCAGTATGAACTTGTAATACAGGAAGTATTAGGACTCTGCTCGCATGTTTTTGATCTATAAGTAAAAGCTCTACATCTGATATACTCTTACTTTTCTGAGAGGAGCATAAATATTAATGCAAGGGAATAAATGCTACATACTATCACCAATAGTATATGTACTTAAATCATTTACATGGCTAGACTAGGAGGCAGAACTATCAGTATATACATCCTTATCAGTGGAGACATGAAAGGCAGTACTATCTGTATGTACATCCTTATAAGGAGAGACAGGAGGCAGTACTATCTGTTTATACATCCTTATAAGGCGTTAAAGGCAGGCAGTACTATCTGTTTATACATCCTTATAAGGCGTTACAGGCAGGCAGTACTATCTGTATGTACATCCTTATAAGGAGAGACAAGGATGAAATGCTAACAGTATGCACCTCTCTACAAGGAGAGGCAGGGAAGACACTATATCTATATATATATATCTATATCTGCAATAGCTGTAACAAAAGAAAGGTAGAGAAAGTAATCGCTGCTATAAATATTTACAGGAGGAGGCAGAAGGCAGAAAGGCAGTACCATTTGTATCTACAATATTTACATAGACACATAGGGGGCAGTGCTATCTGTATGTTCATCCTATCAAGGAAGCAGCAACTGTTTTATAGGTAATATGTTCTAATCTTATGGCCGTGTTGTATTAGTTGCCCATCATAATGTCAGATCCTGGTCCCACCTAAAGATTTTTTTGTTTTCTGATTGTCTAGTATGGCCTGTTGCAATGCAGGGGTATCTACACAATGTAACTACATATTGTTACAATAAAAAAAGTTTAGATTCATGCCAAGTCCATTTAAAGGATTCCAATCTAATAGAAAAATTTGCAGGGTTTTACAGAACACTAGGGCCCATCAACAAGTATACACTTTTGAGTTAAATAAAAATTCAGTTATGAGAGCGAGACTCTACTAGACATCCTAATAGACAGAAAAAAGCTAGATGGTTGGCATCAAGGCTTCACGCGGTCTGAGGACACCTATGCTTTATATGCGTTCTGTATGGCAAGTAGCACATCTCCTATTCCTTGATTTATTATAAATCTGTATATTACACAACATGTAAGGCAGTCATTGAGTGAGCAGATGTCAGTGCAGCACAAGATGGATAGGACTACCTGTAACAGTTTTCATGAAATAGATAGAAGAGTTAGGAACTAATGAGGGTAAACGTCTCTAAATATTTCAGTAAGCATGCAAAAAAGTTCAGTAATTTACTTGTTGTCCTCTTTATAACATAATAATTTACATTATTGACTTTGTTCTCCTCTGTTAAAGAGAATCTGTAACTAGGGATGGGCGAAGCCGAACTCTAAATTTCGGGGTCCGCCCCGAACACCTAGTGTTTGGGCACCGACTCCGAATGCGGACTTCCCTGAGAAGTCCATGTTACAGTTAAAGTTCTTGTTCGGGGGGGGAGCTGTAAAAAGAAACAAAATGGTAATTAAATATCAGGTCATATTTACTGGTCGTTTTTACCGCCTAACCTATCACTACCTGTTCCTGCAACTTCCTAGCACATCACTAACCATCCCTGTCTCACCTAAAACTGTTTAGATATTGGCTGTGAAAAAAGACTTTGTGACTTACATTTTCGCATTCAATTGAGGCATCAAGACTACAGTCTGTAGACTGACATGGGCGATCTCCAGGGCTCCGTCTCCCCCCTTATTGATATTTTCACATGTTCGCTGGGCATGAGAATTCATTCTCCTGTGTGCTCCCAATTTGAAATTCCTGCCTCCTCCTTCCGGGTATGATGTGCCAACCGGTCCTGCGCAATGTGGGGGTGTATTGGCTGTACTAGCCAGCTCCGGAGCATGCACAGTGCACATATCGAAGCCGGCCCACACACCCGATAATCACCCACAATGCACCGGACTGGAAATGATGACCGGCCGATGCATCATACCCGGAAGGAGGAGGTGGGAATTTCAAATTGGGAGCGCACAGGAGAATGAATTCTCATGCCCAGGGAACACGTGAAAACAGCAGGGAGGAGGGAGACGCAGCCTTGGAGACCGCCCATGTCAGTCTACATACTGTAGTCTGGATGCCGCATTTGCATGTGAAAATGTAAGTCATAAAGTCTTTATTTCACAGCCAATATAGGACAGTTTTAGGTCAGACAGAGATGGTTAGGGATGTGCTAGGAAGGTGCAGTGAGTGACAGGTAGTGATACGTTGGGGGTAAAAATGACTTGACAGGTTCCCTTTAGATCTGCCAGTTAAGTCTGGATCTTTTCTATGAATGAATCACCATATGATTGATCCTGACATAAGCTGCCAATCATAATTTTATTTGTATGGATAACTTTAATGTCCTTCAGGAAGTCTTGATGGTAGATCCAAGGGTAACCATTTGGGAATAAAAATATCATAGTCATATTCTCACTGATGATTCTGCAGCCACTCTTTGTTTTCTCCTCCTTGGCAATGTCCTAAGATCACCGGGCGGTATGAGAGTGCACATTTCATAACTGTAAATGAATAAATTAGTAGATTGCTATCTAGCTCATACCATAAATCTCCAATAAATGTCATAATGTACATTTCTTCTCACACGTTTGTCTCCATAGACACAAAACATACAAAAACATTTTAATTTGTTAAAAGCTTTATAACTGTAGATATTTACATGAAAGAAAAGAATCAGACAGCACTCTTTCTCAGACCTCTTTAATTTGTCACTGTTTCGAGAACATGTGGTATGTGTTTTTTCCATGGATACGACATGTACCTGTTATAACGTGAAGGACTGTTCACATATTCATGTTTTTATGTGGAGCCCGCTGGGACGGGGTACCCGGTACCGGACCGGGGTATCACGGGGGTTATCATGGCGGTCTTGGTCCGGACCATGTCCCGGGCCCACAAGTAATGGGTTTGTGGGTTATTTACAGGGGATATAGTCGTGACGCCACCCGTGGAATGTGGTCAGGGTGACCACCGCTGCTGCAGAACCTCCGGGGATGATGGATGGCAGCCTGTGATGTGATGGCTCTCCACGGGCAGAGCCTGGTCCCTGGGGCAGTAGTGATGATAGTCTATGGATGATGCAGGGTAGGGGTAGTGGTAGAGAACAGTTTGTGAGGGAGAGTAGGGCTCGAGCGCAAGGATTACACAGACTCGCGGTTTTGTAGTTTTCCAAGTCTTTAGTGCAGATGGTATTCAGTAGATATTGTCCACGGAGTCTGTACCGGGGCCGGGTTGCTCCCACCCTGGCTGTGTCCTTGGCTTCCTACTCCTGCGCTGTGTGTGTGGCCCTGCTGCCGCTTTAGCCAGGCTGCCGGCCCGGTCTCTCCTCACTGGTGCCAAACTTGCTAGGCAACTTGAGTCTTATCTTTGTGTTTCTGACCCCGCCGTGTAGCTTCGCTGTGGTACAGTGAAGATATATAATCTTCACTTATCCGGTGTTTTCTGTGCTGCTTGTGTCAGGCACATTTGCGGATCCGGTATCCAGTCTTTGCCCTTCTCCAGGGTGAGTTTATGGTAACACCGTGTCCCGTGTGTTCCTCTGCTTTTTCTATTCCTCAGACTCTAGCTGGCCTAGAACTGGACAGTGGACCGTGGGATTAGCGTAACACAGCCCTTTTACACCCAGGTCCTTTCCCTCAGTCCTCTCAGGAACTGAACTAACTGTCACTTCCTCTCCACACCAGAATATATAGGGAAGCAGCTTTAGCTCCCCCTTCTGGCCTGGAGGTGCTAGTGTAGTGTTGTGGGTTGTGTGGGGAATTAACCCTTAGTGTTGTTACTGTGGCACATGAACCCCTGGGGTGCCACATTTACATGGACTGTGTGTCTGGGCAACACATACAGACATGCCCATTTGTTTTCCAACACAGGCCAGTACAAGTTTATGGGTTAGTGAGAAACGCTTATAGCACATGGTGTCCATTTTTTATATATATTTAGCATTGCAAAGTATAAACAAACTTTTTAATTTCTTTATTCAGCTATCCATGCAAAACACTGATTAATCACTGATTGAAAAACAGACCCGCTGATGACACTGGTACCATTTATTTGTGAAGGAGGCCTAATGGACATGCTCTGACTATATGGGCTTGTGTGCCGAGGTGGATATACCAACTATCGACCAATTATTTTGTGCATATAAAAAAAATGGGTCAACTCTCCAAAATAAACAATTTGGACACTGGTGCTCATTCAATGGTTTTTCTTGATCTTATTGTAAAGATTCAGACTGAAGGCATCAAAATCAGTAATGGACACGTATAGAAACATGGATTAAAAAAGCATGTGTGAAATAAACCAGAAGATACGTCAAACCTTAGATTCCTCATCAAAGTGACTTTCTTTTACTCTGATGACAGCCTTACCCCGCTCGGCATTCACTTGAGCCTCATCATATAGTCACCTGGAATTACTTCAAAAAAACAGATATGCCTCATCAACAGTTCATTTGCTGAAACTTTAGAAAGTGTTTTCGACCATCAGGTGCGTTTTGCAGAGTCAGTGTTGGTGCATAACTCCATTCTGTGCTGAACCTTATTGCACAACTGTTCTAAGCCAGAATATGGCAAGAACCACTCAACTAGGTAAAAAGAAGCAATAGTCCATCATGGCTTTAAGACATGAGGTCAGTCAATAAATTGCTTGGACCTTGAAGGTTTCCTCAAGTGCACTGACAAAAATCATCAATCGCTATGATGAAAATGACTTTCTTGAGGCCAGACCCCGTAAAGAATGACCATTAGTTACCCCTGCTGTAGAGGATAAGTGCATTACAGTTACCAGAGTTCATCAAAATTACTAAAGGCAAACTGACAGCAACTCATATAATAGCCCTCATTAATGATACACAGACAACAAGTAGCAGACACATCTCAACATCAACTCTCCAGAGGAGACTGCGAGAAGAAACATTTTATAGTCAAACTAATGAGGACTACAAACAAGGAAAAGAGACTTTGGGTGTCCCTGAGAAAATCATTACAAGGTCCATACATTAGATCAGTGGAAATCTGTACTGTGGACTGCTGAGTCAAAATTTTAGATTTTTATTACCACCGTCATGACTTTGTGAGATGAAGAAAAGGTGAGCGGATGGTATTTACATATGTGGTGTCCGACGTGAAGCATGTGTCTTGATGTTCCCTGCCTGGAGCCGTGCCCAATGATTGGAGTCCAGATGTCTAGCCTGTGCTGCAGAGTTGGTCCCGCCGGTGTTTCCGGAGGGTTCCTCCTCCATGTTCCTAGGGAGTCTCCAGCCATGCGTCTCAGTGATGGATCTGCCTGAGTTCTTGGAGCTGGCCAGCTTGTGTTCTAAGCTGTCCTGTTGTTGTTTCTTGACCAGTGCTCTCTGTGTTCTACCTGTGTCCCGATGTCTGGCCTGTTTCCTGGTGTGTCCATCCAGTGATGACCTCCTGCCGTGCCATCGCCAGATGTCTGCCTAATTGTGATGTTATCCTTACCAGGTGTGTGGAATCAGGGGCCTTGCATATAGGTTTACCTTTCCCTGTTGCCTTGTACTCTGTGTCTTTGTTAGTAAACTTTATGTTTGCTGAAGTTGTGCTGTGTCTAGTAGTCCTGACTTTTTCCACCTTGCCCACTTGCTCAGCTGACCCAGACCACGGTCACTGCCCTTCACTAGTCTGGGCAGGCCCGGGTACCCCCTGTGGTCCAGTGGGTTCACATACTAATCCCACCTTGGACGCATGCCGTACGTCGAAGTGGCCTGGCGGTGTGGGAGCGTAAGCAAGCCCTTTCATGACATTTAGATTGAGTAGAGTCTTAGAGAAGGGCATGCAGCTCATTCGCAGCTTCAAAGTCCCTCAAGAACAAATAAATAGGGAAGGGAGGGTGGTAGTAACTGTTCTGTTCCCACTTAAAGGCGATAAAGGCATGCTGGTTGTATAATGGGGTGAGAGTTCCTTCTTACCTTTGTACTTCCAATAAGAGGGGCAGACAGGACCCGGAGCAGCGTCTCAGATAAGCGTACACACGTTAGGATGAAAACAATGCTGGTTTATTCCATAGATGAATGATCCAAAACATGGCATTGAAGTCTTGTATGAAGCTTGTCTCTGCAGTCGCTACTTGTGGGTCAAAAACTTTGCTTCTCCAGCTCTATGAGGATGGAACTCTCTCCAGTAGAAAATGTCTCCTAAAGACTGGGCAAAACAGGAAGAGACAAGCAGCACGTGCAGGAGCCACACCCCCATAGGCTGGACAAGGAAAGGCAGAAAGAATTGAAAGGTCTGGCCAGCAGGTGGCAGCAGAAACAAGCATCAGATATAATCAGATTAAACTATAAAACAGGATTGAAACAGCACACTCCCCGTCTGGAATTCACTTTGGGGATTCCACTATTAGTCCATAACAATACCTAAAACGAAGGGCATGTTAAATACAACAATTCAAATTCAAAAAACCAAAAATGAGAAGAAAAACGGCTAAAGTTCAGGTCCGGAAGCGTTCATCCCGTAGTGGCGCTCTCTGCGGGCAACAGCAGAATGAGTTCGTGGATCGGCCTTGCAAAGATCTTCGTCTCACCATTCCTGAAGACCCTTAGCTCCACCTTCCGCACATTGCCGTCCTGGCTAGGTAGTGTCTTAATAACAAGTCCCAGAGGCCAGTCAGTTCTTTGAGTGGTCTGATCTTTCATAAGGACCAGGTCTCCTCCCTTGATATTTGGCTTGGGATGTCGCCACTTCCTTCTTCCTTGAAGAATGGTGAGGTATTCCTTTCTCCATCGATTCCAGAAGTAGTCGGCCAAATATTGGACTCGTTTCCAGTGTCTTTGGTAGGTGTTGGCGTGAGTGAAGTCTCCGCTGGGAATTACCGCGTTGTCAATTTTTTGAGTAAGAAGGATAGTGGGAGTCAGCATGGTTGGTACCTCTGGATCCATTGTCACGGGCACGAGGGGTCTCGAATTGATGATGGCTGAGACTTCGGCTAAAAGAGTGACTAGAGTCTCGTGCGTGAGTCTTGAGGAGTTAACGTCCTTTAGCATGGAGTTCAGGATGTTGCGTGAGATCCCGATCATCCTCTCCCAGGAGCCTCCCATGTGAGAACTGTGAGGAGAATTGAAGATCCAGGTGCAACCCTTGTCTGCTAGCTGGTCTTGGATTGGCTTGGTGTCGATGTTCAGCTCTCTACATGCACCGACGAAGTTGCTGCCACGGTCGGACCTCAGCTGCTTTACTGGTCCTCTAATGGCAAAGAACCTCCTTAAGGCATTGATCAGGCAGGAAGTATCCATGGATTCTAACACCTCAATGTGAACGGCTCGAACACTCATGCAGGTGAATAGCACAGCCCACCGCTTATTGTCTGCTCGGCTGCTACGCGTTCTGCGTGAGGATACCATCCATGGTCCGAACACGTCTAGGCCCACGTAGGTGAAAGGTGGTTCCGTAGAAAGTCTGTCTGCAGGCAGATCAGCCATTTGTTGGCACAGTTGCCTTCCTCTCGTTTTGCGACAATGCACACAATCATGGAGTATTTGTGCTACACGTCTCTTCATTCCAATGATCCAAAGGCCTGCCGACCGTACGGCGCCCTCTGTGATCTGCCTGCCTTGGTGTTCAGTCCTTTCATGGTGATGTCGGATCAGCAAGACTGTAACGTGGTGTTTGTTGGGAATGATGAGAGGATTTTGTTCTGCGACTCCGAAACGAGCCTGATTTAAACGACCGCCGACTCTAAGTAAGCCAAAACTGTCCATAATCGGGTTTAGATTGGCGAGAGGGCTTCTTAGTGGAATCTGCTGTTTGTTGTGTAAACAGTTCCATTCGGTGGCGAATTCGCTCTGTTGGAGGTGGCGTATTATGAGGGACTCACCATGGGAGATGTCCTCAGCAGAAAGGGGTTTGTGGCACACATGCCAGCGATGACAGTCTCTGTTTTTTAGGTCTGTACAATAGCATCTGGCGATGTGCACTAACCTGGCGACAGTCCGGACGAGTCTTGTCCAGCTGGAGAAACGTTCAAAACGTTGGCAGCCGAGGTTGGAAGCTTCCTCTGCACTGGTGGCCAGGGTGTTGACTTCAGTTCGGACATCTGGATCGTTATCTGGATCTAGGATGCTGAAGTTTTCCTGGACAGCTTCCTCCGACT
The DNA here is from genome assembly GCA_033576535.1 of Allobates femoralis. Taxonomy (NCBI): domain Eukaryota; kingdom Metazoa; phylum Chordata; class Amphibia; order Anura; family Aromobatidae; genus Allobates; species Allobates femoralis. The sequence goes on from JARQOC010000001.1 coordinate 66,372,394, forward strand.
GTCTCAGCAGGAACTCTGGACCTTGGGTCCTTTTGAGCAAATCAGTGGCTGCTTCCTCAGTGGGTAGTGATTTGAGCTCGTCATCTACGTAAAAGTCTTTTTCAACAAAGTCTCTCGCGTCTGTGCCATACTCGGACTCTCCCTCTGACGCGGTTCTTCGGAGACCATAGGTTGCGTGAAAGACTGATCTTCCTAAGTTGTCGGTACGCAGGGAAGAAGCGACGTCGGGTAGCTGTATTGAGTCTGGGGGCTTCTTCACTTCATGGTGATGAGGACATGGTCTTAGGCAGGTTGTGCGCCCATCTCCATGCACGTAGGTCCTGAAGGAGTCGATTTCTGATCGATCAACACACACATTTCCTATGACTACCCATCCCAAGTCCAGTCTCTGGGCGTATGGTGCATAGTCAGGTCCGTTGCACTGTTGTCGCACCTTGTGTACCCTCAGGTTGTCTCTGCCGAGCAGGAGTAGAATCTCCGCGTTGTTGTCTATAGGTGGAATAACGCTCGCGAGGTGTTTCAGGTGTGGTTGATGAAGTGCAGCTTCTGGGGTAGGAATTTCACTCCTGTGGCTGGGTATTTGGTCACATTCAACGAGCGTTGGTAGAGGTATTTCAGTCTTCCCGTTGATAGGAGAAGCAATGAATCCCCGGGCTCTTCTGCCGTTAGTCTCTATGCGGCCTGAGCAGGTGTTCAAGGTGTAGGGTTCTGATGGCCCACTAATTCCGAAGGCTTCAAAGAATTTGGTTCCTGCCAGGGACCGGTTGCTTTGGTCGTCTATGATGGCATACACCTTCATTGCCTTTTCTGGGCGTCCCTTGGGATAAACCTTGATGAGGCATATTCGGGCACAACATTTCTCCATTCGGCCCTCTCCACATACCTCTGAGCATGAGCAGGAAACAGTTGTGGTGGTGTCAGTCTGATTCTGTGGCTCCCCGCCATGACTTGGAGCGGGAGCGGTGGTGACTGTAGCCGGTGTGTCTCTAGCTAGCCGAGTAGGATGCATGGCTGAAATGTGCTTTTCGCTGTGGCACTCCCCACACTTGACTGTGGATTTACAGTCCTTGGCCATGTGCTCAAGTGATGCGCAGCATTTGAAGCAAATCCCAAGCTCAGTGAGGATCTTCTTGCGCTCCTGTAAGGTTTTGGATCTAAACCCCTTGCACTTGGTCAGTGAGTGTGGTTTTTTGTGGATGGGACATTCACGATTGAAAGACTTATCTCGTGGTGAGACAGTGTTCTGTTCGTCTGTGGGCGTTGTGGGTGATGGTAGCTCGGTCTTTCTAACACTCACAGCTCTCTTAGTGTCTCTGCGTTTTTGTATAGCACTTTCATACCTTGATGCTGGAGTTGCTGCAGCTGCCGAAGTGTTGGATTCTAGGAAGTCGAGGCTGGGGTCATTCCTCATCTGGGCCTGCTCGTCAATGAATCTGCAGAAGTGGATAAATGGGGGAAAGGTGACGTCGTTCACTCTTTTGTACCTTGAGACTGACGTTGCCCATTTCTCCTGCAGACTGTATGGCAGCTTCACCACGATTGGGTTTACTCCATGGGCTGAATCCAGATAGCACAGCCCGGACAGACGAGGGTCTCTTTTGGCGAGCTCCAGCTCCATGAGCAGATCACTTAGGTCTTGGAGCTTGTGGACTTCTTTAAGGTTGATCTTTGGGAAATCCTGCAGTCTCTTGAATAGGGCTTTCTCTATTGCTTCCGCGCTGCCAAAGGTGCGTTCCAGCCTTTGCCATGCGGCGGCGAGACCCGCTTCTGCTTGTCCTACATAGACGGTTCTGAGGCTCTTGATACGGCTTGAAGAGGTTGGGCCCAACCACTTGATCAGGAGGTCGAGTTCCTGTTCTTCGGTTAGGTTGAGATTGGCGATGGCTGCCTTGAAGGTTGCTTTCCAGGCCCTGTAGTTCTCTGCACGATCATCAAAATTCACAAGACTAGTACTGATTAGCTCTCTGCTCACCATGAACCTGGCAAACTCGGACATGTCCGACTTCTCACCACTTGTTGCCACGACGACTCGTGATGCTCCTGGGGCGTATGGGCCGCCTGGCGTGAATGGATGAGCTGTTTCCGGGTAGAATGATGCTGCTGCAGGGTTGAGCTGTGGTTTAGCCCTTGAAGAATCTGACGAATACCGCTTGAGTTGTGAAGGTGGGCCAGGAAACGCTGGGTTGTCATCTTGTGGTGGTGACTGTGTTTGAGAGGGTATCTCTCGGCGACTGTCGTTAATTAGCTCGGGCGCCTTCGAGGGTACTGGCACCTTTAGAAGTATGTTGGGGGTTTTGGTGTCGTTGACTTGGACGGTACTGTAAACCGGGGTCGCTACGTGTACCCGGTTTAGCACATAGTCTCTGGTGCGATCGACTGGATCATCCGTTTCCAGTGGTGGCGAGTTAGCTGGATCAAGACCTTGGATCAATGCCTGCTCGAGTAGTCTTACTTTAGCTAGCGCAACCTCCTCTTCCATCTGTGACCGAAGGATCTGTATTCGAGCCTCCGCTTCTGCTTCGGTCCTTTTTGCTTCCATCTCCGCTTCCGCCCTTTTAGCCTCTGCTTCTGCCCTTTTTGCTTCCATCTCCGCTTCTGCCCTTTTTGCCTCTGCTTCTGCCCTTTTTGCTTCCACCTCTGCTTCTGCCCTTTTTGCCTCTGCCCTTGCTTCTGCCCTTTTTTCTTCTGCTTCTCTCTCAGTGAAAGAACGTCTCACCCTGGATTCCACTGCTATTATGCGGGCCTCTAGTATCCTGTCGCTCATGGTTGAACTTCTTGAGGATGATGACCTGGATGCCCGAGAGGAGCGTTTAGATGAGGTCGATCGGTGTGATCTGGTTTCTTGCAGGTGAGAGATACGGTGTTCGGCCTTGTTTATGGCGTGTCGGACCTTGGCATCTCTCCCTTTGTCCGTCTCTAGCGCCTTACTGAGGTCTGAAAGGCATTCATCAGAATTAAAGTCTTTTAGAAGGGCAATGTACCTTGTTGACAGTCTCTTGTATCCTTCATGGGCGGCGTTCAGCCGTTCCATAACAGATTGTAAGCTTGCGGCGTCGCCTGACGAGGGTTCAAGTCTCGACATGTAAGAGGCGACGCGTTCCCACTGTTCTTCCAGGCGTTCACTTAGCTCATCTTTCATAGCGTGATAGTTTTCAATTGCCTTTACCGTTGGTTTATAAGAACGTTTTGGTCGGGTAACTTGGTCTGCTTGAGACGTGGGGTCTGCCTCCTGGGCTTCATCGTAGACGGTATCAGGTTGTATTTGCTCTGTTTCAGCAGTATGAGCCTGTCCGAGGTCCTTTTCGGCCATTTTGAATAAAGGTGTACTGTCTCTTTAAAAAACTCAACTTTTGAATAGGGGTCCGAAAATCGCTGTGCGGCTCTGCGGGAACTCCCGGATGGGATCCCCCAAGGTGGCTTTGACGAAACTTGGGGTTCGCAGCTCGCCGATGTGCAGTAATGAGGTATAGTGTACTGCAGGCTTATGGAAGCGATGTGGCAGAAGGAAACCGCAGGTGCATAAAAACAGTTCTTTATAACAGTACAGGCAGAGCTGATACAAGACGTGCCAGGTGGGAGGGCTTCCTCTAGGCTTGTCCAGACATGCACTGCTGCAGGCAGACAGATACACAAGGCTTGTTGCTGGGCAGATTAATGCACAGAGGGACGGGGCACATGGAGATCTATAGCTGGATGTTGGGCTGTAAGGCAGTTTTCTAGCTGGTAGGAGCTTTCAACCAGAGTTTTTGACTATTAGGAGCTTTTAAGCGAAGTTTTTGACTGCAGGGAGCCTTCAAGCAAAGTTTTTGACTGCTGGGAGCCTTCAAGCAGAGTTTTTGACTGTTCTGTTCCCACTTAAAGGCGATAAAGGCATGCTGGTTGTATAATGGGGTGAGAGTTCCTTCTTACCTTTGTACTTCCAATAAGAGGGGCAGACAGGACCCGGAGCAGCGTCTCAGATAAGCGTACACACGTTAGGATGAAAACAATGCTGGTTTATTCCATAGATGAATGATCCAAAACATGGCATTGAAGTCTTGTATGAAGCTTGTCTCTGCAGTCGCTACTTGTGGGTCAAAAACTTTGCTTCTCCAGCTCTATGAGGATGGAACTCTCTCCAGTAGAAAATGTCTCCTAAAGACTGGGCAAAACAGGAAGAGACAAGCAGCACGTGCAGGAGCCACACCCCCATAGGCTGGACAAGGAAAGGCAGAAAGAATTGAAAGGTCTGGCCAGCAGGTGGCAGCAGAAACAAGCATCAGATATAATCAGATTAAACTATAAAACAGGATTGAAACAGCACAGTAACACAATGCTCCAACCATCCGTGGCTTTGACATGGGGATGTCGCAGACATGTGGGCCTTTGATCCACTATTTATTGTCTATTTTGCAAACTTCAAACTGCTCTCTCTGGTGCAACAGGCATGAGATCTCCTAAGCATCTGACTCCATTTCTCCTTTATTGACTATCTGCCAACATTACTGTCTTCAAGGGGTAACATGCACCACAAGTCCAACTTCTTTCACTTACTGGATTACCAAAGACCTACTTTTATATAGCTAAATACAAAAATTCCATATGGCGTATATTTAAAGAGCTCCTGGACTATGTCCAGTTTTGCTCAGCGGCTCAAACACAAGCATTTAATCAAATACAAAGAACACTGTGGAGCCATAGCTGCTTTCAATTGCACATAAAACTTATTTTTATTTATAGTGAGATGAGACAGGAATATAACACTCCTGTTTTGGAAGTGGATGATAAAATAAAACAGCACATATGTCACAAGGTATTTACAATCATGCAACATTAGACAAGTTCATGATAAATCAATAAGATGAGTTTCAATCTAAGAATTTACAACTCTAGGGGAATCATGGGCGTACCCAGGATAAAAACTAGGGGGGGCAAGCCATGGTTGTTCGGAACGTCATATCCGGTCCGATGCATTCTGGGGGCTGATCACATGTTCGGCTGGGCTCCAGCACATGCGCAGTGCGCATATTGAAGCCGGGCCGAGCATGTGATCAGCCCTCAGAATGCACCAGCCCGTGCGTCAGAGTACCACAGGAAGCGGGAATTTCAAAAAGAGCTGGCAGGTTCCCTTTAAAGGGAACCTGTCACCCCCTTTGGCCATTCTAACCCCTACCCACCACCTTATACATGATGTATTTAGGGTTCCTGTGACCACTCTATATGCCCAGCAGTCCCCCTGTGTACCTCACAATTTAACTTTTAATATCTCCTGCGAGGAATGGAAATTAGCTGAAAATGGTCCGGAAGTTTCTTCTCAATCTGGTCCTTGCCGCTCCACTGGTTGAAATGCCCACCTCGCTCCTATGTAAAGGCCGCCCCTCCGTGCTCAATGACTTCTCAAATCTCGCAAGATCGGAACGACCGTCAGTAGATGAATGCAGCGATAGAGCCACCTTCAGTAGATGAATGCAGAACCAGAACCACCTCAGTAGATGAATGCAGGGTCAGAACCACCATCAGTAGATGAATGCAGTGACAGAAGCACCATAAGCAGATGAATGCAGGGCCAGAACAACAGTCAGTAGATGAATGCAGCAACAGAACCACCATCAGTAAAGGAATGCAGTGACAGAACGACCTCAGTAGATAAATGCAGAGCCAGAAAAACCTTCAATACATGAAAGCAGCACCAGAACCACCATCAGTAGATGTCACTTGTAGCCACGAACTGCGCCTGCGCAGGTGACACTGCCACGATGCCTTAAGGGATTCGATTACATTGGCCGGAAGTCCCAACTGGCGTTTATGTGTGTAGATGAAGCTATACCTCCCAGCATGTCTTTAAAAATGGTAAGGAGATGCTGGGAGTTGTTGTTACCAGTCATCAACAGACTGTGGACCATGCAGGAACCACAGTCCAGATGAGACGCAGACAAACTTTTACATCTTGGTACCTTATACTGTAGATGACATCTTCTGTGATTGAAGTTGTTCCCATTCCTTTTATTTTGTTGTAGCACAGGTGCCATGATGAGATTAGACTTCCACAGTTCAACTCTATAGACTTCCCTCTTCTTCATCTTCAGCAGCACTTTTCAACACGATGCCCTTAAAAATAAAAGTATCACTATACTGCCCCAGAAATATACATATTCCCCTACACATAGCCCCACTGTATAACACAAACACACACAGCTCCACTTTATAACTCACACACAGTGCCACTGTATAAAACACACACATAGGGCTGGCTCCAGGTATTTGTGGGCCCCAGGCGAAATCATCTCGGTGGGCCAAATACTGGCTCTACATTAAATATATATAAAAATTATATATATGTATAAAATTGAGGCTGCAAGTTGTGTATATAAAATATAGAGGCTGTGGATATATAATATAGAGGCTGGGGGCTAGATATACAGTATATGTAATATAGAGGCTACATGCTTTATAGGCTGCGGGCTGTGCCTCTCCCCCGTGTCTCCCCCTTGTGCGCTGTGAATTATATGGAGAACTATGAAAGTGCATTATACTATATGGAGGTGCATTATCATGTATGAAGGACTATGTGGGTGCATTATATTGTATGGACGGCTGTGAGGCTGTTTTATGCTATATGGAGGCATATGAGGCTGCATTATACTATATAGAGGATAACGAGGTTGCATTATAACAATTAGATGACCATGGGGCTACCTTATGAATGAAGGACTATGGGATGCATTATAATACACAGAGGACTATGGGGTACATTGTAATGTATGGAGGAATGTGGAGATGCATTATAATAATTGGAGGAATATGGTGGCAGAGGAGGAAGACCATATAAACCATGATGGGGGACATATATACCACGATAAAGGCCATATTCCAGGAGGAGGACCATATACAGCAAGATAAGGGACATTAATGCATAATGAAGGGGGAGAGGGGTCAATTTGTGAGTCTTTGTAAGTCTTTGTAGGATTTAGAATGTTACACGGGGCCCATGCATCTGACCAATGTGCACGCGGAAGGTGGGGGGCCCATCAGACTCGTTATGCCACTGGGTAGCCCTATGAGGGGCTGTATATGAGATGGGAGCCCTATGGGGGGCTGTATATGAGATGGAAGTTACATCTCATATACAGCCCCCCCAATGTCCCATAGGGCTCACATCTCATATACAGCCCTCCATATGGCTCCCATCTCATATACAGCCCCCCATAGAACTCCTATATCATATACAGCCCCCTTATAGGGCTCCCATATCATATACAGCCCCTTCATAGGGCTCCCATCATGAGATGTGGTGGGCTGTATATGATATGGGAGCCTTATGAGGGGGCTGTATATGATATTGGAGTCCCATCTCATATACAGCTACCAAATACCCCATTCAGTCCTCATATCATATAAAACAGCCTCCATAGGGTTCCTATATCATAGGCTGCATATGATATGGGAGCCCCATGGAGGGCTGTATATGATATGGGAGTCCCATATCATATACAGCCCCCTAATGCCCCATAGGGCTCCCATATCACATACAGCTCCATAGGGCTCCCATATCATACACAGTTCCCCTCATAGGGCTCCAATAATGGGAGCCCTTTAGGGGTCTATATATGATATAGGAACATTATATGGTTGCTGTATATGATATGGGAGCCTATGGGGGGCAGGGCTGTATATGAGATGGGAGTACGTTATCTCATATACAGCGCAGCCCCCACATAAGGCTCCCATATACAGCCCTCCCATAGGGCTCCCCCCCACGTCACTTTTGTTATATTTACATTTTTTTTAACAGTTAATGCTGTCCTCTCTTGACTTTTCTAGCTCTACTCCAGCCTCCGCACCAGCAGTGTCCCCAGACCCCAGCTTGTTTGCCACTCTGCACCGCAGGGACTCAGCACAGCGACTAGGCACTCAGTGGTGATGTCGTGACATCACTTCTGATTCCCTTGCCCGCCGAGCTGATCTGCAGTCAGCAGACACTGTCTAAGGTCGAGATCCGCCCTGCGCCCCTGTTGCCTGCTGCCCCATCAATATACCGCGCTGTCGCTGAGGTAACCGCTACACACAGTGACACACAGGTGACACACAGGTGGAGCGGAGGTGCTAGCAGTGGCCGCCTCAGCTCAGCCGCCCTCAGACATTATGATAGGTGCATGCGGCGCGCGCTCAGTGCCGCTCACCCCTCCCTCTTAGGGGGGGGGCAGCTGCCCCTCCTCCCCCACGCTGGGTATGCCCATGAGGTGAGTTATTATATATAGGTTTAGATATATTTCATTCCAATCATTACAGACAGAATATCCACCCTTTTTCCAAAATTATACATTTTAGTCCCTAGAATGGGATCTCAGTGGTTAAAAGAAGTCAGCAGCCTTGTGGCATCTTCTGATGGTAAGACATTGTCCATTGAGAAAAAATATATATAACAAAATAATGCCGGGATCAAAGATGCTAAATTAGACATCCAAGGGCACATCTAAAAAGACGCTCAAGTAAAACACTGTTATTGCCTAATTTGAGACTGTGGTGATGCTATATTTTTGTTAGGAAAATGGCATTGATCTCATCTTCCAATTTGGGAGTAGTTCTTTGCCAATCTGTGTGCTATCTGTAAATGTTCTGAAACCTACTTAGCTATATAAAATCAAATACAGAGAACAAAGTGGAGCCATAGCTGCTTTCAATTGCACATAAAACTTATTTTATTTATAGTGAGATGATATATACATAGGTTTAGATATATTTATTTTAGATATATTTCATTATATTTTATATTTTATTTTAGATATATTTCATTCCATTGAATATTAATATTCCAATTAATTTGAATATATTTCATTCCAATATTTCATTCTGCCTCTCGGCGGCCGTGGCAACTGCGCATGCGACGCAACAAGCGACCGCATAGGTCCACTGAAACACGCAGCCGCCCTGTACTCACCATGTGCGGCGGGTGCAGGGCGGCTTCTCCCTACAGTCACCCGATGGGAGCCGCTTCCGACACCGCAGCATGAAATAAACCTGCTGCGGAGGAGCGGACTCCCGGCAACCCGCGCTGTAGCTCCAAACACCCTGCGGGCTGGTTACGCATAGTGAGGATGGGATTTCTTGAAATCCCATCCACTATGCTAGTACTGTACTACGCAGCGTTTTGGAGGCAGCGGAGAGACGCTGCGTCCAAAACGCTGCGTACACTGATCGTGTGCACGCACCCTTAAAGTCAAAAAGTCACTAGAAAATCTGTACCCAGATACTATTTCTGTGGTGTTGTATGGATTTGACAGGTCTGTTTTGCTATGTACACACCCCTGATCAAAGCGTTTGCACCTGCTCTGCATTCCCATACATGCTCCCTCTTCATTATTTGCTCTGGCCGCTTTCATCTTAGCATTTTTCTATCCATTCACAGATGTTGTGAGCTGGAAGAACCGTATTTGTTATTTGATGTACCGTAATTTTCCTGTTAGTTGCTTGGTAGCACCACACCTTGTGCTAATCTGTCGTGAAAGCTAATAAAATATTAATATCAATTACTTGTGATATTAATTCTTCTTTGCTGCCTTAGGGGAAAGCATTGGTACATATTTGGCACAACGCTGGTTTTAATATTTTGTTTTTAAATTCCCCTTAAATATTAAATGGTGTTAAATTATTCAACTTAAAGGCATTAAATATGTACATTATTATTTTTAAACTAATATAAGAGACACTCCTTTTAATTAAATGAGATAAATGCTCACTGGAGGAAAAGAAAATAACCAGAGGTGATAAAGGAATTGTCTCACTAAGTTGCATCACAAAATAGGATTATGCAATAAGGGGCTGTGATGGTAGTAAGTGTGAAGTCAAAAAATGTATGAAAGTCATCAAAGTGAGAGATGAGGACATCAGAACTTCATGTCTGGGGTGACTATGTGAGGGGCGATGCACAGCAGCACTGACGGGGGCTGCCATGCATTCATCATTGCTTTGGAGCCCACCTGTCCTCTATATACTCCACTGGAAAATGGCAAATAAGGTGAAATGATGAAATTCCAACATTATATTTTAGGTGTTCTTATTATGTTCATTTTGCATTATGCATGTTCTGGAATCACTACTTCTCAGGTCAGTTGGATAATGGTGACACCAAATTTATACGTTTCTTCTATTTTAGTGGTTTAAAAAATGCTGACAATTTTAAAAACAATTGAGAAAAGAAACAGGATGTAATTTCTTTAATGTGAACATGTCACCCATATAAGCTGCGGCCACCAGCAGTATCACCTTATATAAAGCATTCCACAATACTGTATATGAGTCCCCAGGTCAATCTGTTTAACATAAAAAAGATATTTTATTACACTCACTTGCGGGGCGGTCTGGTCCGATGGGTGACGTTGGTCTTGGTCCTCCACCTTCTCTCTTATTATGATTGCGCCCTCCTTTTTCTGCCTCTTGTGGATGATGCATCATTAGTCATCCATTCACTGGTTTTTATTGCGCTCCTGCGCATGCACACTTCTCTCTTCCCTGCTGAAGACAGAGAAAAGTGCTGTAATGCGCAGGTGCAAAGAAAGGTGAAAGAACGCCTGTGCATTTGCACTATATGGGTTTCTTTGACCTTTTCCTGCACTTGCACATTACAGTTCTTTGCTCTGCCTTCAGTAGGGCAGAGAGAAGTGTGCATACGCAGGAAAGTGATGAACACCAGTACGTGAATGATGTAGGATGTGTCATTCACAAGAAGGAGGATGGCAATCACAAAGAAAGGAGGCATCGGATCAAGACCAGTGATGGCTATCGGACCAGACCACCCCACAGGCGAGTGTAATAAAAATGTTTTACCAATCGGCCTGGGGACTTCTACACAGCATTCAAGAATACGGTATAAAAGGGCTTATTATATGAGAAAAACCTGATGACAGGTTCACTCTAAATCATCTCCTGATGGAAATGCTACATACTATGTACAGTAGTGTTCAATCAAAAGGCTGCAAAAAATATGCTTTACTGACCTACAATGATTGAATGAAGCATTTCCTGATACAATTTCTACTAGAAAACTCATTGCTTTTCACTACTAGAAAAATTCTCAGTTAGAACAAACCCTTATGGTACCTTCACACGCCGCAATCTCAGCTGGGAATCCTAAAGGCGATGTGTCGCCCCGGAGCAATTGCCGTGAAATTGCCTCATAGTTGCAGCGTGTGATTGGGGAATATTGTGGCGATAAATCGCCTCTTGCCTGATTCCTGAGCACTGCTCTGAAATCAGCCTCAATCATGAAGGCAAGATTTCCGTGTTGTGGCGTGTGAACGGGCGATAGTGATGGAATCAGCGTCCCCTATAAATTTCCGTAGGTGTGCCACAGCGTGCTGTAGTCCGCGCCCTGTGTGAACTGATTGGTGTGGGCTACTGTGTTCTCATTGGCTGTCAATTGACACCGCACCATATTTGAAGAGCTGTCCGTCCAGCACCACACAATGGCAATGGCGTCATGTATTAGCCAGCCTTCCAGAGCAGGCTGACCAATCGGAACGCTGTTGCGTTGTCCAATGAGCGCGTATGGTGCGCGGTGTAAACCACTGTGGCACGCCTATCTCTTTGCTCTTTCGTCTTATATTGCCATCCGAGATTGCGGCATGTGAAGGTACCATTAGAGTGTCTTTTTAAGTGAGCAGTGTGATGCAGGAAAGTTAACCTGAGGTCAGAGCTCAGTTTGTCGCTCTAGCTGACCTCAGGTCAGGGACGGCTCCAGGTTTTTGTGAAAGAGCGAAAGAGCCTCAGTGGGCCCCCTTTACTACATACTGCTGCATGTATGTGTATACATTTATATATATATATATATATATATATATATATATATATATTATTATTTTTTTTTTATTTTTTTTTTTTTTTAATTTATATATTTTTTTTAATTTATATATTTATTATATAAAGGTTGCAGACTATAATATTATATATTATTATATATATTTGTTAGGGATTATATATATATATATATATTTATATATATATATATATATATATATATATATATATATATAATATTATAGTCTGCAACCTTTATATAATAAATATATAAATTAAAAAAAAAAAAAAATATATATATATATATAAAATATATATATATATATATATAAATATATTTTTTTTTTTTTTTTTTTAAATTTATATATTTATTATATAAAGGTTGCAGACTATAATATTATATATATATATATATATATATATATATATATATATATATATATATATATATATAATCCCTAACAAATTCAATAATCTCTACCATGCTGTCTCTCCCCCCTCTGTGAATATATCTCTCCCCTTGTGTGGTCTCTACTCTCTCTGTGCAGTCTCTCTCCCCTGTGCGCTGTCTCTGTCTCTCCCTTGAGCCTGTCTCATACCTGTGCTTGTTCCCCTCCCCTACACATGTCTCCCCCTGTGCCTGTCTCCTTCCTACGCACCTATCTCCTCCTGCACACCTATCTCGCCCTGTGCGCCTGTCTCTCCCCCACTGCACCTGTCTCCACCTGAACACTATCTTTACCCTGCACTTGCCCCTCCCCTGTACGCTGTGTCTACCCCCCTGCACGCTGTCTCCCCCCATGGTGCAATTTGCCCCTGACAGGGCCCCCTGAGTGCTGCCCCGCACCCCACCCTTGGGGGCCCTGCACTGCCCCTACACCCCACCCTTGGGGCCCCTGAGCACTGCCCCCACACCGGGGGGCCCCTGAGCACTGCCCCCACACCAGGGGGCCCATGACCGCTGCCCTCAACACCAGGGCGCTCCTGAGTGCTGCCCTCACACCGGGGAGACCCTGAGCTCTGCCCCCAACACCAGGGGCCTCTGAGCACTGCCCCCAACACCTGGGGGCCCCTGAGCGCTGCGGAATCTGCGGGGGGCTACCACTGGTACATATACCTCGAAAATGCACACAGCTCCGCTCCATACACCTCCTACGCATGCGGCTCCGCTCCGTACGCGGCTCTGCTCTGTACACGTCTGCTCTGTACACCTCGTACACATGCAGTTCCGCTCTGGACAACTTGTAAGCACTCGGTTCCGCTCCATACACCTCGTACACACTTGGCTCCGCTCCATACACCTCGTACACACTCGGCTCCGCTCCATACACCTCGTACACACTTGGCTCCGCTCCGTACACCTTGTACACACGCAGCTCATCTCCGTACACCTCGTACACACTCGGCTCCGCTCCGAACACCTCGTACACACTCGGCTCCACTCCGTACACCTTGTACACACTCAGCTCCGCTCCGTACACTTCGTACACACACGACTTCGCTCCGTACATCTCGTACACACTCGGCTCCGCTCCGTACACTTCATACACATTTGGCTTCGCTCCGTACACCTCGTACACACTCGGCTCTGCTACATCCACACTGTAAATTCCTCCTGACCCCACACATAAACTTCGCCTCATCCAGCACCATGACAACCAGCATAGCACAGTCCTGCATACACCCAGGAGCTGATCATGTGATCCCTGACTCCTCTCCTCCATTGACATCATCCCAGGTCCTGTCAGCACAGTGTGCTGCTGTGTAGTGGAGAAGAAAGCTGGCTCCCGCTGCACCCGGGGCAGATGACCCCGATACACCTCCCTGGACACGGCCCTGGCTGTAGGGGCTCTGCACAGGGGCCCCCGATGGTGAGCTGTGGGGGGGAGTGCTCATGGGCCCCTGTTAGGGGCAAGTATTTTCTGCTGCAGCGCATAGCGTTTAATGCTATGCGCTGGAGCAAGGTAAACAGCAGGTTTCTATGGGCTCCGTTGTCTGGCAGAGCATAGCATTAAACGCTCTGCGCTGCAACGGAAAATACTTGTGCCAGGCTAGGGTCACAACGCAAGTGTGACCCTAGCCCTCAGGAGCCCATTGGGCCCTCTCCAAGCAGTCCAGGCCCGCCACTTGCCCAGGTGCATCGGGTGCAGACGCCAACCCTGCCTCCGGTGAACAAGACCATGATGTCATCCCGCTCACAGCGAGAACCAAAACTCAGTCAGTCAGTTTCGGGACCCTCTGTGATCGGACATATCTGAGGATCATGAAGGGTTGACAAAAGTGATGTATTTGTGTTCTTTTTACATATAAATGATTTTTCACGATGTGGTGTACTATTTACTGTTTACTTAAAGGTTCATAATGGCCGGATCTAACATTGGCCTGACATTATGAACTTCGGACTTAGAGCCAGCTGACAATATTCAGCTGACATTAACCACTTATTACCCAGTCTACCACTGCTACAGGACAACTGGAAGAGTCAGGTGCAGTGCCAGAGAATGGCGCTTCTATGAATGCTTATTTGGGGCAGCTGCCGGCTGCAATTCACAGCATGGGGGCACTTGGGCATCCCCACGCTGAGGATTCCAGCCCCCAGTTGCCGAGTTTTACTTGGCTGGCAACCAAAAATACAGCGAAGGCCCCACATCATTTCTATTTCATTTTTTCAAGAAATAATTTAAAAATGGCTCATCTGTATTTTTGATTACCGGCCAGGTAAAACTAGGGAGATGGGAGGCAGCTCATAGCAAGTTTACACTGCGTTAACAGTGCTGTGTATTTGCTGCATATTTTGGAGCTAACATTGAGCTGTATGGGTGAAAATCATAGGAAAATACGCTGCAAATTTTTCTGCGGTAAAATGCACGCAATTTCCATCATCGGAAAATCTACAGCACAGGCACAACACTTCTAATGTCCCATACACTTTGTAGGGAATGTGCTGTGCTACAGATTTGTCATAAATATGAAAACATGCAGGAAAATCACAGCAAAAATGCGGAAAGTCTGCAGCATCAGCACATGGTCTTTTTGAAGACAAAGAGACAAAGGTGAGAAAAGGTCAGATTCCAGAGATGTTTGTGAGCTAAAGCGTGCAAACGAGTGATCAAATGAGGAGGATTAAGGAACGATCTGAGTCAAATATATTTCAAGACCGCAGGTGTGTAGATTGGGAGTTAGGATAGAACTGCACATGGATATAGTAATATCTGGTTAAGGTTAGTAGAGGGATGAACACAAGAAGTTCAGTTTTTGTCGCATTAGGTTTTATTTAGAGGGAAGACTTATGTTATGTTCAGTGCTTTTTTTGTAAAACAATATTTGGCGGTACTGAGGTGAGGAGCTGGGGGGGAAGGGATGCTGTCAAGCGCCGGCTGCTTGAGGATCGGAGGGGAGGGTGCTGGCAGGTGCCGGCGGCCGAGATTGAGGAGCTTTGGGTTTGGGGTGCTGTCAGACGCTGGCGGCTTGAGGAGGGGGGGTGCTGTCAGGAGATCCTATGCAGTGGGCAGCATGCAGTGGGCGATGGCAAACGGCAGTCCCCATATAGCTCCGCCCCCTCTTCAGAATTTGCGATATGCCGTATCGGCACGTACCGCCACAACAAAAGCACTGGTTATGTTAGAGACTATGGACAGAAAATTACTGGTATTTTGTAGTAATGCAGGAGTGCTGGTAGGAGATTATATGTATAATTGGGAATCATCAGCATAGAGATAGTCCTAAAAACCAAATTTACTGATGGTTTGTCCAATAGGAGCAGTAGAGAAGGGACTTAGGACTGACCCCTGAGGAACCCCAACCATGAGGGGAAGAGGAGCCGGCGAAAGATATACTGAAGAAGCAAGCAGAGAGGTAGGAAGAGAACCAGGATATAGCGGTGTCCTTGAGCCCAATAGAGCAGAGCATAGAGAGGAGGAGCTGGTGATCCACAGGTGAGTTTGAAGGATGAAGGAGAGATACTGAAAGAAAGAGAGAATAAATAGTTTAGTTAGATGAGTGGTGACAAGCGGGGAGAGGGACTGTGAAAGGAAATAGGATCAGTGGTGCAATTAGTAGGGCAAGAATATGTGAGAAGCCGGGTAGCATTTTCAATATGAGGGAACAACATGGAGTTCATGCCATTAAGAGAAAGGCCATCTGCTTTCTTTATGATTTTCACTGATCCTTATTTTGTCATTGCAAGATCAGGCTCCATCCTGTCAATGCAAATGTATCTCTATTCTACAGCTATTATATAGATGTTTCTCTCCAAACAATAAAATGTATAAAAATGAAAAACATTCATACAAGCCGATACAAATGTATAATTTCTGCTCTTTAGTGAACCCTAATTATCGTTATCATTTCATAAAAACATTAATCTGTCACTAGATAACATTATGTATACAGGTTTCTGTGAGACAAAGGCAATAAAATAAAATCAATTGTTGCATTATGTAACAGAGTATGTCTGGCACCACATGGGATAACGGTGTGACGGACTACACACGAATAGCAGTGCATGTCTGGCACCACCTGAGACAGCAGTGTATGTCTGGCACCACCTGGCATAACAATGTGACTGACAACACATGGATAGTAGAGTATGACTGACACCACCTGAGATAGCAGTGTATGTCTGGCACCACCTGAGACAGCAGTGTATGTCTGGCACCACCTGGCATAACAATGTGACTGACAACACATGGATAGTAGAGTATGACTGACACCACCTGAGATAGCAGTGTATGTCTGGCACCACCTGAGACAGCAGTGTATGTCTGGCACCACCTGGCATAACAATGTGACTGACAACACATGGATAGTAGAGTATGACTGACACCACCTGGGACAGCAGTGTATGTCTGGCACCACCTGGCATAACAAGGTGACTGACAACACATGGATAGTAGAGTATGACTGACACCACCTGGGATAGCAGTGTATGACTGACACCACCTGAGACAGCAGTGTATGACTGACACCACCTGGGATCGCAGTGTATGACTGGCACCACCTGGGATAGCAGTGTATGACTGACACCACCTGAGACAGCAGTGTATGACTGACCCCACCTGGGATAGCAGTGTATGACTGGCACCGCCTGGGATAGCAGTGTATGACTGGCACCGCCTGGGATAGCAGTGTATGACTGGCACCGCCTGGGATAGCAGTGTATGACTGCTGCCACCTGGGATAGCAGTGTATGTCTGGCACCTTCTGGATTGCAGTGTATGATTGGCACCTCCTGGAATACCAGTGTGTGATTGGCACCACCTGGGATGGGATGGCACTGTATGACTGGCATCACCTGGGATAGCAGTATATGACTCACACCTCCTGGGATAGAAGTGTATGACTGGCACCACCTGGGATAGCAGTGTATGACTGCTGCCACCTGGGATAGCAGTATATGACTGGCACCTCCTGGGATAGCACTGTATGACTGGCATCATCTGGGTTAGCAATGTATGATTGATACAATCTGGGACAGCAGTATGACTGGCAATAACAGGGATAATAGTGTATAAGTAGCACTCCTTTGGTTAGCAGTCTATTACCTTAACAAAAAGACAGCTGCACTCTGAAATACTAAGGCCCCTTTCACATCGCATTTTTCGCTGAATGCAGCAGATTCAGCAGATTTACCGCGTCTTTCGGATCTACTGCCTAACATCAGACTTGCGTTACTCCTGCAGCAAGCCCTCATTGATCTCTATGGTGCTTGCAGCAAGTGCGGTTTTGCCACAATCCGGTACTAGCGACCACACAAAAAAAAAGCAGCTAACCATGGTTTTTTTGCCCAGCCGCAACTGCCGGATTTGCTGGATTGCAGCAAAACCGCACTTGCCTAACCTTCCGCAAGCCCTATAGAATGAAAAGGACCCTAACACATGCAAATGTGAATGTAAAAGAATATAGAATAGCATTATAGCAAAGGAGATATATGAATAAAATGAGACACTTAGCATATATAGATGGCCATGTCTACATCTGCCAGTAGCCACATTCACATGTGGCTCCTTACTGGGTACCTACACTCAAGTCAATTACTCTCTCTGAGTTTAAAAACTTCCATTTGAATGGTGAGTAGGAACCTGCTAACAGAGAACTATAGCACCTAAGGCAAATGGGGGAGGGGTGCACAAGCAGAAAGTATGATCCCACAATCTAAACAAGAAAAAACTGTGGCACTCACTGACATGCAAAGTGAACAAGTTCAAAGCTGAACTTAACATATTGCAACAAAAAGACAGCTGCATTCTGAAATAATAAGACTTGCAACTCTGATTATAAAAGAATATAGAATAGCATTATAGCTAAGGAGATATGTGAGAAAAATGAGACACTTAGCATATAAAGATGGCCATATTTATATCCACCCAGTAGCCATGTCAAAGTATGTCACCTTACTGGGTATCTACACTAAGTCACTGCTTCTCTCTAGAGTTAAAAACCTCTCTTTGAATGGGTGAGTAAGAACCTGCTAACAGAGAACAAAAGCACCTAAGGGGGAGGGGTGCACAGCTAGAAGGTATGACCCCATAATCTGCAAGAAAAAATGGCGGCACACCCTAACGTGCAATGTGTATAGGTACAAAGCTGAACATAAGATATTGTAACAAAAAAAGACTGCTGCAATCTGAAATATTAAGAGATGCAAATCTAAATATAAAGGAATGCTTAGATAATCATATGTGCCCCTGCTATGTACTGTGTAATGGATGTGTCTGACTGTACTGGGACATGGTCTGATCATACCACATCTCCGGTACTGAGACAATCTTATATCTGTGCCCCTGCTATGTACTGTGTAATGTTCGTGTCTGAGTGGATAGACATTACAGTTCGGGATCGCAAATAATTCTTTCTTTGAGGTAAAATATTTTTTAAATTACGCAGGGAAATTGCTGTAATCTGCATACTCTTACTTCCTACCCTTTGTGAGCTGAGGTATGTTCAGACCATATCACTGTACGGTTTAACACGTCCATTACACAGCACATAACAGGAACACATATATAAGATTATCTCAGCATAGGAGATGTGGTATGATCAGACCATGTCCCTGTATGGTCAGACACATCCATTACACAGTACATAGCAGGGACACATATATAAGATTATCTTATCACAGGAGATGTGGTATGATCAGACCATGCCCCTGTATAGACAGACACACCCATTACACAGTACACAGCAGGGACACATATATAAGATTATCTTAGAACAGGAGATGTGGTATCATCAGACCATGTCCCTGTACGGTCAGACACATCCATTACACAGTACACAGCAGGGACACATATATAAGAATATATCAGCACAGGAGATGTGGTATAAGCAAACTATGTCCCTGTATGGTCAGACACATCCATTACACAGTACATAGCAGGGACACATATATACAATTATCTCAGTACAGAAACATTTTTTTAAACCCATCTTTTGATTAAAATAATCCTTAAAATTAACTGTTTGTGGTAAAACACCTTTAAATTGAATAGGAGCAAGTTTTAATCACGCTATCTAAGGAGCGGGCGTGGCTCATCAATCAGATTTCTTCCACAACCATTTATTTCATTACAATGTAGTAGAAAACAAACATTGCTAGTCGTGTACTCTTATTAAACTTGTCTTGTCGGTTGCTCTTACATGCTGGCCCTTGCCAAATCCTGTTTCCACATCCTTACAAATATCTCCCACATCCGTCCTTATCTCTACACTAAAACATTATTAATTAATGCTGTAAGCACTTATCACCACCAATGCTATAAAACGTTATCAATTAGATACAGAATGTGTTATTGTGCTGCTATGTGTTGTTCTTGCATCTAATGTTTCCTGGAGAGTTCAAGTCACAGCTCTGCTTCTCATTTACAAAACTCCTTACCAAAGTATATTGGTGAATGGTGATCTATAGCTAAAATGTAGAATATCTAGACTTAACACTATAGCAAGATAAGGATATATGATCTATAATTAGAATATAAAATATTTCAAATATAGCTAATATATAGAATATATGACCTATAGCTAGAATATCTACCGTACTTATATAATTACCTTGTGGCGTCTGTAATCCACTTCAGGATGTCCTCCTATCACACATCGGTGGCAGCCATATTTACACACCCAACTGATGAGTATGCAAATATGGTACCCGCTGACTGTATCGGCCCATTGTGCAGTACCACCACTGACCCACCCCAGGGCCGTGGGGTACTCAGATCCCGGGCGTTGAATTAAAGTGCTGTCACTGGTGGCCAGCGCCAGGGCCGTGGCTCTGGTAGTCGCTGAAAAGTGTGTAAAAATAAAATAATAAAATTGTTTGTGACGCCACCCATGGTACCTGGTAATGTTACAGCGCTGCTTCAGACCTCCAAGGATGATGGTAGGCAGTGAGACGGTAATGCTCCCGCCAGGTGGAGCAGGATCCCTGGGGCAGTGATGGAAATGGAGAACTCATACAGGAAGGCGGCTCCGCAGGTGGAGGCTTGATACAATCTGCCTAAGGAGATTGGAATGCTGCTTTCCCCAACGCGATGGAATAAGACACCACACATTGATTAGGCTCTGCACTGGTTTACTGGTAACCTACAGGCAGCTTACAGGTATGCAGTCACGGGTACTTGGCTGTGGTAGTCACCAGAGGATGGAATGTCTCTTTGAAGCCCTCGGTAATGTTCCTTCAGGATTCTTCCTCTGTCCTCACACTGCGCTGTTACTCCTGTCCATCCTAGTACTTCTCCCCTTGCACAGAGCCCTTTGCTGGTCTCCACGGGTTGTACTAGAGTTATCTCTTAACTGAGGGGCTCATAATCATATAAGGGGGGCCTCTGTGGGATGTATGCAGGGCATGGCTCCCTTGAGGTTGCTCGTGTTTGCCGGTTTGGCGGCTCACGGCTGAACTTCTGCACCGCTCTCGGAGCCGATCCCCGTTGGTGGACTGGGTCCTTCTGACCAGGTACTGTACCGGACCAGATTAGGGTGTTAGCTGACACCCGAGGATCCCTCTTCAGTCCAGGTCACTGTCCTTTAGGTGCCCTCTCCCTCTGGACCACTCGCAGGGTCCCTCTTCTTCTCTTTCCACAGCCGTTCTGCTCACTAACTGCTGCTCTTTTCTGCTCTACTACCCACCTAAGCTCCCCCCACCGGGATCAGTTCCCTAGCAACGGGTTAACCAATTGATCCCCTAGCTCTAGGTGTATGAATGCGTGTGGTGAGGGCCTCAGATTAACATCCCAATCCCCTGGTCACAGGGATACTACAGTCTGGTCTGGGTGCAGTACCCCTCCGTAGCGCACTGACTACTGGGGCGCCACACCACCAGTGATGCCGCTGACACCTGAAACAGATGCCAGGAACCACTGTCGCACACGCTGCCCGCACAACACCGCAACACACACCACCAACTGAATAACTGCACATGCGCATACCCGGCGCATGCAGGTGCAGTTACTAAGGCCGCTGCCATCTTTGGACACCTCGGGGCTGTGTGACAGCTTATTTTTTGCATCTTGAGCTGATGTTTCTAATGATACCATTTCTGGGAGGCTGCACTGTTTCGACCATTATTGCAATGTTGTGACAACCGAAAAAAACTTAATTTTGGCACTTGGACTTTTTTTTCTGTTACATAATTTACACATCTGATTAATTGATTTTATATTTTGATAAATCAGGCATTTCTGAACGTGGCAATACCAAATAAAAGTATTTTTTAAATAGTTTTATTTTTAATAGGGCAAAAGGGGGGTGATTATTTTTTCATAATTTTTAAAACTTTTTTTTTACCTTTCCATTATTTTACACTGCCCCTATTGGTGCCTCAGCACTGCACAGTGTGATGGCTTGTGTTATGAAGAGAGATGCTTCACCATCCCTCTGCACAACACAAACTATCACTTTCTGTCGGCAATTTCACTTGGGCATCACTGGGAGGAAATGATCCATGACAGCTTCCGGGGTCATCAGCTGACATGCTGTCATGGCAACACATCGAGGTCCCCGCGATCACATCACTGGGCTGATGATGCCGGTGGTGAACCGTGAGATCCTTGCTGCAGTGCTTTGTATCGCACTGTCAGTGATTCACAGCGCGATCCAAAGGTTAGCTGTGTGTCAGCTGATCATATCAGCTGACACATAGGGGATGATGCAAGCTCAGCGTGTGAGCTCGGATCAAGGTACGGAGGCGGCCTAGGGCGTACTATTACGCCCTTGGTCTTGAAGGTGTTAAAATACAAAAACAAATTGTCCACAAAAGGCAATATTATAACGCCAGCCCTGACACGATTATCCTAAAATAGGAATGTAAAATATGGAAGTAAGTAGTATATAGTACCAAACAGAAAGGGGTAACACCACATGATGGAAGAAATTAAGTAGAATGCAAAAAAAGTCAAACTAAAAGCTTACAAATTATGAATAAATAAAAATAATGTGTGTAAAAATTATCAAATTTTGTGACCAATGGTGGATGATATTTTAAGTACGGTGGTAGTTGTAGCTGTTAAACTAACACAAACTAAAAACAGGGAAAAGTCTATCCAGGGCTTGAAGCAATTATTCTCTGCACAAAAGAGTTAGGCTGTGTGTGCACGGTGTTCTGCACCAAATCCTCTTCTTCTGGCAGAAAAATCGCACTACAAATTCAATGTGTTTTTACTCCTGCATTGTTAATAGTAAAGTCATTGAGTGGAAAGGGTGAAAAACATAGGCATAAACGCACCAATAAAGAAATGGTGAATCCAGCTCTGGAACATGTGAAGTCATTTTTCTTTTAGGGTGTGTGCACATGGTCCGGAGGAGCTGCGTGTTGGACGCAGCTCCTCCGAACCTGAGTGAAGCCACGGGTGGTAGCAGGGAGACCGCAGCCGCCCTGTACTCACCGTGTGCGGCAGGTGTGGGGCGGCTTCTCCCTGCAGTCACCCGATGGGAGCCGATTCCGACTCCGCAGCATGAAATGAACATGCTGCGGAGGAGCGGACTGCCGGCAACCCGCACCGCAGCTCCAAAGAAATCCCATCCACTATGCTAGTACTGTACTACGCAGCGTTTTGGACGCAGCGCAAAGACGCTGCATCCAAAATGCTGCGTATCCTGATCGTGAGGATGCACCCTTATTGATATTTTAGACGTGCATTACAGGATTAATGATGCATGACCCCCGTCAACGCACCAAGAATTGACACCCTGCAGATTATTTCCTGCACCAACAAAATAAGCAACATGTGCACAACACTTCAGTATTCTCATTGACGTTGCTGGTATAAGGATAGGTATGTAGTTTCCTGACAAAACTGCACTAAAAAACGCACGTGTGCACATGTCTAACTCTGAGTGACACTTTGTAGCAGTATATCGATCGGTGATACCGCAATTACGTGAAGCCAAACTCTGTATATTAAGCCAAACCTTAATATACAGATGTTATTGTCACTGGAGCGAAAGTCACATTCTTTATTCTCGGGGCCTCTGCACTAATTACTTTGAAGTTCTGGCTTCCGCTGAAAGTTTAGTTTCATAGTATGTATTGCATTATATAAACTTTTTCCAGGTTCATTCAGTAATGTGCACTTGGTTTTCTCTCCAGCTACATTGCGTGTATGAAGCCGGTGTTTAATGGGTTAATTTAATTGAGCTACATGGCCCCAGAGATTAGCCACACTCCCCTGGAGCCATGTAGCCAAAAACATTGGCAGCTCAGGGGTTAAAGCAGCCACTTTGCAGCTCTATGTCGGCTCTGCTATAATCCTGCATTAAAAGCCGGCGGCTACTGTCATTTCACAGTGCGCCGTGAAAATTTACTAAACAGCTTCCTGAATAGGGAGCTGTCCAGGGTACTAACGCTGAATGCGTTCATCACCCGTTGCTCTCCGAGGTGCCGAGCGCTGTAGCACTAAAGCTATGGCCCGCACACATTGAAACTCCGGTGCGTTGGGCATAGCTATTAGTGGTAAAGCGCTCAGCACCTCGAAGAGCGACAGGTGCTAGCGTTAGTACCCTGGACAGCTCCCCATTCAGGAGGCTTAGTAAATTTCCAAATGACATTAGCCTCCAGCGTTTAATGCAGGATTATAGCAGAGCCGACACAGTGCGGCTTCTGCAAAGTGGCTGCTTTAACCCCTGAGCTGCCATTGTTTTTGGCTACATGGCTCCAGGGGAGTGTGGCCAATCTCTGGGGCCACGTTGCTCAGTTTAATTAACCCAGTAAACACTGGCTTCATACACGCCGGTTTTTAATGACTGAATCTAGCAGAGCCGACATAGTGCAGCATCTGCGAAATACATGATTCAACCCCTGCGCTGACAATGTTTTGGGCTACATGGCTCCAGAAAGTGTGGGCACTTGAACACCGGGCTCATAGCCGCTCCTGCACCTCTGTGCTGACATGTAGCACAGAGCTGCAGGAGCGGCTTTACATGTAAAATCACTACCTAAAATGTATTTATTCCAGGTTTTTAATAAAATGACAGCGGCAGAAATAGATGTCTTTTGAACGATATTGTTCAAAAGGCTTCACACTGAACGATGTGGCACATCGTTGGGACGTTAATTGGACGACAAGCGATAGATTTGAGGTGAGGATCTCAAATCTTGGATGGACGATCCAACGATCTTTTCATCCTATATCGTTCATTTACACGCAAGAATGCACAAACGATATCTTTGGAACAATCACATAGCTGTGACGTTTGAAGGATATCGTTCAGGATATCCTTGTGTGTAAACCCACCATAAGACGCACCTAGGTTTTAGAGGAAGAAAACAGGAAAATGATAAATTGAAGCAACAAATTTGGTCATCACGCACCGTTATGGGAGCTTTGGGGGGGGATCTGCTGCTGACACTTAAGGTACCGTCACACAGGGCGATCTCCCCGGTGATGTTGCCGGCAACTGAGGGGCGTGGCCAAGTTGCGGCGACATCGCCGGAGAGTTGCCTCGTGTGACAGGGCGATAATCAGGAGAAAAATCGCCTGAGCAACATCGCCAGGTTTCCCAACATTGTTGGGAAACCTGGCGATGTTGCTGAGGCGATCATGCCTGATAGCCCTGTGTGACGCGGCAACCTGCAATGTTGCGGGCGATTCCGCCTATCTACAACATTGCGGGTTACCGCTCGCTGGGTTGCTGTGCAACCCAGTGAGCGATAGCCGGCGATATCGCCGGGAAGTTGCTCCGTGTGACATCTCCCCGGCGATGTTGCCAGGGATGCGCGCTCCCCGCGCATCGCCGGCAACATCGCCCTGTGTGACAGTACCTTTATGGGGATAATGTTCTTCAATTCTGTACTAGTCCTCCTTGATGCCTACCTTTCAGGTATAAATATTCCCCATCCTGGGCCCATTCTGGTATATATGATCCCCTTCCTTGTATACATGTTCCTCATTATAGACCCATCCTGGTGTATATGCCTCCCATCACAAAGCACATATAAAAATAAATGATTCTACTCATCTTCCCTCAGCTCAGGCACCGGCGGCTAGGTGATCACATGTGCCCATTAATTTTTCGTTTTTCATTTTTGTTTTTTTTGCTCCCCTGCTTCCAACAGCCATAACTTTTTTATTTTTCTGTCAATATAGACATATGATGGCTTGTTTTTTGCGGGACGAGTTGTGCTTTCAGATGCAGTAATTTCATAGGTGTTCCCATTGATCGTCCTCCAAATCCTGTGGCAGGATGGTTGTGTTCCTAGCTGCAAACTTCCACATGGCTTCTGGTGTGACCCCAAGCTGTTGTGCTGCTGGTTGTGTTACAGCAGGAGTAGCATCATTAGTGTTACTTAGTAATTCTATAATACCATAGTGTTATAATTATTGTAGAGACATGGTATTGAATTATAACGATGCAGTATGCAAAATTTTATATGGTGTCAGGACGGTGTATGAGTGATGTTACTCGGGAGACAGAAGCAGCACAGGAACATGGAGAGGCGGGTATCTGATTGTATGGACCGAGGTTTGTAAATGGGTAGTTTTGAGGTTTGCTCAAGGGGGCTTCATATATATTTTTTTATCCAGATGTTGTTCTTTCTGTCATTCATAAAAGGTGTGAATGAGTCCTAGAAGGAGAACAAATGTTCACATAGGGTAATACCAGACAAGCATACAGGTAATGGGTAGGAGTATACTCACCTTTGGGTGTAACAGGCACCACTTCTACTCGGTGCACTTGTAATCTTCAGTAGATACGGTAATTAACATAACAGGAAAGGTTATTCTACAAGGTGGGCCATTTATATTTTTGGCAAATCCAACACTGAACCTGTTTCACAAAATTTGGCAAGCAGTTTGCTAACTGTAGCATTGGATATGGGTGGTCTCGTAGGGTGTCTTGCATTGAAATCTGCTGCAACAACCCGGGTACTGCGTTCGCCAGACAACACAATTTCTATCCGCTTCTCACGTGTTAACCTCTGCGACATGTCAATGGCTATAAACAAAGAGAAACATGAAAATAACTCGTGAAAGAATAAAGTTATGTTAAAACCAAGCAAACCATTGGTTTTCTTATTAAATTCTCAATATGTTTGATGTGTCACATGACCCTCTTCCCTTTGAAAAAAATAAAGTTGGATCCAAAATGGCTGACTTCAAAATGGCCACCATGGTCACCACCTATCAGGAAAAGTTTTTCCCTTCCCATATACTAATGCATCACATACAGGAAGTTGATATCACCAACCATTCCCATTTGCATAGAAAAAACTTCCAAAATGCTGTTGAAAGACAAGGATGATACAAACTGTAAAATGTCAATTTTTCTTCAGTTAGTCGAGAGTTACATGTATATTTTCTCCATAGAACTACATTAGATATGTAAAATCTGCAAGCAAAAGGCGCACATGCTTGTAACATGGCGATCGCCGATGTTACAGGCGATGGGAGCCATAGGCTCCCATGTTACATGATCGCTGCTGGGGTTTGTGGACACCCCAGCAGTGATAGCGCCTGTAACATCGCCAGTGCGTCGCTGGAGGTAGTGCCACGTGTAAACACACGACGGCGACGCTGGCGGGGCGCCAAAAATGTGCGCGCTCCCGTGTGTCGCCGCCGATAACTCCAACAATGTCACACGCGGCAATTTTGCTAGCAATTTCACTGGCAATTTGCTGGTTGCAGTGAAATCATGGACACATTGTTGTATTTTGTTGCCGTGTACAAATGGAACAATGTGTCCATGATTTCACTGCAACCAGCAAATTTATTAGCACGAGTCTCACAGGCCTCTCCCGACACGGCTGCCAGCTCTCTGGACAGGAGGATGGCACTGGCACAGGTTGAGTCATTGCTTTGTGTATGAAGAGCAGCGGCTGTAACCACATCAACCGCACTGATTGACAGTCGCTCAGTATTAGAACCAGCCGTCAGTCGGTGCAGGGGCACAGTTACAGCTGCACAGGCCCTGCCCCCATGACTGAAACACAAACACTGCCAGGAGAATTAAATTTCTTTTCCTTCTGGTAGTAGAGTTCAGTGTGCAGGCACCAGGCAGGTTTGGAATGCTATTGAAGGGAATCTGTCAGGTCAAAAATCCATATGTAACTGCAATCATTTTCTAATTTCTCCCTGTAAGCTCTCTCTATTGATGTATTTCTTTTATTTATATTTCCCTCCTTTCCTCTGTAAACAGCAAAGACATTAATTCCATCTGACAATCACAGTGAGTTCTCTGCTATCCACTCCCCATATGATGAATATTCATGTCACATATTTACATCACTGCACAGGACATCAGTACAAATCACTCACATTGAAGGGGGAGGGCTGTATGTCAGAGCCCACAAGGGTCTGGGGACTCAGATCTCGGGTGTTTTGGTGCAAGGATGTCACGGGTGGTAGGTGCCCAAGTCCATGCCCTTGGGGTGACAATAAAAAGGGGAGTTTTGATGGGGAATAAAGTTAATAGAAGTTGTGACGCCACCTGTAGTACTAGTGATGGCAACGGCGCTGCTGCAGACCTCCGGCAGGGCTGTATGGCAGCAAGGTGTTGTAGCTCCCTTCAGATAGAGCAGGGTCCGTGGAAGTGTAGTGTGATGACAGGAATAGGGCAGAGCAGTCTCTGCTGTGAGACTGGAATGTCACAGTTCACCAGGAAGGAAACAGACACTTGCTTGCTGTGCACAGGTTTTTACTCCGGTAATCTGCAGTTTACAGGGCATACGGTTCTTACAGCCAGGGTAGTAGACCGGATGATCCTGGCAGTAGGCAATGTCTATCCGAAGCTCCAGCTATGTCCCTACCTTTCTCTTCCACTGTCATACCTCTTCGCACTCCTTCTTCGTGCTGCCCTGCATGAATTCTGCTTGTAAACCAGGCCTGTTGGGTGATATGTGACACCCTTTCCTCGCTCTAGGGGCCCATCCCGGTTTGGTGCGTCTGGTGGAAACCGTGTGTGTCGGACGAATCATGCTCCTAAGAAGCTGTCAATCACACCAATATCTGTGGCTCAGGGACCTCTGCACAGATTTGGAGCCGGTACCCCACTTTGGGCTGGGCCAGGGTTGTTCAGTCACCCTCTGTTGGGGCCACCAGGTTGAGGTACCCTCCCCTTTACTACTTCTTCTCCTCTCTCTCACTCTCCTGCTTCCCACTCTTTTCCCACTCCCTATATACCCTAGCTCTCCTCCCACCTGGACCAGTTACCCTTGTAACAGACTGTCCAATTGGCCCCCTGTCTCTAGGTGTATGTATTTTGGAGGGGAGCTTCAGACTTCCATTATCCCCTACCAGGACAAGAATACTGCACCTTCTGTTCGGGGTGCAGCACCCTTTTGTAGTGCGCTGACTAGTGAGGCACTACATATCCTCCTCTGTGTTCTTTGTTTGCTGCAAACAAGAGTTCAAATAAAACACAGAATCTGTCACAGGACAGCAGGGATATCTGCTTAGGGTGCTTTCACATTGCGATTGGGCATGGATCAGATAGGCCATCTGATTTTTGTCAGATCCGATTTGTGTCCAATTTTTTGCTGTGCCTAAAATCGGAGACTGCTCCGATTTTGGGCACAGCAAAAAATCTGATCCAACCCGATCCGCAGCATGCTCAGTACACTAAAACTGCTCCTAACCATCTAATTTCACTTTTGCAATTTATATCCATACATTGCAGAAGTGAAATTAAGTAAAAGCAAGGGGTTAAAAATAACAAAACTATTTTTACCTTCCAGCGATTCCCCCCCCCCCCCGACACCTCCAGCAAGCCAGTGTGTCTGCAGGACCTGCCGTTACGTCACAACCCGATCAGCTGATCGGGTCACATGACCGGTTACCGCGGTAACTGTGGTCATGTAACCCGATGACGCTACCGGTTGTGACGTAAACGGCAGGTCCTGTAGACCTGTGGAGCTTCCTGGATGCGTCGGGGGATTGCTCGAAGGTAAGAATAGAGCTTTTCTATTGTTAACCCCTTGCTTTTACTTAATTTCACTTATACATTGCAGAAGTGAAAGTGCTCTGCACAGCACTTTCTGTGTCCGGACCCGTGAAAATCACAGACCCGGACACAGAAATGAATCACCTACTATGGTAAGGCAGATGTGTCTTTGTAATCTCTCCCTTCGTCCATCTCCTTAGCAGAAGCTCCTAAATAAAACGAATACCTGACAGGCAGAGAACAGAGGGGTGGAGGGAGGAGAGCTGTCTGAGGAGGACTGCATAATAAATTAACTAGCCGGACTAATCCTCTATGAAAGTAATGGAGAGGACTAATGTAGCAGCAGCCTGCAGGGTGTGAAGATGCTTATAACAAGGAAACTACCGATGGTACAATAATGATCTTACATGTTTTTAAAAGGTCTGCCTAGGGACTATTCAAGGGTAATATTAGTATCATACTGAAAAATGACCTGACAGAGTCCCTTTAACCTTCAGATTAACCCCATATCTGCAGGTTAAGTGTTTTGGTTCCCTCTAAGGTTTAATTTGACACACCCATGAGTCTCAACATGATCCGAAAAAAATAAAAAGTTTTATATAAGTCGTGTGTTTAACATTTTACATTTTTCTTTCCTGACAGCTATCCAAAGAACATGAATTACGAAGAAATAGAATTTAAAAAGTGCCTTGGAAAGCAACAGGGAACAGATTTGGATGTTTCTACACAGCACATCCCATAGTGAACAAATAAATTTATTTTTGCATATTGACAAACTAATGTACTTCCATAACTGTCACAGCTTACATTTCATGTTGTCCTGTCTTCATGCAGATGGATGTAATGTACAATGTCTTAGTAACTGCCATACTGAGAGAATGCACACCTAGAGTCCTTGTCATATACCCAAGAACAAGTGCCAGAAAACTGGAAACCTTACAAGAATGAGACATTGAGTGCCTCATGTCTCGACTCAGGTTGGCCTCCAATTGGCTGGTTTTGTGGGTATAGGTTCAGGCCAACATTAAGGTCAGATGGGTTGTACTGCCAAAAAAAATAAGGCTGGTTTCACACCACAGTTTTTTCCCTGATCAGGTTCCATCCGGTTTGTGCATCAAAACCAGGAGTGTCTCCAAAACTCAGAACCGGTGTCAATCTTTCAATTATAGTTTCTCTGCAAGTTCCTCTCCTGGTTTTGGCACCCAAACTGGATGGACACTGACCAGGTCAAATCCTACAGTGTGAAACCAGCCAAACATGTCTGTGACCTCCGATGTATCAATAATATTGATACTGCATATGTTTTGTGAATATTTATGTTGCAATTTGTTTATATAGATCTTGTAATAGACTCAGCTTTGCAACACTGGTAAATCAATGTATTCAATGCTTATGCAACCAAAAAGCTACATTTGGTACCATATGTTTTTCTTAACCCAAACTTAAATATTTATGGTCACAACAGTTTTGTTCTTAATCAATATTTGCATGACAGATTGCCTTGTTCATTGTCTGCACTGGACAATGTCTTATGTAGAGATCATTCTACAGGAGCTGCATAGCATTTACTTTATGTAAAATACTGCGGAGGCATCTGTGAGTGAGACGTGTGGAGACGCAGAATTGTATATAGCCATATCCAGGCATATGCCATTAGTTTTCTGTACAATAAATGTATAAAACATTCCAGTGACAGTGCAATATGTAAATAGATGTAAATATGACATACATAATAAATGTTTGGTATATATACAGCACCTTGGTGTGGCCGACTAACATTTTATAACCGTTATAAGCAATGTAAAGTAAAAAGGGCCAAATTTACAAGAATGGCTTGTGGAGACACAGGGGTCAATGGGGGTTCTCGTCCGCTGGCCCGGCCACCCTTACAATGACCACAAGGCCAGGGGCTCATCCCAACTGAATGCCTGAACTCCTTAACCGTGGGCAGAACACTACTCAGACAACACAGGGTGAGGGAATCACAATAGTAAGACTTTACTGGATCCCCAACAGTCAAATGCATATAACACATAACCAAGCAAAACATAAGACATTTAACAGGCAACAGTCTAAACCTTCCACTGACTCAGCAGATAGTAGAATGTTTGTGCCTCGAGGCTTCCAGGGCCACTTACTCCATTCAAGCAGCATGCCGCTTTTGGTGGGAACCCACCGAGAAAGGAATAAAAGGCAAGCTTAGGAAGCTTAAGAAATCCATGATGCATTGCCCCCTGGAAATTTGAATATGCAAATGGAGTCCTTGGAGCCTCGATTAAGAGTCTCATACACGGGACTAGCCAGATATCCCTCCAGTGAAGGACCTAGCCCTGGGGTGGAGTCCTCGTGGAGACCACCATAACCAGCATAATAAGTGGCCCTTTTAGTCAATATCCCACTCAGTTAGGCTGCCTTCACATTTGCGGACCCCTCCGCAACGTTCTGCGGAGGGGATCCGCAATGTGAGCGCAGCACCGCCAGCCCCCATCTTTATAATGGGAGCGCACGGTTCTGCGCTTGACAGCGCATGACCGTGCGCACCCATTCACTGCGATATGTGATCTGTGCGCAGGCGGATGCCTGCACACAAATCACACACTCTCACCCGCACCAGGGACGAGAGTGTGTGATTTGTGCGCAGGCATCCGCCTGCGCACAGATCACATATGGCAGTGAATGGGTGCGCACGGTCATGCGCAGCACCGTGCGCTCCCATTATAAAGATAGGGACTGGCGGTGCTGCGGATCCCCTCCGCAGAACACTGCGGAGGGGTCCGCAAATGTGAAGATAGCCATACGAGTTAAGGATATGACAAGGGAATCAACAGAGCCAGGTATCCATCCACAGACAGCTGATTCGGGGTATTGCCCCTAATCAGTGTGGAGTAGGATTCTGGCTGGGTGGGAGCAATACCTGGTAGACCAACATCACTGATCTCAGGGAGACCAGTCAAGGAAAACACTGCGGGCAGCCGGCTTCATGGATTTCACTGTTTGAGCGCTTTAGCCGGCTGCCCGCAGTGTTTTCCTTGACTGGTCTCCCTGAGATCAGTGAGTGCTTTGTGATGTTGGTCTACCAGGCATTGCTCCCACCTAGCCAGAATCCTACTCCACACTGATGAGAGGCAACACCCCGAAACAGCTGTCTGTGGATGGATACCTGGCTCTGTTAATTCCCTTGTCATATCCTTAACTCGTAACTGAGTGGGATATTGACTAAAAGGGCCACTTAATATGGTGGTTATGGTGGTCTCCGAGAGGATTCCACCTCAGGGCTAGGTCCTTCCCTGGAGGGATATCTGGCTAGTCCCATGTTTGAGACTCTTAATCGAGGATCCACAGAGTCCATTTGCATATCCTATGGATAAGCAGCATAGCACTCACGGGTCCTGTGTCCCCCAATGAGTCGATATTTTTTTTTTTTTTAAATAAATGGAAAGAAAAAAAATTCTAAGATTTAACGGCAATAAGGAAAACCTGGTATCATCTAGTCATAGACCCTTGACTTGAGGCAAGAAGACAAGGTGCAGCTGCTAAATTAAAATTTGTCTTTATTTTTTATTCCTGAATTAAACTAACATTGTGCAGTGTGAGGATCGCGACATGAAACGTCATGATATAAATTATATTATTATTGAACATGAGACTAAAAGATTAATGTCCTGTCATCATAACACAATGAATACAGCCATGGTGTTAGCGTCATTCCTTATGTGTAATACTAGGAGCACTTTTCCAAAAAGGATTTACAGCATCTAACACATTGCTGGTAGACGGTCTCAAAATCTTCATCACTGCCCTGTAAGTGAAATAGTAAATTCAGTTATACAGGAAAGTCATACCACAGATAAAATATTATATCGCTCCCGTCTTCTACAGAAGCCATCGTCAATCATCTGCATTATTTGGAGCTAAATCTGTATTAGGTTGCGTGTACAGGATGACCATCAGGTGGATCCAGCCTGAAAAATGCACTCAATTAAAGGCTACAAATGAACAGAAGCGTGAAGTGGCCAACACTAGTCAACCAACCATTCTCTGGAAGCTGGTCACCATTTATACTTTTAATCAAAAAAAGCCATAGGCACGGAAAAACCACAAAAATGTCTGAAATGAAGCTTCCAAAAAAAAAAAAAAAAAAAAGACTGCCGATGTGTTCCTAAAATGTCTTCCCCTTGAAAGACTCGGCAGATCCGCCGACTTCTTAGAAAGCCATAAGGGTATGTGCACACAGCATCTTTAAGTCATGGTAAATCCTGGTAGGCAATTCATTCTGAGGCAGCTAGATTATTTTAACTTTTTCCAGCTTGGGAAAGTACATGTTAAAAATGCTGTCAGTGTGCGGTGTGATATTTTTTTTGCATCCATTGAACTTGAACTGGCGAGTCTCACATGATAATCTGATCCAGTCGCAGCATGTTACAATTTTTTTTGTCATCCAGATTCTGGACGAGAAAAAAAGCTGAACAAACGTTCATCTCAGTCATTAAAATTAGTCAGATTTTCTCGCATTGCATCATCCAATTTATACACACGTGTCTGATGTTTTTGTAAAGTCTGTGTTCAGCATGAACAGCAAACTTTAAAGTTCGGGTCTGCTCATCTCTAGTCATCATGTCTTGTGATATTGTAGAGAAAGGCAGGTCTGACCTCCTTGTTTCCCCTGCATGACACGGACTACTTATGACAGGTTGACATCACGCAGGCAAAATGACCCAAGAAAAATCAGTGCTATTGCTATTTTTTAATGAAATTACCACAGAATAATGCCAAACTTTTCAAGATAAAGATCATCACAGTGGAAGTGAGAAATAAAACAAAAAAAAACAGAATTATTCTTACCGTTAATTCCTTTTCTTGGGCCCTTCCACGACAGCATAGGAGGTTGCCTCTCCACGCCCTAATTGGGACAGGAAGCACAAGAGAGGTTAAAAGGCCCCTCCCACCTCCCACAAGCCAGTGTCTTACAAAGAACCATAGCAGGAGGAATAGGAACACATTCCAGGAAAAACAAGGAATATAGGGAGGGTAATAAGTGCTGTCGTGGAAGGGCCCAAGAAAAGGAATTAACGGTAAGAATAATTCTGTTTTCTCCAGGCCCCTTCCACGACAGCATAGGAGGAATACCAACGAATTGATACCTAGGGGGGGAATCACAGCCTGCAGGACATCCTGCAAAAAGCCAAATCCCCGGGGGATCCCAGATCCAGACGATAAGGAGTCGGGAAGGTACGCAGGGAGGACCACGCAGCCGCCTCGCAGAGCTGCTACGGCAAAGCCCCTGCTCAACGTGCCCCGAAGACTGCGGAAGCACAGGCGGAAGGGCAGGAAAACCCGGAAGGTGACAGAACCTGCCAGGCGAGGCCAGAACAGGAAGGGCCCGGGTGGGCCAGGGGGCCACGGGAATCAAAGCCCCGGACGAGCTCACCTGACGGGCAAAGGGCACAAGAAAAAAGGTAGGGAACTATGCGCCAGGGTATCACCACCCCAAGACAACCAAGCCCGGTCCTGCGATCAGGAAGGAATGAACATCAAGACCCCCATGGGGAAGAAGTAAGGGACCAGCTGAGGGACAATGCCGTCAGCACGGACAGAGAACTATGGGTGCTGGAAGGACAAGCCAGAAGCATCCCGACCCGTCGAGCAGACAGGAATGCCACAAGAAAAGGAGTCTTGTGAGACAACAAGCGGACAGCACTGGAAGAGAGCGGCCCCGAGGGAGAACGTGACAGGCCAAACAGGACCACAACGAGAGCCCAGGCAGGAGCAAGGACCCCTCGCGGACAAAGTCCGGAAGCAGCCACCAAAAAAACGGCGAACCCAGGGAAGAGATGCCCAACTGCCCCCAAGCGCGGGCCGCCGAAACCAGCCCACAATGTGGCAGGCGCCAGGACCAACCCACCTGGAGAAAAAAAACCAGAAAGCGCGAGACATCTGGAAGGACGAGACCCATACCAAGAGAAGAATCGCAGCCCCACCGCAGTGTGCAGAAGGGACCGGCCAACGGACCCTGGCAAGGCAGTCACGAATCGTCCAGACAGGCCCGGAGGCCTCAGTACAGGGGCCCAGAAGCCAATCAGCGAAGCTGAGCCACCGAAGATCTGGAGGACAAACGAACCCAGAAACAGTAAGGAGGGGTCAGGGCCCAACACGACCGGACCCTCGAGATTGAAAGATATACTCAGGGCGAAACCAGCCTCTCCTCGGCCACCGAGGAGCCACAAGGATGGTTAGAACATCGCCGTTCCCGAACTTCCTCAGAGGACCTGCCTGAAGGGAAATAGGCGGGAAGTGAACAGGACGAAGGCCAGTGGCCCAAGCATGCCACCAGAGAGTAGAACTCACCTGGTCCAAGTTTCACACTCCTGGGCGGAAAAACAGGCGGCGGAGGAAATCCGCCAGAAGGTGCAATGACCTCATCAGGGGAACAGGCGAAGGAAAAAACAGGAACAGCTCAGCCCAGAGGAAGAACTGGGAGGACCCCGAAACAGGGCGCAGGACCCCGGTTCCCCCGATGACGGAGGGGAGTCACTGAGGCGACAACAACTGAAGACCCCAGAACGAGAGATGCCATGCAGACCTCGAGCAGCAAGGAGGGATTCCGCGACCCCCTCAGCCCCCGAGAAAAGGAGGACCGGGACAAATGGCACGACCCCATAATCCCTGAACCCGGCCGGCGGCCAAAGTCAGAGGGATGACCCGGAGACTGAACCAAGGAAACCCCTGGCAACAGGCCGAGAGGGTCAACCACCAGAGGAGGCGAAACCCGGAAGTCCGGGACAAAGGAATCCGTCCCATTGAGACAGGATGTGGGCGGGAAGGCTCGAGAGCGGGCCCGAGCCACAAGACAGATGGAATGCTGGACGACGAGGATCCCAGAGCCGGAAGTGGCGACCGAAGGGAGAGAGACAACGGACGACCGTCGTGGCTCCAGGCAGGAGGCCACCACCGCCTTAGAAAGTCAATGCCGCCAAAGGTTCCCCAAGAAAGTGCCCCAGGCTCTCCTACTGAGATTCCTATTGGGAAACCCATAGAGACTCCCATTCCTCTCATGAGGACTCCTATCCAGCCAGAGACCAAGGCTACTGCTGCATAGCTTCAACAGAAAGGCAAGGGCATGCACAATGGGTGTACAATGTCAACTGACATCGTCAACAGCTCCGAGAAAATTCAGGGAGTCAAGGAGAGCCCGAAGGGAAGGACAGTGAACTGGAAGTTCGAAGAGGAAGAACGTCCGGCGCCAAGGATGAAGGGAACGGGGAAGCAAGCGCCCATCAAATCGGTTGTAGCCATCTGGAGGTGTCGCCCATCAACGGAATCGCTGAGAGAAAAGACACCATCCAGAACGCGCGTACCTGACATGCAGGTTGAGCGTGTCAGGCAGAGAAGGACCCGGGAGGCCCCAGATGGCACCCTGACCAAGAAGAGGCAGGAGTAGACCTAACACCACTCCAAGGGTAGGAAATGAGGCGTATGCAAGCCGGAAACCCTCACCCTTGCATAAAGAATACCGTGCGCGCCCCGCGAAGGCAGGCGGGAACCTGGAGACCCGAACTTGAAGAGGAACCGAAAGGACCCCTACCATCGACTGCCAACAAAATCTGCCGCCAAGAGGGGAGAAGGCCGCGAGTCTGCTTCCCCTCCCTCACCAGAACTCATGGAGATTCCCATGGGGTCTCACATGAGGTCTCCCATCCAGCCCTTGACCGAGGCTCCTGCTACTTAGCATTAACAGAGTGTCAAGGGCATGCACAATGGGTTTACTATGGCTGCTGACACGAGTCACCCGTAGGCAGGCTGTTGCTGCTGCAAACGGAGAAGGGACAAGGACATGGTCCCCTCTACCCACCTGGGAACTCCATCCGGAATACCCAGTCCCGTGGGGCTGGGAGTACTGAGGCACCGAAGAACAAAAGGTCTGTGACCAGGGGGGCTCGTGCACCGCAAGAGCCCCGTGGACAGGCGCCTTCCCCAGGATCTCCACCAAAGCCAGCCTGAACACCAAATCAACTGTTAAGGGGATCGAGCCCAGCAGCAGTTCGGAAGTGGGAACCCCACTCCACACCGACCGCCACACAGCCGGCCTGCAGAAACCGAGAACCCCCCATAGGGAGCTGCCAGGCCAAGGGAAAGGAAGCAAGGAGAGCTTCCCAAGGATGCCTAGGGAAACATGGCAAACCCACAGATCCAGCCAGTTAAGGAGGGATCTAGCACACAAGAAGCGAAAGTCGCCCGAAAGCAGGCGGAGGAGGCCTCCCACGCATACTTCAGAAGGCACTCAATCGATCGGACCAGCAGGCCAGCAAAGAGAGGATGCTAACAGAACCGATCAGGCTTTCATTCAGTTGGAGTACCAACTGCGCCACAGAGAGCTCCTATGTACAAAAGGAGAGTGGCTGCACCCCCTCACATCCACCACGTGGGACAAACCAGGGGAACTCAGGAGAAATCTGCGACTGAGATCACTCTGGAAATGGTACACCGGCAATCCCAGTCCTCCAAAAAAAGGAGGAATGAACCGGAAAAACAGGCAGCTTAGCATATGTAAGCCCAGCAAACCGCTCGACCAGACGGAGGAGAGGACTCGCTCTTCTCGCCCCCTAGTGCTCCGAACAGCCCCAAACAAGACCTCCATGGTAACGAGGAATTGTCCAAGCCCAGCCTGTCAGGAAGCAGAGGCTGCCACAGAGGGCATATTAGCGGCTGACCAGAGAATCCACAGCCAGAAGGGCAGCCAGGAGCTTCCCTTAGGGGGAAGAAGGCCTGGCTTAGGAGCCTCTGGGGCGAGGGAGGACAGGGAAGCCCGCGCTCTGGACTACCCAGGCAAGGGAGACCCATGTCGTCCGCGCAGCTCTGACACCGCGACATCCCACAAAAATGGGAAGTTCCTCCCAGCTGGCATGCAAAAGCATTCCCAGGGACAGTGTCGTCTCTCCAGAACAACCCAGAGGACAAAGAACCGACCGCCGGACCATCAGGACCCCCCCCCAGCTCTGAGGCAGGGGGGAACACTGGGTTGTGCCTAACAAGAGCACCACCGCACCAGACTTACCGTGGTTCAGCCGGTTTCAGGGCAGCCTACAACCAGGAAGGCCTGCCCCTCCCAGTGTCCAAGAAGGGTTCCCCACCTCCCGCGCCGGGTCCTGGGCAGGCCGCCCCAGGGGAGACGTGCCCGCACGCTGCCCCGCCGAGTCCCGACGCCGGGACCCGCAAGCGCCGCTCTCCCGTCGGGAGAGCACCTGACCGGAAGTCCCGCCCACCGGCGTCACTTCCGGCCGCGCGGGACAACGCGCACATGCGCGGGAAGCAGCTGGCAGGCTCCCCCAGCAGAGGAGGCCGCCGACCAGGGAGACCATAGCCCGCATCACCCCCACCGGGGATCCGGAGGGCCAGGCAGTGGTCCCATAGCATAACACCATGGGAGCAGTAGAGGAAGAGCCAAGCCCGACCAAGACTGCCCAGCATCAAAAGGAAAAAAAAGGTATGCTGAAGCTCGCTGGCCGCCACAGCACAGAGAAAAAACCTCTCCATGCCCCATGAGGACAGGAAAGACACTGGCTTGTGGGAGGTGGGAGGGCCTTTTAACCTCTCTTGTGCTTCCTGTCCCAATTAGGGCGTGGAGAGGCAACCTCCTATGCTGTCGTGGAAGGGGCCTGGAGAAAATTAAATAAACCATTATCACGTTGCTAGATCACATGCTAAAACTGTCAAAAAGTCTTCTTTAGAGTAAGCGCACAAGACTGCGTTTCACGTAAAGCGTATTTCCTGATGTACTTTGTGGCAGCTTTGCAACGAGCGTTTTATCGTTCTTCCATGTATAACTGAGTCCACTTTCAAGTAGAGCATAAAGCATTGCTAAATGGTGAGAACAAATTTAGGTGAAACTTACATAATATGGGTCTTCAATAATGAGGTGTTTCTGTGGGTCGTAGCTTCCAAGCAGTTCGATTTTAGCTTTGCAGTTTTGCACTTGGTTACATTTACGTTTCAAGTCTCTGAAAAACAAGATCCAAACATCTAAAAAACTAAAATACAGAACAAGTGCGAAATTATAGGCCAGTAAGCTTAACCTCTACTGTGGGTAAAATCCTAGCGGGTTTTCTAAGAGATGCTATACTGGAGTATCTGAAGAAAAATAACCTCATGACCCAATATCAACAAGGTTTTACGAGGGACCGTTCCTGTCAAACTAATCTGATAAACTTCTATGAAGAGGTAAGTTCTTGACTGGACCAAAGAAATGCAGTGGATGTGGTGTATATGGACTTTTCAAAAGCTTTTGCTACGGTGCCACACAAAAGGTTGATACACAAAATGAGAGCAATGGGGATAGGGGAAAATATGTGTAAGGGTACTTTCACACTAGCGTTTTTTTTCGCGGCCGCACCTGCCGCAAGTGCCAAAACCGCACTTGCCGCACCTGCCCCAAGCCCGCATATACATTGTATGGGGCTTGCCGCAACTGTGCCGCAACCGTGCCGCAAGTGCAGCCAATATGCGGTAATCGCGGCAGATGCGGTTTTTTCACCGCATCTGCTGCGATTTAAAAAAAACGCTAGTGTGAAAGTACCCTAAGTGGGTTAACAACTGGCTTAGTGATAGGAAACAAAGGGTGGTCATTAATGTAACACACTCGGAATGGGTCACAGTTAACAGTGGGGTACCACAGGGGTCAGTGTTGGGCCTGTTTTTTTTAGCATATTTATTAATGACCTTGTAGGGGGCATACAGAGTAGAATCTCAATATTTGCAGATGACACTAAACTCTGCAGGGTAATCAATACAGAGGAGGACAATTTTATATTACAGGAAAATTTATGTAAACTAGAAGCTTGGGCTGATAAATGGCAAATGAGCTTTAATGGGGATAAATGTAAGGTCATGCACTTGGGCAGAGGAAATATAATGTATAATTATGTGCTTAATTGTAAAACACTGGGAAAAACTGTCACAGAAAAAGACCTGGGTGTATGGGTAGATGACAAACTCACATTTAGTGGCCAGTGTCAGGCAGCTGCTGCAAAGGCAAAAAAAAAAAAAAAGGGGATGCATTAAAAGAGGCAAAGATGCTCATGAGGAGAACATAATATTACCTCTATACAATTCACCAGGATTCAAATTACCCGCCCATCGCGTCCTCGCAATGAGCGGGTCACGTGCTGCAGGACCCGCGTCACTTCCGCTCGCCGCGTCACTGGTACACCCAGGCTGGCTTCCGAGCATGCGCAAATGGCATGCTGAAGCCGGCCTGGGCGCGTCATAGACCCAGCGACGCGGCGGGCTGAAGGGACGCGGGCCTGCAGCACGTGACCCGCTCATTGCGAGGACGCGATGGGCGGGTAATTTAAATCCTGGAAGAAGATGGACAGCAGCGAAGCGGGTGTGAGTGCGGCGAGGAGACCCGCCTCGCTGACAAAGAGCCTGGAGGAACACCCATCCGACAAGAATTTGGCAAGTATAAAAAGTGATTTATTGTGCGTGTAGTTAGGTAGATTTAGTCAGTCAGGGATGGTTATAATAGTAATTTAAGGCTCCAGGGACAGATATTTATAGGTTAGATAGGGATTTTTTGGTGGTTGGTTCCCTTTAAAATAATGTGTACAATTCTGGTCTCTGGTGTATAAGAAAGACATAGCTGAACTAGACGAAAAAAGTAGGAATGGGGCACAGATCAGATAGAAAAGACGGCGCTCACCGGTCAGCGTTGCACTTTTATTCAAGTTTGCTCGTTACATGTTGCAGGGAGGGGGGAGAGGCACCCTCGCCTCCTCAGTTGGGTTACAGACCTTAAGAGTGAGAACTTTAAGACGGTGAGTGCCGTCTTTTCTATCTGATTATAGCTGAACTAGAGTGGGTGCAGAGAAGAGCGACCAAGGTTATTAGAGGACTGAGGGGTCTGCAATACCAAGACAGGTTATTAAACTTGGGGTTATTTAGCGTGGAAAAACGAAGACTTAGGGGTGATCTTATAATAATGTATAAATATATGAGGGGACAGTACAGAGACCTTTCTTTTTTTTTTTTTTTAATCAGATAAATTTTTATTCAAAATTCAAAATGAAAATATTATATACACCACAATCAGCATATTCACAATATAAGGTATTTCCATCAGTTTATAACCCGCAGTCCCTCCCCCTCCCAAACAGCGTACATTCCCACCCCTTTATAGCATTAAGCGCATAATTACATATGTGCATTTAAGAACATCTTTAACCAACATACCACTATAGGCGGAGAGAATCAACGTCATTCCCTTTATAACTATTCAATTTAGCCATACTGCAACCATGGTGACCATATCTTCTCAAAAAATTGAGTTCTCCCTCTCTTATTATAGACTCCTCTTTCCAGTCCGATCATTTGGTTAACACAAGATATATACTCCCCTCTAGTTGGTGGATCTTGCTGTATCCAGCGTCTGGCGATCAATTTACGCGCCACATATAATAATTTAGCCAAAGCAGTTTTAAATGTATTATCGATCACCACTTCCTCTACGTATCCCAATAAGCAAACCAGTGGTTCCCTGGGTATGACACATCTATAAGCGCCTTCTATCCTGTTAAGAACTGTGATCCAAAAGGCTGATAGTCTGGGGCAGGACCACATCATGTGAAAAATACCCGCCTCGTCTCCCATGCATCGTGGACACGCAGAGTCAGGTCGCAGACCCATCTTGAATAGCAGTATCGGGGATCTATACACCCCATGTATCACATACAGGTGAGACAACCTGGCCGGTTCGCTCACAGACAGCTGAGGCACTCCCTCCAACACGCTTTCCCAAACCTCATCAGTGATGTGCCCCACTTCTCTTTCCCACTTAGACTTAGTTCTAATCGGGTGTTTGAGTAAGAAGGAGTGCAGTAGATCCTTGTAGGTGCTGGAGATGACCCCCTTCGAGAGGCCACCACCACAGACGTAATCTAGAACTAAATCTGTCTGCAACGACAGGCTTTCCTTCGCGTTTTGCGCCAAAATGGCGTGTTTCAGTTGTCCGTAGTGGTACCACTCAGAGGGAGACAATCCAAACTCTTCTCTTAACTGTGTGAAGGGCTTCAGTTCCCGTCGAGTAAGGATCTGAGACATATATATGATACCTTTTCGTACCCATTCCACTAATGTACCTATTTTTTCGATCTCTGGCATGTTACTATTCTCCCATATTGGTGTAAATTTAGTCATCTTTGTAACTCCTCTCATCTGTTTAATCTTAGTCCAAACCCTATGTACAAGATCCAGGGTGGGATATAACCTCCCCAATCGGCGGAATGAACCATCCTCCAACCCCAGCACCAAAGGAGACCTATTCAATATGTACCCCATTACTCTCTGAATCGGAGCCACCATGTCCTGATCCACCCAGCCCCGCAAGTGTTGGCTCTGTGCCGCCAAGAAATATATGCCCGGATTTGGTAATGCTAGTCCACCGTCGTCCTTTGGTCTCTGTAAGATCTCCAGTCTAAGTCTCGGTTGTTTTTTCCCCCATATCAAGTCTCTGAATAAGGAGTTAACCCCTTTAAAATGACCCTGGGGGATCCATACTGGTGCGTTGTGAACCACATAGAGCACCTTCGGCATCAGCACCATTTTAATAAGATTGATCCTGCCCACCACCGAAAGGCGCAGCTTATTCCAAGCCGTTACTTTAGATTTTAGTTGTTTCAATAGTGGCGTTAAATTAAGTTTAAGATACTCCGTTATTGGGAGGGACACCTGTATGCCCAGGTATCTAAACTGGCTCACAACGCTCAGCCGACTGGCCCCCTCTCCACTGTCTGACCAATTCACCCCTTCATCTACCCCAAATAGATTTGATTTTGTCCAGTTAATAGAAAGACCAGAGAGTCTCCCAAATCTATCAATTATGCACATGGCACGGTCTAATGAGGGCCCCGGGTCCCTTAAAAACAATAAAATGTCATCCGCATAGAGTGCGATTTTTTCTTCCAAAGCCCCATACCGAAATCCCTGAACTTCCTTGTCTTGCCGGATAGTGGCCGCTAATGGCTCAACTGCCAGGGCAAAAAGAAGAGGCGAGAGCGGGCAACCCTGTCTAGTCCCCCTGCGTAACTCCACAGTTGGCGACAACCTACCGTTAACTCTAATCTTAGCTGAAGGTTGAGCATATAATAGTTTCACCCATGATATAAATTGGGGGCCAAAGCCTAAGCATTGCAAAACAGCCCAGAGATACTCCCACTCCACACTATCAAACGCTTTATGCGCATCCAGCGAGGCAATCACCCTCTCTCCAGAGTTGTCCGCGGGCAGCTGCAGATTTAAATATAGACGTCTGATATTCGTAGCTGTGGACCTATTAGGCATAAAGCCCGACTGGTCTGAATGAATTAAATTAGAAATTACCTCTGTTAGCCGATTTGCAAGTACCTTGGCTAGAATCTTTACATCCGCTGTTAATAACGATATGGGTCTATACGAGTCAGGTAATGTTAAATCTTTATCCTCTTTGGGAATTACAGTTATT
Organism: Allobates femoralis; assembly: GCA_033576535.1. Taxonomy (NCBI): domain Eukaryota; kingdom Metazoa; phylum Chordata; class Amphibia; order Anura; family Aromobatidae; genus Allobates; species Allobates femoralis. The sequence goes on from JARQOC010000001.1 coordinate 66,416,027, forward strand.
ATTGCTTCTCTCATAGAAGCCGGTAGTATTCCCCGCTCTCTAGCCTCCTCAAAAACCCACAATAGGTCAGGCAGCAATACCTCTTCTAGTTGTTTAAACAATTCTACCGGTAGACCATCCGCCCCCGGAGCCTTCCCATTAGCCATACCATGGAGTGCCCTACTCAATTCCTCCACTGTAACAGGGGCATCTAACTTATCTCTTTCCTCTATTGTAAGTCTGGGAAGCGTCACTGCCCCCAAGAAATTAGCCAGATCTTGCATCATTAACCCCCCTCTTGAAGAATATAGTTCTGTGTAAAAGTCAGCGAACGTTCTTAAGATTTCTTCACTCTCAGTGACCAGGGCCCCGGTATTAGCGCGAAGACTACGCACAAATGAGTTCTGTCTCTGAGCTGCTGCCACCACAGAGAGCAGATGTCCCACTTTTTCTCCTTCCTCAAAAAATTTCACTGTTTGAAAGGCCTGTCTCCTAGTCTCTTTCTCTAATAAGACACGGTTCATCTTTTCCTGAGCCAATCTCATATTCCGCTTAGTAGCTGGTGTGCATTGCAATACCAACTCCGATTCCGTCCGTCTCAGAGTTTCCAAACAATCCATTTCCTCCCTCTTATTGCGTGACTTGCATCTGCATATATCCCGGAATAGCAAACCTCTAAGATAGGCCTTCATAGCGTCCCAGACTATTAAAGCATCAGCGCTATTCGCATTGAAAGCAAAGTATTCCACTACTTCCCGGGAGATATGATCCATATCTATATTAAGCAACCATTCCGGGTGTAATTTCCACTCTCGTACCACACCCTCACGTGTAATTGTATCCCCAAATGAGACGAGAATTGGACTATGGTCTGAAAGTACTCTAGTTAAATATTCCACTTCTTTAACCCCTGCATCCATTAACTCGTTCCCCAAAGCCAGATCAATACGGGACAGGGCACCATGAGATGACGAGTAGCATGAAAAACAACGCCCTCCCAGGGTTCCTCGTCCTCCACATGTCAATCAGCCCCAGTTCATGAACCAAAGAGCCAAACGGTGTTACAGTGCTGTCCTGCACCCCCTGTATTCTTTTTTGTCTATCCCAGTAAGTATCCGGGACATTATTAAAATCCACAATCACCAGTACTGGTATAGTTCCCCATCTAGCCGAGATCTCTCTCACTTCCCTAAGCTTAGTACTAGAGTATGGCGGTGGTATATATATGGCAGCAATACACAGCAGTCGTCCTCTCAACCTACATAGTACCACAACATATTGACCTTCAGTATCTATATACTTCTCCACCTCTTCGTATTGGGCAGATCTGTGGATCAACACAGAGACCCCTCTAGCATATGTTGAAAAAGTCGAGTGATATGTTTTCTGTATCCATCGTCTATCAAGAACTTCCACCGTTTCAGTGGTAAGGTGCGTCTCCAAGAGACATATCACAGATGGCTTTTGGTCCAGTATGTACTTAAACAGTGTCGCCCGTTTAGTCCTGTCAGACAGACCCCTCACATTCCAGCATATCAACTTAACCTCCCCCCCCATAGTGATATAAAAAATAAACCACGCACAGTCCTTCATTCCTTTTGTACGCTGTTCCCACCCCCGCCAAAACACCCCAAACAAGTCTCTCCTCCTGCCCATCCACCATATTGTCACTCTCAAAGAGAGCGAGGTCCGTCGAACCTGTGGTATTCCTCCTCCCCTCTGACTCCTTCAACGAATACCCATATCTGTGAGAGCAACCCTTATCATCACATCGCATCTTATTAGATGGAAACCTCTCCCCCCCTACCCGCTATGTCACCTACAGGTTCCTGACACAGTACTAAGCATAAACTATCATCAGAAAATACAGAAACATTAACAGTATTAAATAATCACCGCCGCACTATATTAGAAATGACCACCTCCCCCCTCCCTCCGAACCCCTCTTTTTCCAAATAGTATCCTTCCCTTCCAGTATAATATAATAGGAACAGTAAATATAAAAATAAAGTCAAAATAGGAAGAAATAACGAGAAAAACGGAGGAGGTGGGTGAAAGTAATAAAGTCCCCACAGCCCCTGGGAAAAAATGCCAAGAGCTAATGCTCCCAACCTCTCCAGAAAAGGACGTCAATGTGTCCCACTGGGGCTCCGTCCTTTGAAGAACACAAAATAGTAGAGCCAAAACATTTGGCTATATCTCTTCCTCCAGTGTGGCCATTTGTCAGTCTCTTCCAGCCTGGAGTCTCCGGGCATTGATGTCAATCCACCTAGAGGCATCTTCCGGATCGACGAAGAAGTGGACTTTCTCAAAAGCCTCTACACGGAGTTTCGCGGGGAAAATCATAGAGTACTTAATCCCAATTTCTCTGAGTCTCTTTTTAACCCCAGCGAACTGCATCCTCTGTTTTTGTACGGTCACAGAGTAATCAGGGTAGATAGCCACAGAGTGTCCATCAACAGTCAGATCATCCAACTCCCTCGCTTTACGTAGGATGGTATCTCGATCCCTATAATTCAGAATTCTTGCGAGCATTGTACGAGGGCCCTTGCCAGGGGGCTGTGGCTGCATGGGGACCCTATGCGCCCTCTCCACTGCATATAGTCTGGACAAGTTATCAGACCCGATTTTTTCCTTAAGCCACAGTTCAATAAATTCTGTGGGGTTCCTTCCCTCCGCTTTCTCTGGGATCCCCACAATTCTAACATTGTTACGCCTGGAGCGATTCTCCAGGTCATCAGTTTTTGCAGCCATTTCAGAGATCTGCTGCTTAAACCTTTTCTCTGCTTTTTGCAATGCAGATATATCGTCCTCAGCAGTTCCCACTCTTTCTTCTACAGCACTAGTTCTGTGTTCAGCTTTTTTCAAGTCTCTTTTAAAGGTAGCCATTTCCCCCTGAATTCCTACCACTTGCTGAGTTAATGTTGTAAGGGCTTGTTTGCAGTAGGTCACTACTGTGAACACATCTCTAATGGTGGGGTTTTCTGGTATATCTTCAGCAGCCTGCCCTTCAGCTGGGCTCACACTTCCCCCCTTTTCATTAGGCACCTCCATATCCTCTCCATCCAGCCCCAGGGCTCCTTCCTTGTCCCCCTCGTCATCCACACTCTTACCAGCCTCTTCACTTTGCTGTCCAGGGGTCCGGGCATATTGTTCCAGCCTGGAAGCGATCTCCATGCGGCGCTGGCAAGCCGCGTTTGCCCTCTCCGCCTCCTCTCTAACCTCGGCGCCATCTTGGGAGCTGTGTGCATCTCCCGCGCCTACCTCCTTCTGCCGGCGGCGGGTCATTATTGCTGTCTGGAGGCCAGGAATGTGTGCACAGCGCGTCAGAGGTGCGGGCTGCCGGTGGATATCACCGCTGATATCGGTAGTGCGGCGGTGCAGGAGAAAAACAGCGGTGAGTCAGCGGGAGATCTCCTCCGTGCGTCTGCTCACATTGCCTCCAGGCCACGCCCCCCACAGAGACCTTTCTAATGATCTTTTTACTCTTAGGCCCGAGACGGGCACAAGGGGGCATCCTCTACGTCTGGAGGAAAGAAGGTTTAATCATAATCACAGACGCGGATTCTTTACTGTAAGAGCAGTGAGACTATGGAACTCTCTGCCACATGATGTTGTAATGAGTGAGTCACTACTAACATTTAAGAAGGGCCTGGATGCCTTTCTTGAAAACTATAATATTACCAGTTATATATACTAGATTCCTTGATAGGGCGCTGATCCAGGGAACTAGTCTGATTGCGGTATGTGGAGTCAGGAAGGATTTTTTTTCCCCCAATGTGGAGCTTCGTGTTGCCACATGTTTTTTTTATGCCTTCCTCTGGATCAACATGTTAGGCTATGGGTTGAACTAGATGGACTTAGTCTTCCTTCAACCTAAAATACTATGTAACTTTTCTGTGGCGATCTTAGAAACATGGTGCAGATTTTGAACATAAAAAATCCGCACCACACACTCTACGTCGGCACATAGCCTATATTATAAATATAAAAAAAAAAAAAAAAAAAAAAAAAAAAGAGGGGGTGGGGGGGGGGGTTAGGGTCATTGTAATCTAATAAAATTATAGTCCCGCACCAACAAGGCAATTTTAAGGCAACACAGTATATACAGAAAAAATGCTAGATTACTTGCCGGTAATCGTGCTTTACAGAGTCCACGACAGCAACCACTGAGAGAGGGGATCTACCCATAGGGACATGAAACCTACCGATAAAAGGAGCGGTCACCTTCGCCTCCTCAGTTGGGTTACAGACCTTAAGAGTGAGAACTTTAAGACAAACATACCTTTTCTAAGAGTGTAGAAAACCGGTGAACAATAATAATGGGGGAAAGTAGATGCTGTCGTGGACTCCGTAAAACACGATTACTGGAAAGTAATCTAGCATTTTCCTATCACCACGACAGCACCCACTGAGAGACTTTCAGTGAAACAATCTCCTAGGAGGGACCACAGTATTGAGAACTGATCTCCCGAAATCAAGGTCAGAAGTTGTAGACAAAAATCAAGCTAATAAGGGTCTATAAAAAGGTGGAAGGTGAGGACCAAGTTGCCGCCTTACAAATTAAATCAATGGAGACATATGCTCTCTCTGCCCAGGTGGAAGCCATGGCCCGTGTAGAGTGGGCTCTTATTCCGTCTGGAGGACTTTCACCTTGGCTGAGTAGGCTCAGCAGATTGCATCTCGTATCCATCTGGTGACAGTGTTTTTTTGTGATGCCAGACCCCTTTCTGTGGCCCTGAAAGAAGACAAACTGAGCCCTACTCTTCCTCCATGACTAAGTTCTGGCAATGTAGACTAATACTGCTCGCCTGACATCTAAATGTATGAAACCTAATTCCCCTGGTGTAGACGGTTTATCAAAAAAGCGAAATATACCTTTTGGGTTTCTATGGAATTGAGAAGAAATCTTTGGAAGATATTAAGGCTAGCTTGTCCTGAAATACTAACAAGCAAGGATCATCTGTAAGAGCCTGTATGTTGCTTACCCTTCTAGCTGATGTTAAGTCTACCAGTAAGGCCGTCTTCAGTCAGATTTTTAACCACTTCACGGCCCATGAGGTAAATAAACGTCATGGGTCGGTTACCGATGTTTGGCGCGAGCTCCGATGCGGCACTCACATCAAAACACCAGACATCTCAGCTGATCTCATCAGCTGAAATGTCGGGCTTACAGCACCGATCGGATCCAGGTTCCAATTGGTGCTGTTAACCCATTAGATTGCATTGCCATTCAGTGACAGCGCGATCTAAAGCCACCGCGTCAGGGAACACTCTGTTCCCCGCCATGGACTGAGAACCCGCAATATTTTCGCAAGATCTCCGGCCGTCACGTGACAGCTCGGGGTCCTACCGAGGCCCTAGAAGCTATCAGTGTTCACTTCCTATGAGTAGTTGGCAAGCGCTCCCAACAACTCTCAGCTCACGACCTTTCTGTAAGGATTCTACGATTGCTGGGACAGGCAACCGGGTGGAAAGGGGGCCTTAATAAAATTGAAAACATTCTCTCCACACTACACAATAAATCCTTGTACTAACTTCTTTCCTACTCTGAAGAGTAGACACTAAAGCTTCAGAAAATCCTCTGCCTTAGAAGCTGCCTCAAATACCACTCAGTCAGATGGAAAGCCCCACCCCCCACACTTGAGGATGACGGAATGGACCCTGAGAGAGCAGCTCTGGACCTGTTGGTAGGATCCAGTTACTGACATAGCCCTCAGCCACAAAAACTAAGGTTTTTTTTGGGCCAGAAGAGAGCAATGAGAATTACACTCGCTCCATCCTCCCTAATCCTTCTAAGGACTAGTGGAATCAGACATTTCAGAGGAAAGGCATAAACTAGGTTGCAAGTCCATCGAGCTTGCAGGGACTCTACTAGCTCCGGCTGATCTGCTGCCTGTAGAGAAGCTAACAGACTTCTATTGCTTCTGTTTGCAAAAAGGTCTTTTGGGGACACCCAACAGATGCACGGTCTGAAGATCTGTCTGTTCAAGGACCAATTTTCCTTGGTGTAGAGAATGGAGACTGAGGTAATCGACTCACATTGTCTATCCCCCTGATGTGAAGGGCTGAGAGGGAGAGGAGAGGAGAAGTTTCTCTGCTAGCATGAATATATCCACCGTAGTGGACATCAAGGACTCTGACCGTGTACCCCCATGGTGATTCAGAAACACTGTGGTGTTGTCGGTACATGGGAATTCTGAAGGATTGGCAGAAACCTGAGGAGAGCATATTTCACCGCAGAACTCCCCACTATCAGAAACTCATCCCGAGATATGGAATAACAAGGGTGCCTTGTTCTCTTAAAAATGAGCCATCACCTCTGTAACCACCTTTGTGAAGATGCGTTGGTAGTCTCAATGTATGGGGAGATGATAGTACGCATGTTTTAAATTCAGGATGGCCATGAGGCACCTGGGAAACAGAAGTCTGACTGTAGATTTTATGGATTCCATTTTAAAGGTGTGGAATCTGAGGAAGGTACGGTATTTAACGTCCACAGATTAATGATGGTTCGAAAGGAACCAGGGACAGAGGTGAATAAAACCCCCACCCTTTCTGGCTCCCAGGAACTTCTACCAGAACTCGTTATTTCTAGCATAATTAACTTCGCCTTGCAGAGCCTGTTGTTGTTGGACGGGATTAACTAGACAAGTTTGAAGGCAAGAATCCTGAGGGATTCTCAAATTCCAATTATAGTCCAGAGAAAATTTATGTCAAAAAATCCATGTGCTACATGTAATTTGGACCCAGTTGTTATAAAAAATTTTTAGTTACCACCAAATAGGGGAATTCGAGTGAACAGTACTTGTTTCTACCCTTAGATAACGAAGCCCCACTGAAGTAGGCACCTTTTTGCTTCGGCTTGGTGGGCTCCCATCTGGAGCATGACTTCTTGTGATCAAACAGGTGCTTCCTAAAGGCTTTCCTATAATTAGGAGCATATGGTTTAGGAAAACCTTTCTTCACATAACCTGCCTTTGCTGGAATGTCATCCAGCACAGGGCCAAACAAGTACTCACCCTGGCATGGAACGGTACACAGTTTGGTTTTAGTGTGTGCATCCCCCTTCCAGCCCTTCAACCACAAGGGTTGCAGACCTGGCTGACAGAGGGAATCAACCGATGCATCTGCCAAATAAGCTGCCCTTCCACGGAGCTGGGGAACAAACGCTAGAAGTTTGTCTCTGTGTTCCCGCTTTTATCTTGTCTTCTAGTTGATCTAACCATACAAGCATTAACCTTGCAATTCAAGTACTGGCTATATTTGGCTTAAAGGCTCCAGAAGACTCCCAGACTCGCTTCAGGAACATCTCAGCCTTTCTGTCAGATAGGTCTTTAATGAGGCCTCCGTCCTCAAGGGGCAGTACAAATCTTTTTGAATAAGAGGAAACTGCTGTGTCTACTCTAGGTACTTTTTTCCATTCTGACACCTGGGTGTCACAGGGATATTTTTGCTTTGAAGAGAAGGGAAGGAAACCCCGGGTAACCTGCTTTTCCCATTCCTTCCGTACAGGATAATTTACCATTACATTGGCAGGAAAAGATCTCCGCATTTTTGTGAAAGGCCTGAAAACATAAGTTCCTGAGCAGAGTTAGGCTCCTTGGCATCTGCTATACCCATCGTAGAATGAACAGACCTGACTAGATTGTCTATATCCTGAATGGGGAAGCAACATCTCCAGTCTTCATCAGATGAGGACGATGATGGGTGAAGACTCTACCAACCCTTCCTGCTGTACATCAGCTCACAAATCAGACTCATACACCTTATAACTAGTCTTGCGCTTTTAAAGATTTATGAACTCCAATAAGGGAATTTCTGATCTCCCAGAAGTATGGACAGGCGCTTCCTCACCCAGGGTCCGAGAGATGCAGAATTGACAGAATGGCTTGATATAAGCACCAGGAAGGGGCTGCATACACAAGGCACACTCTTTATGCTTGCTTTTGGACGACTTATTTTTAGCCTAAGGCTACATAGAAAAGAAGGATGGATTCAACTTACCAGGTGATCATATGTACACTCACCATCTGAAGTTTGTCAGTGTGGTACCAGCTGTAGAGGAACAGCGCTGGATTTGTAGGGCATGGAAGGAAGGCTCTGCTCACTCCTGGTATCAGTGGCATCACTGCCTTTAGGGTGACCACCATCACTACTCTTGCGCTGCTTAGAGACCACCTCAAGTGGTGGGTGCTCCTCAGCATCTCCAGGGGAAGACACTGTAGAAGCACATCCTGTGCAAGGATGCCAACCTATGTCAAGTTGTGGCCACGCCCCTCCGACACTCCAGCTGGAAGATGCATCTCCCTGGAAGTCAACTAAGTTACTTCCGGGTTGTGGGCGTGTCATCAGCCATCGCGCACGCGCAGTGAATGAACCTGGAAGTGGCCTGCACAAGGCTCAGGATGGCCGATGCCACCACCCTGTGCCCTCTGGATGAGCACAGGGAACCTCCTATGCTGCACCCACGCGACCCATGGCGGCGCCACCCGGACTATGGGATCGCGCCATCTTTCCCATTGGAAGGGCGAGTCTGACAGGCAGGGCTCCCCCAGTGCCGCTACTAGAATCCCAGACTCTGCCGGACCCAGATACATCTTCTTGCTGCAGGTTCCCATAAGGACAGGAAATCAACTGAGGAGGCGAGGGGGACCAACCCTATCATCTGTAGGTTTTGTGTCCTTATGGGTGGATCCCCTCGCTCAGTAGGTGCTGTCGTGGTGATAGGAAAAAGGTAGTTTATAGAGATGGTTTTGGCACAATAAATACATTTTATTTTCAGCTATTGCTTCAATAAAATTAAAAATGTGCCACTTAAAAAATGCCACCACCTGGACATAGAATGGGTTCAGTAGCTAGTGGCATATGGTGGAATATATAAACTTTAAAGGGAACCTGTCATGTCTTTTTTTTTGTTATTAAACAACCCCCAATGTTATATACAGTACAGACCAAAAGTTTGGACACACCTTCTCATTCAAAGAGTTTTCTGTATTTTCATGACTGAAAATTGTAGATTCACACTGAAGGCATCAAAACTATGAATTAACACATGTGGAATTATATATTTAAGAAATAAAGTGTGAAACAACTGAAAAAATGTCTTATATTCTAGATTCTTCAAAGTAGCCACCTTTTGCTTTGACTACTGCTTTTGCACACTCTGGGCATTCTCTTGATGAGCTTCAAGAGGTAGTCACTGGAAATGGTCTTCCAACAGTCTTGAAGGAGTTCCCAGAGATGCTTAGCACTTGTTGGCCCTTTTGTCTTCACTCTGCCGTCCAGCTCACCCCAAACCATCTCGATTGGGTTCAGGTCTGGTGACTGTGGAAGCCAGGTCATCTGGCATAGCACCCCACCACTCTCCTTGGTCAAATAGCCCTTACACAGCCTGGAGGTGTGTTTGTGGTCATTGTCCTGTTGAAAAATAATTAATGGTCCAACTAAACGCAAACCGGATGGAATAGCATGCCGCTGCAAGATGCTGTGGTATCCATGCTGGTTCAGTATGCCTCCAATTTTGAATAAATCCCCAACAGTGTCACCAGCAAAGCACCCCCACACCATCACACCTCCTCCTCCATGCTTCACGGTGGGAACCAGGCATGTAGAGTTCATCCGTTCATCTTTTTTGCGTCTCACAAAGACACGGTGGTTGGAGCCAAAGATCTCAAATTTGGACTTATCAGACTAAAGCACAGATTTCCACTGGTCTAATGTCCGTTCCTTGTGTCCTTTAGCCCAAACAAGTCTCTTCTGCTTGTTGCCTGTCCTTAGCAGTGGTTTCCTAGCAGCTATTTTTCCATAAAGGCCTGCTGCACAAAGTCTACTCTTAACAGTTGTTGTAGAGATGTGTCTACTGCTAGAACTCTGTGTGGCATTGACCTGGTCTCTAATCTGAGCTGCTGTTAACCTGCGATTTCTAAAGCTGGTGACTCAGATGAACTTATCCTCCGCAGCAGAGGCGACTCTTGGTCTTTCTTTCCTGGAGCAGTCCTCATGTGACCCAGTTTCTTTGTAGCGCTTGATTGTTTTTGGAACTGCACTTGGGGACACTTTCAAAGTTTTCCCAGTTTTTCAGAATGACGGACCTTCATTTCTTAAAGTAATGATGGCCACTCGTTTTCTTTACTTAGAATATGTATTATGGCAAGAAAAAAAAGCAGCTAACAGTCTATCAGTAGGACTATCAGCTGTGTATCCACCAGATTTCTGCACAACACAACTGATGGTCCCAACCCCATTTATAAAGGCAAGAAATCCCACTTATTAATCCTGACAGGGTACACCTGTGAAGTGAAAACCATTTCCGGTGACTACCTCTTGAAGCTCATCAAGAGAATGCCAAGAGTGTGCAAAGCAGTAACCACAGCAAAAGGTGGCTACTTTGAAGAACCTAGAATATAAGACATATTTTCAGTTGTTTCACACTTTTTTGTTAAGTATATAATTCCACGTGTTAATTCATAGTTTTGATACCTTCAGTGTGAATCTACAATTTTCATAGTCAAGAAAATAAAGAAAAAACTTTGAATGAGAAGATGTGTCCAAACTTTTGGTCTGTACTGTAGATCATGTAGTTTTCATTAGTAACCTTTTTTTTTTTTGTTTTTTTTTATCGTATTTATCCCAAAAAAGAATTTCAGATATTAGATACTTTTTCATTAGCTAGCTGGGCAAACAGTCAACCGGCTGGTTAGCAGATAGGTCACTGGACTTGTAGCAATGCTGAATGCTCTGTACAAAGGACCTGTGCAATGTCCTGACCATGTGACCGTAATAGGGGAAGCTAAATCATTAAGGTCTATGCAGACTTAGCTTTGTCTATTATAGTCACATAGTCACATGACATAATTTTCTAAATTTTAGCTGAACGGTTAACTATTAACCTGCAGGAGGACTGATTTACTATTTGCCCATCTAGTTTATGAAAATATTTAAGTAACTAAAATTTTTTTTTGGGACGAATACAACTTTTGTTATATTTTTTAAAGAAAAAGTTACAAATGAACATTGCATGATCTAAATAACATTGGGGTGGTTTAATAAGAAAGGACAAGACTTATTTAATTTAAGGTTAATGCACACCTTACCCCCTCAAAACAAAAAACTTTCAATCGGCCTAATTTGGATTAATGTAGCAGTAAGACCTGCAACAGTGAAAGAAATTAGTTTCTTAACCTCCCTGGCGGTCTGTTTATTTCTGGAATGTGTTGCTAAAAACGGGCTACCCGCGTTCGCGGTAGATGCGGTTAAAAAACCGCATCTACCGCATCTGCCGCACTTGTGCCGCACTTGTGCCGCACTAGCGGCGCGGTTGCGGCGCGGTTGCGGTAATCTGCATAGGAACCAACCACCTCTGATGCCCCTCATACATTGTTAATATGTGCCCCTGCAGCCTAGTAAACCATTAGCAGCCCTGTTGTTGTGGGCAAAGTGGCTGCAGTAGAAGTGCGATAATGATGGTATATACTTACATGCCTGCGTTCTTGAGGGCGTCTCCCTGTGTGTGCTGGGACTTGTTGTGCTGTGGTCATCATGTCTGCTCGCCCCCTCCCTTATGCACGCCCCCTCTCAGCCTGCTATAGTGATGTGAGGCTGATTGCGTCATAAAGGGGCGGGGCTAAATCGCGGCATCACGGTAGCCCCGCCCCTTTATGATGCAATCAGCCTCACATCACTATAGCAGGCTGAGAGGGGGCGTGCATAAGGGAGGGGGCGAGCAGACATGATGACCACAGCACAACAAGTCCCAGCACACACAGGGAGACGCCCTCAAGAACGCAGGCATGTAAGTATATACCATCATTATCGCACTTCTACTGCAGCCACTTTGCCCACAACAACAGGGCTGCTAATGGTTTACTAGGCTGCAGGGGCACATATTAACAATGTATGAGGGGCATCAGAGGTGGTTGGTTCCTATGCAGATTACCGCAACCGCGCCGCAACCGCGCCGCTAGTGCGGCACAAGTGCGGCACAAGTGCGGCAGATGCGGTAGATGCGGTTTTCTAACCGCATCTGCCGCGAACACGGGTAAGCCCGAGCCTGACTCGGGTTAACGCTTCTGGTAGTGAATGTTAACCCCGAGTCAGGCTCGGGAATAACGCTAGGAAGGTTAAGGTACCGTCACACCTTGCGACTGGGCTGGAGAGGTCGGCGGCGACAGGTGGGAGCGCGCACGTTTTTTGGCGCCCCGCCAGCGTCGCTGTCCCCCATTTACATGGGGCGACACCTCCAGCACTGCGCCGGCAATCTGACAGGCGGCATCGCTGCTGGGGTGTCTCAAAACCCCAGCGGCCATGCAGGACAATGGGAGTCTATGGCTCCCATCGCCTGTCAGGTCGCCGGCGGCCGTTTACATGGGGCCATGTGTACACATCACCCCATAATGGTCGCCTGGTTTCAGAGCACTGCTCTGAAACCAGGCGAATGCTCGGAGACGCCGACATCGCCCCTTTACATTAGGCAATGCAGGGGCGATGTTGCTGCCAATAGGCGATGTAGGGGCGTGGCCTATGTAACTGGCGGCGATGTCGCCACGTGTGACGTGGCCTTTAGAGACTACAAAGCGTAAAACTAGAGCAATCATGGAAATCATATTACATAACAGACTTCTCAGCTGGAGCACAGCACTGCAAACAATCAAGACTATTCCCACTTGAGCAAGATGAGCAGGCGGAAGATGTCACAGCTACTCAAACCTACCAGGATACCTATGCAATGTGTCAATACCATCTACCTGTGCCATTAATTGGAAGGAGAAAGGTTTGTGATCGCACGTGTCCCAGCAAGTATCAGTAGAGGTGACGTCATGGGCACACTCACCTCTGGTGGTGGAAGTGAGCAGAGCAGGACTAACTCATCTGCAAATACTAGTTCACTAACCTCAGGTTACTTTCATCCATGCACAGAATGTAGTCATAGGAGAGGAAGTCATCTTTTGTGATCTGGATTATATAAAAAAAAAAAAAAAAAAAAAAAATACTGAATTAAAAAAAAAAAAAAAAAAAAACACATATAGACTATATCACTTCATAATAGTGAGGCACATCATTCTTAATTCTGTCAATGTCATGATGCTCCTCAGATAAAAGTATTTACTGTGCTATCTGTACAAAAAGATCACTGATCCTGTCTCTCCTGTTTCTCAGAATTTAGGAGTTGTGTGATAGTGCCAAACCCCCATCCCTTATAGCCCAACCTCACACTCAATACAATCCTTAAGTATCACCTGATCAATCCACTTGTATTGACCAAGGCAGCGCCCATCTACTCCGAATGTGGTCAGAATGAAGCAAATTGCAAACTTGCAGGCACGTGACTGTCGCCGCCAACAACGGAGAATCTCGACTGCTTGCTGTGAACCCACAAGTCTACATAGGCTGACTGCAGACTTTCAGCAAAAGATTGGAAAACCTCTTTAACTCAAACTAAAACAGATTTTCAGCTCCACTTTTTGGAGGAGAAACTCTCTAGATCTCAGAACCTTGGGAGATTCTAATCTGAAAACTCAGCAAAAATTGCTCAACTTTCAGCCATACATGAATAGCTTTATATTTAGCTCTAAACCAATCATTGTCATATCTGATGAGACTAAGTGATGTTCTTACAAGACACTGTAAGACAGCTTAGTCGGTGAGGAGGAGTTTTAGGAGGTACTAGAGACCATACAAGGGAAAAAAAAAAAAAAAAAAAAAAAAAAGGCACCATGACCTGGTCTCTACCATGGAGGTTGCCTGACATTGTGGAAATGATAAAATAGCAAGAGTCCCAGCCAGAGGTACTGCCATCCAAGTAGAAGAGAATTGTGGTGGAATCTGAGTAGAAGACGGACTGTCCTATACCTGTCGTGCTTTATGCGATGTGTCGGTATCATGGCTTTTAAGGCACTTTACGGCCCTTGAATCGGGGGAGCAACCCACGTTCCAGTGAGAGGTAGCAGCGCTGTCTATGGACCACTGCAATACAAAACATAATGGATAGAATTCAATGACAGAAGGAACTAGGTACATTACCTGCCTGGCAGTGTGATTCATGGGGACGCTGTGCTTCCTCATACAGCTTTGGCCACGATAGTCCGGGGGGTTTCCTATTTCATAAGTAGAGGTGGCTGCACTGTCTATGTTCCACTAAAATAGAAAGACAAACACTCCAATATACACGTCTTGTGAAGAACCATTATGTCTCATGTTTTAACTATTAAAGCACCATTCCAGCATTTTTTACTGCAGCACTTTAGTGGTAACCCTAATGTAGGGTCCCAGCACCTATCAATATACTCACCACCTATCATCTTCCCACTTTGTACTGGTGCTGCCATCCTGCGTCCACAACCTTTGTTTGACCGGTCACAAGTATTTAAAAAAAAAAAAAAAAAAAAAAAAAAAAGAAAAGCAAATCTAATGCGCTCACAGGACTGCATGTTGTTATTGGACTAGATTTTATGACCTGGGCAGACAAATACTGTTGCAATTATTTTTGCTATGTTTATTCTGCAGACATAATCCACCAGTGTGCCACACCAACCTCCATTTTGCTCTACCTGGGCACATTTGGACCGTTCATTTCCATGGATTATTGTGGGGATCCATATCACGTTTAACGAGCATCAAAGAATTGTAACCCTCTGTGGCTGGGGAAGATCACATTTACTATAATGCTCAGGGTCCAGAAGAATAGTGTGGGTATATCTGTGCTGCTGGAGAAGGATAATAAAAGCCAATAAACTGGATGTGGATGAAAGGTTGATTTCAACGTGTTTCGAAGAGAAACCCCACTTCTCCAGGAAGGCCACCTATAGAAGAAGTGAGGTTCTTCCCACTTCGAAACATGTTTAAATCAACCTTTCATCTACATCCAGTGTATTAGCATTTATTATCTATCCCCAGAGTATTCATTTGGCTCCTGTGGATTATATCCAGCCTTAAATGAGTTTTCCTACAAACAAAGTGAATCCAGACATTATAGCAAGGGATTGCAAACTATTTTTTCTTGAGATTTATGAAGAAAAATTTTTTTTTTTTTTTAAAACAAGAAGTAATACGTTTTACTTTAAAAAATAAAAACGAAGTATGAGCTGTGATCCCGTGCTGTAATGTATGTATACTGTCTTGTGACCTCCTCGCCCCAGGAGATGTGGTATTATCAAATCATGTCCCTGTAAGGTTAGACACATCCATTACACAGTACATAGCAGGGACACATATATAAGATTATGTCAGCACATTTGTAAGATCATTATTTTTATTGATTTTTTTTTTTTTAACTCACCAAATTCTGAAAATTACTATTTAAAGATCTATAGATTATAATGAATTTTAAAATTGAATTTGTTAGTGGGACAACCACTTTAAAGGGAACCTGTCAGGTGGTTTATGCCCCCCCCCCCCCCAGCTATCACTGTCTGTAGCTGCAGCTTTATAATACCAGTCTAATCATCCCTGTCTGAGCTCAGAGTGTAATGTTAAAGGTGAAAAAAAAGCATTTATACCCTTACATTTCAGTCCCCACCTTGGAGGAGGGGACTGTCTGGCAGGATAGTTAACTCACTTTTAACTTGGATAGCTAAAGGACCTGTGTGATGTAACGATCATGTGACCATAGTGGGCGGAGCTAAGCCAGCAAATGTATTATGTTCTATGAGAACTTAGCTCCGCCTATTGTAGTCACATGGTTGTGACATCACATCAGGTCTACCAACATGTTCTAGCACAAGGCTGAAATGTTAACTATTAACCTGCCAAACAGTCCCCGTCCTCCAAGCAGGGGACTGACTGCCTCATTACATAAGGAAATGTAAGTGTATAAATGTTTTTTTTTTTCACCTTTCACATTACACTGAGCTCAGACAGGGATGATTAGAATAGTATTATGAAGCTGCAGGTCCGGAGAATGATAGCTGGGGAGGCATAAACTAGCTGACAGGTTCCCTTTAAAGCCCATGGCTTCTGAAATCACAGACAAATCACACAGCTACAGATTGTATGAGACAACCATATAGGGAGAGCGACCAATCAGGCAAGACACTATTGAACTTGTTTGTCCACAGCTCACGTTTACAAATTTGTTATGTATAGGTTTTCTATTGATGTAAAGAAATAGCAGCAATTTGGAAAAGCATTTTGAACTTTGTTTATTGTGATTTTATTATTTGGTCTTGATTATTACGTGCAATGATGGTTGAGAGATACCAGTCAGCCCCTATTACACATTTAGCTGCTGTCCATATTGACTACATTTTGGACAAGGTGCATCTATAAACTATCACTTTCTATTATGGGAAAATCCTGGTAACCACCATGAAATGCATTTCCAGCAAGTGTTTGGCCAAACATTAAATGATAGTTTTTGCAAATTATGCAACTTAATCCAGAACAGGAGTGGACAGTGGAGCAGCTCATGGCCAAACAGTGTCACCAACATTTGTGTGTAGTGAAGCTTGTAGCTAATATATTATAGCAGTTTCACTTGAAATGAATTGTCTGCATTGATCCCTACAGAAGCATCTTGTACCATCCAGCGGCAGGGAAGGGCTCACTCCTGTGGTTGTTCTGCATTGGCCATTCCCAGGCACAAATCACACTGAAAAGCAGACTGCTGACAAGCCTGCAGGACAGGAGATTCCCGGTGGGTTATTACCCTGTGCAAGCACCATCAGGGAGAGCGATCAATAAGGACATTGCAAGTTAAAGTTGCTCTTAACCACAGGAATAAATGAATTGTAATATTAGAGGCTTGATCAGAGGAAATTGCTTTGTCTCCCCCCACAAAAAATGAGGACATCACTGACATTTACTGTAATGCTTCTTACAAGCTCCTTTCTCAGCTCTGGCAGCACAGACACAGGCATGGCACACTACTGCCAAAGCTGTAGACTACAATCACGCACAGCAAATTTGCTGCGATTTGTGAGGATCTGTTTTTGGTGTAAAAATGCACCAAGAACGGATCCTCACAGAACACAGTGTTCTGTGTGTGAACACCACTGCGCTTTTCTTGCTGCGCTTACTTACCTCGCCGTGATCGCCTCATCCCCGCCGTGCCGCAGCCTCTAGGACCACGCAGCACCATGTGACCGGGTGACGTTGCCCAATCACAGTGCTGTCCTGCACATGTCCTACGGTGTCGGGATAAAGAGAGATCTCCAGGGGAGCGCAGCGAGGTGAGTAAAAAGTGCAGGCAAAAAGCGCTAAAACAATTGACATGTTTAATCTTTTTATGCATCCGCTTTTCAGCCCAAAAGTGGATGCGTAAAAAAGCGCAGCATGTAAATGGAAAACAGTGAAATGCATTGACTTGGTTGGGACACCCGACATCAATGTGTTTCACTGCATTGCACTGCATTTGCAAAATAGCGGTGCACAAGTGCTGAAATACGCTGTGTGTGAACCCAGCCTAAATGTCACTTGCCCTGTGCACCATCAAACAAGCAACGGGATCCATTTTTGTAATATTTGCTGCAAAATTTCCATGTGTTACACTGCAGGCTCATAAGGTAATGCCCCTAGAAGTCCTTGAATAATGAACCCGACTTATATTTCAGGGTGCAAACCTCTAGGACCACGGACCGGACTTATATTAAACGAGGAGCTGGTGGCAGCATTTAGTGCTTGGGGTTATTTAGGGTCTATCAGTGACGGGGTGGAGGTTATTATATGTGCTTTTGGTTGCGGATCAGAAGGCATATACCACACTCACTGAGAAGTGCCATAATAAACCAGCACTGACAGGGCAGCTGCAGCCCTTCTTTATCCTCAGGCAGTTCTCTGACTGACCTGGATTTAACAGGAGGCGCTGTGGAACTCCCAGGTTCGGTGGCTGATTCACCACACTACTCATGCAAGGGAAAGTAAACAGGTATCCATATAATTTTAATATTCAATACTCCCACAGAAACCAGTGCAATCACACAACCTCTACCATTAGTTTCAGTAGTTCAGCTGTCTCAATCACATTTTAAAGAAGCGCCTGTCGCAGTAATCTGGGCACAAGTCACACAGAATTTGTCTGTGCTTTGAGGATATAAAAAAATTTACTGTGATCTCAAAAGGAAAAAATCACATAATCTCTTACCTGGTGAGATACACCCTCATCTGCTACCAGCTTTCTAAACACGGCTTCTGCTATAGGAGATCGACAGATGTTACCTGCAAGAAATATAAAAATCAATGAACTATGAGAAAAGTGGCAGAGCGTTTTGAAGAAAACAAATGTTTGTACCGTGTTAGCAAGCAGGTAGAAAAATATTAAAAATCTGACAGCCCCAAAAGGTATCAACCACTGAGGACTCTCAGATTTTAATATTTATTGCAGAAAACAGAACACAACTACTTTAACCCCTTCATTCTCCATGATGCATAAATCAGATACAGAGGTGGTTTGGATGTGTGGAGCTATCTCAAAAGAGGCTGCTCCACAAAGGGCAGGTGCTGGCTTTGGAAACCAGCAAGTAACTGCCTTCAAGGCCCAGTTACACACAGATAATTGTGTAGATTGTTCGCAGATATCTGGTTACAGTGAAGTCATGGACACATTGTTACATTTGTACACGGTCACAAAATGTAATAATGTGTCCATGATTTCACTGCAACCAGAGATCTGCGACAATCTCTGCACAATTATCTGTGTGTATAACTGGGCCTTTATACACATCAAATGGAGATTGAACAGGATGGTTCTGAATAACTGCTGAAATGCCACACCACATCCTGGTGACTGATCATTTGGGAGCTATTAATGCTTTTGCATCAGGCCTTGATTACTGAGTGCTAGAAGGGCTCCACCACTGGCTGCAGAAAAGGAAATGATTTGTGTGTGTATAACATATCACACACACACACACACACACACACACACACACACACACACACACAATATGCATGAACCTATGTTTTCATGATTGCTCTACGTGCTACAATTCTTTAATATTGCATATTATTATATAAATAAATAACAAAAACTGGGCAGCACTACCACAGAAATACCGGGTACAAAACCTGTATGGAAAGTGTCCAGCAATCGTCATCCAATACCAACGAAAAAAAAAAAAAAAAACAGGCAGCGCTCCCATATTATAAGTGAAAAAGTGGATTCTTTACGGATACATAGGGACGTCTTTTCAACGGTGACCCGACGTTCTCAAACGGAACACACACACACACATATATGCAATACTAAGGAATTCATAGAGCAATTATAAACGTAGTGAGTTGAATACACCGGGCACTGACCTACAATAGTGTGGAGCACGGTTTCAGGAAATGGCGTCCTAAACTGGCGGGTGCACAGCTGTTACCGAAGAGTTACGTAGTGTACGAAGAAAGCGGCACTCAGCTGGATAGGTGCAGTGGCGGATTTATTGATTAAAATCCATGAGGTACACAGACAGGGAGGGAAGAGAGTGTAGGACGACGGTAACAGTTTCACACCGTTTTGGCACTTCTACGGGTCCACAATACGTACTGTGGACCCGTAGAAGCGCCAAACTGGTGTGAAATGGTTACCGTCGTCCTACACTCCCTGTCTGTGTAGCTCATGGATTTTAATCAATAAATCCGCCACTGCACCTTTCCAGCTGAGTGCCGCTTTCTTACACTATGTGAATCATAAACGTAGGTTCAAGCAGATTAGTAGGAGTTATGGAGTTGGTACAAAAATGGATCAACTCCTAAAATATATAATAAATTGGGTACAGTAGATCAATGCAGCATGTGCTGAATAGTATTATGTTCTATCTGAATATCTCAATTATTGTATCATAATGATGATTGAAATCTGATGTTCACATCGTACTACAATACGTTTATCACTTAAACATGAGCTGTGTATGAGGGATTCAGATTCAGAGAAATTGAGGAGTCGGAGGTGTAGCTTACTGACTCCACAGCCCTGAGGACTAAAAAATGAAGTGTAAGGCTCCATTCACACTGTGCGGTTTTGCTCATCAGTTTTTTTTACCTCAGTATTTGTAGCCAAAACCAGCAGTGGGTGATAAATACAGAAGTGGTGACGTTTCTCTATTAGACTTTTCCTCCAATTGTTCCACTCCTGGTTTTGGCTACAAAAACTGATGAGCAAAAACAGACCAAAACCGCACAGTGTGAATGGAGACTAATGTAGGAAGTTTACAAAATGAAAGCCACTATGAATCCGCCCCTACTGGGGGGATAGTAAAGGATCAGCACCAACTGTCTGGGTTTGTTTAAACATTCTATACTCTGTAATCAGTAAACTAAGGAGATACATAATAAACACATGAAGCTTGCTGGTTGTTCTGGTCACGGTTTTCCTCTCCATAATACTGTAGAATAGGCCTCATCAGATGAATGGAGGTTGTGGGTCACAGAGAATCAAAACATATAGGAATTGTGTTTTAGAATGCAGTTATTCATCCAAAACTAAAATAATAATAATACTGTATTATTAATAAATAAGAGTATTGTGTATGGCCCCTCTGCCCTGGAGGTCACCAGGTCAGGTCAGGTGTTACCTCTGGGGGAGTAGCTTCATGTGGAGGGAAATGAACAGTGTAAAGTATAAACCACCCCATGAGTAGAGCCCGGCTGATGTGTGGACACTGGGGCCACAGTGTGACTATGGAGGAGCTCCCCAGTATGGCCGCCCCGGGTCACACACTCACCCAGACACACAAACAGCACAGACTTGCTCCCGGCCGCCGCCATCTCTTCCTCCTCCTCCGGTCTCCGCCGCGCTCTGTCTGCACTTTCACAGCAGAAGCGGTAGAAGACTCACATCACCGGAAGTGCGTCACTTTACGGCACTTAACTTCCAGACACATTGCACCGCCTGACTGGGAGCTGACGTCATTCTGCGGTGTCAGTGACGGCACCACGTGACCCCTCCACCAGCGTGTAAATAAAGGACCCGAGTCACGTGCTGGTGGGCGGGGCTTCGTGGCAGGTGCATGCCACGCCTCCCCGGCGCTCACCTGTGAGCTGGGCGGGGTGCAGACCTGAGAGTGCTGCTCCGGAGGAAGATAGTGCAGCTCAACAAGTGAGTACAGGAGGGAGGGAGTGCGGCTCAGCAAGTGAGTACAGGAGGGAGGGAGTGCGGCTCAGCAAGTGAGTACGAGAGGAGGATGCAGGGAGGGAGCTCCATACTGCTGACACCTGATCAATGGCACCTGATCTGCATCCATGTCACATCCACCAGTGGAGACAGCCCTGCAGGCAGCTGTGATGGACATTAGTGGTCTCCCAGCTGATAAATGACTGCTTTTATTTTGGGGGTGTGCCCCCATACTGCGCCCCTGCACATCATATACAGTTGTGGCCAAAAATATTGACACCCCTGCAATTCTGTCAGATAATACTCAGCTTCTTTCTGAAAATGATTGCAATCACAAATTCTTTGGTATTATTATCTTCATTTAATTTGTCTTCAATGAAAAAACACAAAAAAGAATTGTCCTATAGCCAAATTGGATATAATTCCACACCAAACATAAAAAAGGGGGTGGACAAAAGTATTGGACTCTGTTAGAAAAATCATGTGATGCTTCTCTAATTTGTGTAATTAACAGCACCTGTAACTTACCTGTGGCACCTAACAGGCGTTGGCAATAACTAAATCACACTTGCAGCCAGTTGACATGGATTAAAGTTGACTCAACGTCTGTCCTGTGTCCTTGTGTGTACCACATTGAGCATGGAGAAAAGAAAGAAGACCAAAGAACTGTCTGAGGACTTGAGAAACCAAATTGTGAGGAAGCATGAGCAATCTCAAGGCTACAAGTCCATCTCCAAAGACCTGAATGTTCCTGTGTCTACCGTGCGCAGTGTCATCTGGAAGTTTAAAGCCCATGGCACTGTGGCTAATCTCCCTAGATGTGGACAGAAAAGAAAAATTGACAGGAGATTTCAACTCAAGATTGTGTGGATGGTGGATAAAGAACCTCGACTGACATCCAAACAAGTTCAAGCTGCCCTGCAGTCCGAGGGTACAACAGTGTCAACCCGTACTATCCGTCGGCATCTGAATGAAAAGGGACTGTATGGTAGGAGACCCAGGAAGACCCCACTTCTTACACCGAGACATTAAAAAGCCAGGCTGGAGTTTGCCAAAACTTACCTGAGAAAGCCTAAAACGTTTTGGAAGAATGTTCTCTGGTCAGATGAGACAAAAGTAGAGCTTTTTGGGCAAAGGCATCAACATAGATTTTACAGGAGAAAAAAAGAGGCATTCAAAGAAAAGAACACGGTCCCTACAGTCAAACATGGCGGAGGTTCCCTGATGTTTTGGAGTTGCTTTGCTGCCTCTGGCACTAGACTGCTTGACCGTGTGCATGGCATTATGAAGTCTGAAGACTACCAACTAATTTTACAGAATAATGTAGGGCCCAGTGTGAAAAAGTTGGGTCTCCCTCAGAGGTCATGGATCTTCCAGCAGGACAATGACCCAAAACACACTTCAAAAAGCACTAGAAAATGGTTTGAGAGAAAGTGCTGGAGACTTCTAAGGTGGTCAGCAATGAGTCCAGACCTGAATCCCATAGAACACCTGTGGAGAGATCTAAATGTCAGTTTGGAGAAGGCATCCTTCAAATATCAGGGACCTGGAGCAGTTTGCCAAAGAAGAATGGTCTAAAATTCCAGCAGAGCATTGTAAGAAACTCATTGATGGTTACCGGAAGCGGTTGATCGCAGTTATTTTGGCTAAAGGATGTGCAACCAAGTATTAGGCTGAGGGTGTCAATACTTTTGTCCGGCCCATTTTTGGAGTTTTGTGTGAAATGATCAATTTTTTGCTTCATTCTCTTTTGTGTTTTTTTTCATTGAAGACAAATTAAATGAAGATAATAATACCAAAGAATTTGTGATTGCAATCATTTTCAGGAAGAAACTGAGTATTATCTGACAGAATTGCAGGGGTGTCAATACTTTTGGCCACAACTGTACATTCACCTGGCAGATGTGCTCTAGAAGTATGTAAGGAGTTCCCATTGGGATGAATGAACAGTGGGGTCCTACAGTCTTGGGGATGGGGATGGGGGGGGGTCCTACACTCCCTTATGTGCAGAGACCCTTGAACAGTCTCTGCTCCATTCACTTCTATGGCAGCAGTACTGCACAGCGTAACCAGCGCTCTTAGGCAATGAATGGGGTTTGGCTCTGCATCCAGATCACCTCTCCATACATCACTGGGGGTCCGAGTGATCAGACCCCAGCGTGACTATACACTGGTCACTAGAGATTGTCAATCCATTCCATTGGTCACCAATCTGTGTCTGTTGTATGGGAGCAGGAGTACAGACTCCTCACCTGCTTGTGTCTCTTCAAAGACATACTAATGGGATGTTTAGATTGTGAGCTCCAATGGGGACAATGTTGCAAATGTATGTAAAGCGCTATGGAATAACAGCGCATTCATAAATGAATAAATATTAATATTGTGATTAGCCAGCCTGACATGATGTCCATCCATGCGGTGTGATGCATATTTGACATTGCACCAGCCAGGGGGGTCAGTGTCTTTTTTTTGGTGTGGTCAGAGTGAGTAAAAATGGATACATAATGAATTAGGTACAGTTGTTCAATGCAGAATGTGCTCATTATTATTATTATTATTATTATCATTATGTTCTTTCTATATATCTTGATTATTTTATTATGATAATGATTAAAGCCTGATGTTACCATTGTACTGCAATAAATATATCACTTAAACCTGAATCTTGTATGCGGGAGGCGCAGTTGAATTCAGGGAAATTGAGGACTCTGTCTGTGGTTTGGCCTCCCCAACTCCACAGCTCTGGGGCCAGGCCCACTTGTCAAAGGAAAAGCTGTGGACACCGTCAGGTAACGGGCCATAGTACCGCTCCCGGGGAGTGGACAGAGTCAGGGAAGAAGTTTTGCTCCCGAGCAGCGGGCACCGTCGGGGTTATAGGCCGTGCTCCTGCTCCCGAGCTACAGACTGTGTCGGGTGACTGGCCGTGCTCCCGCTCCTTAGCAGCGGCCGTTGTCGGGTGACTGGACGTGCTCCCGCTCCTGAGCAGCGGCCGTTGTCGGGTGACTGGCCGTGCTCCCGCTCCTGAGCAGCGGCCGGTGTCAGGTGAAGGGCCGTGCTCCCGAGCAGCGGCCGGTGTCGGGTGAAGGGCCGTGCTCCCGATTCCGAGCAGCGGACACAGATTATTGTTGTGGCAGATGGATGTATGAAGATATTTGCGCCAACTGTATCACCTATTTTATGTACAGGTGGTTGAGATGTTTATGGCAAACCCCTTTAAACAGGACCGATCACTTGCCATAAATGTTTTTTTTCCTGGTGTAGAGGCCGCTTTGCGCCTGAATCGTGTTTTTCTCCGTTACTCGATTGTGGCCCTCTCTCCCCTGTAGGTGAGTCTAATCTTGTTAGCCAAGGGGGTGTGATCCTTAAAAATCTATCCATAGAGAAGAGGTGAGGACCCACCTACTTGGAGGGAACAAGACTAAATTTATTTGTAGGAGGGAAGTGACCATACCTCAGGAATGGAGAGGTGCGGGGACAAAAGGAGAAGTACCCCGAAATAAGGAAACCGGCTGCATTTACACCAGGAGAAAAAAATACCAGTACGTTTGGCATGTTTATTGCAAATGGCAACTCCTCCTTGTGTCACAACTTAGAAAAGACACTTAAAGGGTCAACTCTGATAATTTTCCTAAAAGTGCAGTAAACATTTGTCTAAATCAGACTGTATACTATTAGTAGTAGGGCAGCGCCCCGCCCCCACATGTACTTGATTATGCGGGCCTAAACACTGTCCTCTGATGGAGACTGTGCCCTGTACATCGGTCTCCTTCACTGTTCACATCTGTGTCAGAGGCAGATTCAGTCATAAATGATGGAGAGATAAAAAAAACAGTCCACCAGTATTTTTTGGTAAAATGGCGGAGACCCGAGAGACCCAATACAGTTATTAGGGTCCAGCACTGTCTGTAATATCGTTCTTCTGGTCCCATAATGGAGCAGGAAAAAAAACAGGACTGATGTGACCACGGCCTGGGGGCACTGATTCTAGGAATGAACCTGCAGAGACACCGGACAGTAAGGGCGCCTTCACACTGGCGTTCCCCTCCGCAGCGTTCTGCAGAGGGGAATCGCCATGTGTGCGCAGCGGCCGCCAGCTCCTATCTTTAGAATGGGAGCGCACGGTGCTGCGCTTGACAGCGCATGACCGTGCGCACCCATTCACTCCCATATGTGATCTGTGTGCAGGCGGATGCCTGCGCACAAATCACACACTCCTGCCCGCACCAGGATGCAACATGTCGCGTCCCTGGTGCGGGCGGGAGTGTGTGATCTGTGCGCAGGCATCAGCCTGCGCAAAGATCACATATGGGAGTGAATGGGTGCGCACGGTCATGCGCTGTCAAGCGCAGCACCGTGCGCTCCCATTCTAAAGATAGGAGCTGGCGGCCGCTGCGCACACATGGCGATTCCCCTCTGCAGAACGCTGCGGAGGGGAACGCCAGTGTGAAGGCGCCCTAAGACCACGTACACACACTGAGTATTCGGTGAGTTTTTTACCTCAGTATTTGTAAGATAAAACCAGGAGTGGGTGATAAATACAGAAGTGGTGACGTGTTTCTATTATACTTTTCCTCTGATTGTTCCACACCTGGTTTTGTCTTACAAATACTGAGGTAAAATCTCACCAAATACTCCAATGTGTGCACATGGTTTTAATCTGCAGCCTCATAGCTGATACTGTACAAGGGCCGGCAGCCGGACAGGGAGAGCTGATGGCAGCTGTCACATTGGCTGACCAGCAGGATTCTAGCTCCTGTGTGGAGCTGCAGTTTGTCCGCCATCATAGCCGTGATGTCCGCTGGGTCTGTTATTGGGACTCCTTATGTTTGTAAAAGCAGAGATGGTGACCATGTGCTCTCAGGAAGTGACTGATGACACAAGTCTCCATGTTTCTCCTCTGTACCAGCCCCATCATCACACTACCACTTTTAGTATATAGCTACATACTCAGAATAAGCATTGCTGTGTGTATGGGAACATGAATTGCGCCATGTCTGGTCACTAAACAATGTTTTTGGCCTAGTCTTGATGTTTCCCCTTCAGTGTCTTGCTCAGTGGTGGTCACTTTAAGTCTTCTTTACCTCAGCCATATCTCTGAGCACTGAACACCTTGTACTTCTGGCCCCTCCAGGGAGGTTATGACGTGCCCCAGGGCCGTGGGTTACTCGGAACCGGGCTGTTACTGTCTTTGGGGAAAGGGGGGTGTCACAGGGGTTGAGACCTGGTTCCCCGTGGCCCTGGATTCAGCTGGAAAAGGGGGGTTTTCTGGCTTGGTAGGGAAAGGGAATTATGAAAGGGAGGTTTTCATGACGCCACCCGTGGTATGTGGCTATAGTGGGTCACCGCTGCTGCAGAACCTCCAGGGTGATGGACGGGCAGCTGGGATGGAGCAGCTCTCCACGGGCAGAGCAGTTCCCTGGGGCAGTGAAGGTAATTTTTAATGTAGTGTGCAGAACGATGGGTGCAAGCAATAGGTAGACTCGCTGTTTTGTTGGTCACTCAGTCCTTTGCTGGTAGTGATGGTTTGAAGCATCTGTCCAGAGTCTTTTCCGAGAGCACCTTGGGGTTCCTTCTCACCCAGCCGGGTCTTTGGCTCCCTTACTGAGCTCCATGTATTAGATCCTGCTGCTGCATCAGCTAAGCTGCCGGCCTTGTCTCTTCCTTCGAGGTGCCGGTATGACAGGCAACTTGAGTCCTTTCTAACCCTCGTCTCGGGTGTTTGTTCCTGAACTCTCTTCGTTGCTGTGTGGGCACGATGTGGCTTAGGAACCTGGAATTCTCCACCTTCCGATACTGACTGCCGGGATGTTAAACCCTGCACAGTCTTGGACTCAGGTGTCTGTTCTCTGCGCTTTCCTCTGGGGTGAGCACGGAACCGCTCAGCTCCCCAGGTGTTCCTGCGACTCTCCTCAGACCCTAGCCTTAGGCCTGGCACCGATTCAGCGATCCTGGGATGAGCTTTGCAGCCTCTAGTCCACCAGGATGTCTGCCTCAGTCCTCCTAGGAACTCATCGGCTGTACCTAGGATGAGCTTAGCGCAGCTCGATCCTCCAGGTACTCTTCACAGTCCTCTCAGGAACTGAACTAAATGGCTTCACCCTCTGACCAGAATTTATAGGGGAGCTCACCCTGAATCCTGCCTGGAGGCAGAAGGTGTTGTGTGTGGTTTACCTGCCTGATGAGAAGACCCTTTTGTTCCTCTCGGCGTGACACGACCACCTGAGGGCGGTGATGATACAGTGGCACTAAGACCTTGGGGTGCCACAGTTGCAGTTCTAGAATATGACAGCACTGGAGAATAATGGCTTCCTGGCGGCCTCACATTTGGTTCTTTTCTTTGGCAGTTTCATGTGTTTTTTTTTTTTTTTCTTGCAAACATGTGTTTACCACCCTATTGGCTTTGCAACAAAACCTTGTGATTCTCTGATCTCGTCCTAATATTTTAGTCATTCCAAGATTGCTGCCTTTTCTGTAAGGCCACGTGCACACATTGAGTACCGTATATACTCGTGTATAAGCCGACCCGTGTATAAGCCGACCCCCCCCCCCTACTTTTGCCCCCAAAACCTGGGAAAACCTATTGACTCGTGTATAAGCTGAGGGTGGACCCCAGCACAGGTATACAGCCCCCAGCAGTGTGGTATACAGGCCTCCCCAGTGGTAGTATACAGCATCCCTAAAGGCATATACAGCAGGCCCCAGAGGCATATACAGCAGGCCCCAGAGGCATATACAGCAGGCCCCAGAGGCATATACAGCAGGCCCCAGAGGCATATACAGCAGGCCCCCGAGGTATATACAGCAGGCCCCCGAGGTATATACAGCAGGCCCCCGAGGTGTATACAGGCAGCCCCCCAGTGGCACTAGCCCCCCCCCCATCATGGAAAGAGCCCCCACACTTTGCAGAGCCCCCCCCGCTGCATTATCTTACCATCCAGGGTCTTCTTCACCGCGGGTCCTCCAGTCCATCCTCGCACGCTGCGTTCCCGGTCTCATGTGACCCGGCGGTCGCTGTGGAATGACATCGCGCCGGGTCACGTGAGACCGGAACACAGCGCGCAGGATCCGCGGCGAAGACACTGGATGGTAAGATAATGCAGCGGGGGGCTCTGCAAAGTGTGGGGGCTCTTTCCATGATGGGGGGGGGCTGCCTGTATACACTGGGGGGCTGCCTGTATACACTGGGGAGCTGCCTGTATACACTGGGGGGCTGTATGCACGGCTCCCCCTGCCGCTGTGATGGGCGGGGGGAGCCGCGCATATTTAATGAGCGGCCCCACGTGACGGGCCGCTCACTCATCAGCCTCCCCCCGCCTCCTCCAGCCTGCCCAGCAAAATAGTTACCGTATTGACCCGTGTATAAGCCGAGGGGGTGACTTTTCAGCCCAATTTTTGGGCTGAAAAACTCGGCTTATACACGAGTATATACGGTATTTGAGGTTTTTTTTACCTCAGGATTTGTAGCCAAAACTGGGAGTGGATAATTAAATACAAAAGTGGTGCAGGAGTTTCTATTAGACTTTTCCTCTGATTGTTCCACTCCTGGTTTTGTATACAAATCCTGAGGTTAAAAAAAACTCATCAAATACTCAATGTGTGCACGTGGCCTAAGACTTTATAACAATTACTGACTATTGTGAATAATATGAAATGTTTTTTTTTTTTTTCAAACCAATTTGCCTGAGGAAGACAAGCTGCCTAATAATTCTGCACACCTTGATAAAAAAATAATTTTGTATCCTTAGGCTCTGTTCAAGCATGTGAGGGGTTTCTCCGTACTCCAGATTTCGTGGCAGGAGGAAACCTGTGTTGTCTGCTGCAGGTTTCCCAAAGGTTTTTGCACATGTTTTTCTGCCTTTTGGTCATAGAACCATGGCCAAAAACACAGAAAAGAATTGACATGCTTATTCTTTCCAAAACGCAGCAAAAACATGTGGTGCTGACACTTTTCTGCATAGAACAAAAACCAATGTGTGTGGACAGCTTTTCTCTCAATCAGAGGTCTTGCTAGGAACCAAAAATGCAGGTATACATTAGCATAAACCAAAGCAAAAACTGACCCCAAAATGCAGTAAATACGCAGTGTGTGACCCTTGGGCCGCACCTCCCTCACTACACAAGTACACAGCACATGATCTGCTTCATCCAATAAGCTTTCAGGTTTATACAGTGTGGAGTTAGACAATCTGCATAAAAGTGATAATATGGTCAAAATACTCCCTTACCTAATAATGCACCCAGTGTATATGACATGACGCGTTTCCTGCCTTTCCCATCAGTTTTCATCTCTAGAGGTTCGATCCCCAAGTTTCATTTGTCCCTAAGCTGTTGGGTGGAGACAAACTGCTGTGATGTCTCCCGTACATAGCACACAGATATGAGGGATTCCTGCTCCCCGGTCTCTTTGTACTACCAAAGCATAGATGACTTTACCGTATATAGCAGTGTTGAGCAGTGTAACTGTGAATCCAGTTCTGTGGTGAGAGAAACACTGGAAAACCATACCAGGGAGCAATTGTAATCTGAATCAAGTAAGCTGGCAGAATGTTGTTCTTATTTTTTTCCTTTTACTGACCATGGTGGCTTTTAGCTGCCTTCCAAGTGCACGATCAGTTCAGGAGGAGGAGAAGTGGCTCCCAAGTGGAGAGAAAAGCAGATTTTTCTGTTCTATATTACAAAGTTTCCTGTAGAAGTTTGTAGTATTGATTTTAAGCAAAGGTTTTGGAAATAATAGTGACTAATAAGGCCACATGTACACAGAGAGGATTTGGTGACTTTTTTTCCCTCAGTATCTGTATACCAGAAATGGGACAATCAGAGGAAAAGTCTAATAGAAACACATCGCCACTTCTGTATTTATCACCCACTCCTGGTTTTGGCTACGAATACTGAGGTAAAAAACTCACCAAATACTCAGGGTGTGCACGTGGCCTTTAATAAACAGATTTCTATTTTTGTATTCTCCAGTTTCTAGTGACCTAAATGAGGTTATTTGAGAGAAGAGACCCAAATAACTTTTGGTGCATGGTCAAGATGTGGACAGGATGTAGCTGCCGGGTCATTGTTGGGAAGCCTGGGGCTTTTGAGGGTATGTCACATAAGCATCTCAGCCAGTAATGGCCACTCCACCCTCACTTCCTTTGGACCAAACTGATATCCACAGGTAGTGAGAAAGCAGCGACAGTTCTCGCTTCTTCCAGATGTCTGTTTTGTCTGAAGGAAGTGGGGTTGAAGCGGCCATTATTGGCTGCTGGGCTGGTGTAATGTCACGTGAGCTCCAGGTGATGCAATGTTTCTGGAATGCTGCAGCATCGGAGAGGAGTATAGGGTGTTTGCATCTTAGGCTGCCTTCACATTTGCAGATGCCTCCGCAGCGTTCTGCGGAGGCATCTGCAAGCATCTGCATGCAGACGGCAGCCGCTATCTTTATAATGGAGCGCACGGTGTCTGCAGATGCTTGCGCCGTGCGCTCCCATTGCCCATCAAACAGTCTCGTCCGCACCAGGAACGCTGCGGAGGCATCTGCAAATGTGAAGGCAGCCTTACATGAGGGAATATTGTGGCTGAGAAGGTTGTGGTCTCCGCAGTGGACTCTTTTAACAATAGGCATGTAATATACAATGGAGGACTGCTGTGACTATTGTAACATGGTGGCACAATTAGTATTTCCTGATGTTCCGTTAGTCTATATGATGATAAGTCATGGGTGATGTAATGGTGTAATGGAGCAGTGATGTGTTCGGACAGCGGATGAGGTGACATTTTTAGAAGTATGCTATGTTGTAGACTTAGTAGATCTGACGTCTGCTCATGTGGCTCTGGACATTTACACTGTGTGCAGAATTATTAGGCAGGTTTTAGTTTAGAGGATCATTTTTATTATTGATCAACAACTATGTTCTCAATCAACCCAAAGTTTCAAATATCAAAGCTTAATATTTTTTGAAGTTGGAGTGGGTTTATTTAAATTTGGCTATCTAAGGGTGCTTTCACACTAGCGTTTATTTGAAATGACTGCAGATGCGGTGAAAAAAACGCATCTGCTGCGATTACCGCATACCGGCTGCACTTGCGGCACGGTTGCGGCAAGCCCCATACAATGTATATGCGGGCTTGCGGCAGGTGCGGCAAGTGCGGTTTTGGCACTTGCGGCAGGTGCGGCCGTGAAAAAAAACGCGGCTGACCGTGTTTTTTTTTTTTTTTTTTTTTTTTTCGCGGCTGCACCTGCCGCAAGTGCCAAAACCGCACTTGCCGCAAGCCCGCATGTACATTGTATGGGGCTTGCCGCAAGTGCAGCCGGTATGCGGTAATCGCGGCAGATGCGTTTTTTTCACCGCATCTGCCGCAATTTAAAAAAACCGCTAGTGTGAAAGTACCCTTAGGAGGATATATGTGCAGGTAACTATTACTGTGCAGAATTATTAGGCAACTTAATAAAAACCTAATATATTCCCATCTCAGGGGCCTGTCAGACGGTTTTTTCCTGATTTTGGAAGATCAGGAAAAAACCCGATTCTTACAGTATTTTGCCCCTTCACTTTAATTCTGTCAGGTAGAATCTTGTTGCTTCATGTTTTTTCCTGAAATCATTAAAGAGAATGGGCAAAAAAAATAAATCCTGTAAGAATCAGGTGTTTTCCTGATCTTCCAAATCAGGAAAAAACCGCAAGTGTGAAAGGCCCCTTACTTGTTTATTTTCACCAGGTAAACTAATATAACTGCACAAAATTTAGAAAAAAACATTTCTGACATGCAAAAACAAAACAAAAAATTAGTGACCAATATAGCCACCTTTCTTTATGACACTCAGCAGCCTCCATCCATAGATTCTGTCAGTTGCTTGATCTGTTTACGATCAACATTGCGTGCAGCAGCCACCACAGCCTCCCAGACACTGTTCCCAAAAGTGTGCTGTTTTCCCTCCCTGTAGATCTCACATTTTAGGAGGGACCACATGTTCTCTATGGGGTTCAGATCAGGTGAAAAAGGGGGCCATGTCATTATTTTTTCTTCTTTTAGACCTTTACTGGCCAGCCACGCTGTGGAGTAGTTGGATGCATGTGGTGGAGCATTGTCCTGCATGAAAATCATGTTTTTCTTGAATGATACCGACTTCTTCCTGTACCACTGCTTGAAGAAGTTGTCTTCCAGAAACTGTCAGTAGGTCCAGGAGTTGAGCTTCACTCCATCTTCAACCTGAAAAGGTCCCACAAGTTCATCTTTGATACCAGCCCATACCAGTACCCCACCTCCACCTTACTGGTGTCTGAGTCAGAGTGAAGCTCTCTGCCTTTTACTGATCCAGCCTCTGGCCCATCCATCTGGCCCATCAAGAGTCACACTCATTTCATCAGTCCATAAAACCTTTGAAAAATCATTCTTAATGTATTTATTGTCCCAGTCTTGATGTTTTATCTTATGTTTCTTGTTCAAAGGTGGTCGTTTTTCAGCTTGCCTTGCCCATGTCCCTGAGTATGGCACACCTTGTGCTTTTTGATACTCCTGTAACGTTGCAGCTCTGAAATATTGCAAAACTGGTGGCAAATGGCATCTTGGCAGCTTCACGCTTGATTTTCCTCAATTCATGGGCAGTTATTATGCGCTTTTTTGCCCAACTCGCTTCTTGTAACCCTGTTGGCTATTTGCCATGAAACGCTTGATTGTTCGGTGATCACGCTTCAATAGTTTGGCAATTTCAAGACTGCTGCATCACTCTGCAAGACATCTCACAATTTTGGACTTTTCAGAGCCCGTCAAATCTCTCTTCTGACCCATTTTGCCTAAGGAAAGGCATTTGCCTAATAATTAAGCACACCTTATATCAGAGGTCCCCAAATCCAGGCCTCGAGGGCCGCCAACAGGGCATGTTTTCAGGATCTCCTTAGTATTGCACAGGAGTTGTAATCATTACCTGTGCATTTGATCACATTAGCACCTGTGCAATACTAAGGAGATCCTGAAAACCTGCACTGTTGGCGGCCCTCGAGGCCTGGGGTTGGGGACCTCTGCCTTATATAGTGTGTTGATACCATTACAGAGATGGACATCACCTGATTTACTTAATTGGTAGCTGACTATACACCTTGGAGTAGGACCACATGTATAAAAAGTATCGTGATCAAAATACTCATTTGCCTAATAATTCTGCACACAGTGTATAGTAGGACTGATTTGTGCTCATTTTTGGCATCTGGTACCAGCCTCAATGAGCGACCTGTGAAATGTTATATGCGATAGTAAATCTTCTCCTGAGGGCTCTCCAGTGTCTGTGCTGTAATGAAGATTCTCACTGTAAAAGTCACAAAAATCATGGAAGTCCAGCATGGCCTCTGACAACCTGCAGAGAAAACGCTCTGGAAATATTGACTAACCTTTATTCTTGTGGTAAATGAGATTTCTGCTCTGAAGGGCAGCTTGTTGATTTACTGTCTATCTTCATGCCATTTATTTAGGTGTACTAGGTACTGCAGCTGTAATGGTACACCCCCCCCCCCTCCGTGTGACCCCAACAAACCTCATTCCCAAAATTACTGCCGTATATATCCCAGCCCTAATTAAACAGTTAAACATAGGAACGCAGTGCGCATGCGTTTGGCTGCGCTCGGTTTCATACGCAAATGTGAAACCGGCCTAAGTGTAACCTGCCGCAATGTAGCTGGTAACTGTGCAAACTTTGGTAGTGCAATGACTGTTGTGGTCAAAGTCATCGTGTAGTCAGTCTTTAACCCTGCCCTGACCACTGATTGGCAGCTGTGTACACTGCGCATAGACAAAAAGCTGCCAATTAATGGTGTGAGTGGGGTTATACAGGGCTCAGCATTCAGAGAACTGGTAGATCGGCTGCGGAGAAAACAATGATGTTATCAAAACTGCAGCAAGCAGCTCAGCAAGACTTATGCTATATTGATGGAGTCAGGGTCTCTGCCCTTACCTCATATTACTGTCAGGGGCAGGTACCAAAACCTGGTGACTCATTTCCCTAATGCTGCTGCCTGATTAATCCCTCTCTGCCACAGCTAATCCTCTGACTATTCCTTGTGCCAATCTATTCCTTGCATGTCAATTATCTTGAAAATTAAACTGAAAATGCTAATAAGGCTTACAAGGCCGATCATATGTTCCATTTTACATATTTGACTTTTGATAGCATTAAAGATATAAATGTTGTTTACCAGATGTGACCAAAGTGCGGCCCATGGGTCACATACGGCCCTTGTGCTGTTCTGGGGTGGCCCGTGGATTATATACGGCCTTTGGGCTGTTCTGGGGCAGCCCGTGGGTCACAAACGGCCCTTGTGCTGTTCTGGGGTGGCCCATGGGTTACATACGGCCTTTGGGCTGTTCTGGGGCAGCCTGTGAACAGAGACAAACTAATGGCCCTACGCAGTGGTGTCTTGCACACTTAGCCACCCTCTGTCCAGTGTCTCACATTCACTGGCCACAGCCTTTAAATATGACATAAGAAAATGCTGTAGTCTTCCTAAAATGCTTTATTCTTTGGTGTACATCCACGCAGTCATGACTCTGTCAACTTGGAATAGGAGGAAGTGTAGGAAACGGTATATCAGACACACCCGAGCACTACCATACAGGATTCACATGTAAATGAAATTGTGATGAAAAACCAGCTCACCTAGTTTATCCAAATGTCATGTATGCCAAGAATGCAGCACACAAGCAGGCAGATCATCGAGAAGTGAGTGAAGACATGTTGTATTTATCCCCAACAATAATTTGAGATACTTGCATATGAGTCGGTCGACAGGGGGTAGGGGGTACTCTGATACCGGGACAGGTTGCTACTTCAGTGGGGATCACGGCTGGTCCGGTCCCCGTCCCGTGCCCTGGACACTCAATGGCTGAGGGGAAAACTATTTGGGATGGGGGATTATTATACATGACCCCACCTGAGGTACCTGGAAATGTGGTTATTAGCGCTGCAGTCGGCTGCTGAGCTGATGGTGATGCAGATTTGGGTAGTACAGCTCCCCACAGGCGGAGCTTTACCTCAGGGCACTGGGGTGGATGAGGGGAGT
This sequence comes from Allobates femoralis, assembly GCA_033576535.1. NCBI lineage: Eukaryota > Metazoa > Chordata > Amphibia > Anura > Aromobatidae > Allobates > Allobates femoralis. The sequence goes on from JARQOC010000001.1 coordinate 66,451,076, forward strand.
AGTAGTCCTTGGCTCTGTGGTGCTGTAGAGGCCGATAGATAAATGATGCAGAAATCAGATAAGCTCAAACAGTTCTTTACTGGTACCAAATGGATCAATAGGTACACGCTACAGTCTAATTTGCCAAGGGTTTGTTGTCACAGGTTTTGGGGTTCGCCACAGAGTCTGTCAGAGGTGCCTCTCAAATGCTTTTCTTGGTCCAATTCTTTATGGCTCTGTTGGCTCTCTACACTCCCACTCTAGAGTCTGGTTTCTGGTCCCCGGGTCTGTTGCTTAAAGTCTCTCTTACTTGTCAGCGTCTTGAACCCAGCTTTGGGACAGAGGTTGGACTACTTTGGGTGCTGTGGCACCTTGATAAGGCCCACAGCCTTAGCAGTTTTGGCTGAACCTTTGAACCAAAACAAACCGCCTCTGTTCCGGAGTACCAGGATGACCTGAGCACACTAGATGGCTCTGACCAGTCCTGGAGTGCTCCTTTATTGTCTGGGTTACCTCTTTAATTTTGAGATACCCTCCTATCAGAGCTGCAGGGTCCCTTGCGTCCGTCCGTTCTGCTCTCCTCACACAGTATGACTGACTGCTGTCACCTTTGTCAGTCACGTCTCACACTCATCTAAGGCTGGTTTCACACTGCAGTTTTTTCACTGATCAGTGTCCATCAGATTTGTGTGCCAAAACCAGGAGAGGAACCAGGAGAGGAACTTGCAGAGAAAAAGTATAATTGAAAGATTGACACCTGTTCTGAGCTTTGGAGACACTCCTGGTTTTGGCACACAAACCTAATCGAACCTGATCAGGGAAAAACTGCAGTGTGAAACCAGCCTAAGCTCCACAGTCCCCTGGGAACTACTGAATATACAGTCCCTGGTGCTAGGGTGGCTGTGATTGGGATTTTGTGGTTTTGGACACAGACTCTGTAGCTTCCCTCGTCTACCTGTGACTATGGAGGCACTACACCTTCTGTTTGGGATGCAGTACCTCCCTGTGGTGTCCCGCCAGAGGGGTGCCACACATCTTCATTAGCTAGCTGGGCATCCGGGTGTGTAACAATTAACAGACATGTCACGCAACACGCTTTGTCCATAACACTGCTAATACTGATCGTGGGCATGCTGCCTTAAAGGTTCATGAAAGAAGGGAAGGAACATTTTTTCTAAAGTATAAAAAAGTGTCTGATCATCAATGTGTTAAGATCTTGTTATAATTTTATATATTTTCTCCCTGTTAATATGACTAGATCATATTGCCATCACCATCCTCACACGTCACAGATTAAGATGCATGTCTCCATATTCTGCTGTGACTGCAGGAAATGGCAATGAATGAGGATCATGATGGGATCACAAGCCGACACCGCGGAAATTGAGATTTTCCTACTTCGTAATTGTTTTCTCATAGTTGATAACAGGCGTGCGATCAGTAGATCATGTGAGAACACGGACTGATCTCCGGAATGAAAACCTTCTAAATAATTGAGTAGAATCTCAAGAATTGATCTTTATTCCCCAATTTTTTTTCTCAAGTCTTGGTTTCTTTTACTTTGGGGTGATTAAATGTTTGCATTATTGCTGGAATGAAATCAAACTTCTACATCATTAAATCAACAAAATGGGTCCCCATAAATAATATTTATCATATATTTAAAATACTTAATGAAAATACATGCCCAGGTAAACTTTTTCACATTTTTTTTTTAATGTATTTTATTAGAATTTTTTTATATCAATGCAAAGTAGCAAATGGTTGGGAAGTGTAAAGGAAATGATACATGATTTTCTAACTAAAAAAATGTAAATGAAAATTCTTCTGTACATTTTGTATTTAATTTTCTATAATCTGATATCCCCAAATGACATCTATAGGTAATTGGTCACTCAAGATTTTATCTAATTAGGCCGTCTGTGTGAAATGTATTTTTTAGTAGAACTATATCTGTTCTGTGAAAGCCTCAGAGGTTTGTTTAAAAATATTTAAGGATCAAAAAGCATCATGAAAGCCAAGGAACACATGCGAGAGGTCAAGGATAAAGTTGTGATGAGTAAAGCAGGGTTAGTTATATAAAAAAATAGCCCAAACTCTGAACATCTCACAAAGTATTAGTCAATCCATCATCCAAAAGTGGAAGTTGTATGGCACAACTGCAAACATACCAAGACATGGCCATCCTCTAAACTGACATCTAAAGGAAGGGCAGCGCTAATTAGAGAAGAAGCCTAGAAGTCCATGATCACTCTGGAGAAGCTGCAGAGATCCACAGCTCAGGAGGGAGGATCTGTCCACAGGATAAATATTAGGGCTTGCTCACACCACCGTATTGGACCAATGATGTGTTATGTGGCAATGCTGATGAATGTTTGTGTGTCTCTTACCGATTCCGTATGATAAAGTTAAAGGATGCTCTGATTTGATACCGAAGTTGAATGCTACTCATCCATTCAAGTTTATGGATGCTTGGAAAACATTGGAATTCACTTGGATCACTTCCGAGTGCAGTTAAATTTCTGCGAACTTGCACAATGGAGAAGATGGAGATATTTTGTTCTCCATGGTCTCCTCACATTGTGTGCTCATACTATGCTGACAGTTTGATCATAATGTCATTAGCATAATTTACCTAATTCTATCAGATGAGAGAATCTATTATCGTGTAAACTCAGCCTTAGCCGTATACTTCATAAATCTGGCCTTAATGGCCTTTATGGAAGAGTGGTAATAAGAGAGCCATTTTTTAAAGCAATTTACAAGCTTTTGCATTTGCAGTATGCATGTAGCCATGTAAGGGACATAGCGAGCATGAGGAAAAAGGTGCTCCGGTCAGATGAAACCAAAGTAGAACCTTTTTGGGCTAAATGCAAAATGCTGTGTGTGGCAGAAAGCAAACACTGCAAATCACCCTGAAAACACCATCCCTAAAGTCTTGCAAGGTGTTTGCGGCAGCATCATGCTGTGGGAGGCTTTTCTTCAGCAGAGACAGGAAAGCTGGTCAGAGTTTATGTCAAGGATGGAGCAACATACAGAGCAATCCTGAAGGAAAACCTGTTGGGGTACTTTTACACGCCGCCACCGTGGCGAGAAATCTGACAGGCATTCTGTAGCCCCGTCACCATCGCCGTGAATTTGCCTCGAAATTGTGGCGTGTAATTGGCCAATTTGGCGGCGATCAAAAAGGTTGCGCCTGGTTCCGATTTCACAGCACTGCTCCAAAATCAGAGGCAATCCTGAAGGTGAAATTCCTGGCTTTTGGCGTGTGAAGGGGCGATAGGGATGAGATCTGTGTCGCCTACTGATTTCCTGGAGGCGTGCCACAGCGTGCTGGAGACCGCACCCTGTCAACAGTGATTGGTGGTGGCTACTGTGTTTCCATTGGCTGTCCCTTCACAGGGTGCCATATTTGAACAGCTGTCTATTCACACTACACAATTGCAATGGCGTCATGTATTGCGCAGGCTGGCCAATCATAATGCTATTGCGTTGTCTAATCAATGTGTTTTGGGCGCGGAATACACCAGTCTGTCACGCCTATGTTCTTGCAGTGCTGAACATGTACGCCCACATTCCTTTGGGGATTGCGACGTGTGAAGCGGCGAGTGAACTGCACCGGATTGGTTCCGCTGTTGGTGTGGCAACTTCCGGGGCGACACATCGCCTTAGTTTGAGGGCGAAATTGCGGCATGTAAAGCGCCTTCGGCGTTCGGAGACAACCATGAAAAATGTGCATGCGCACGTTCGATTGCCTCCGAACGCTGCCAAAAGTGGCGGCGTGTAAAGGTACCCTTAGGGGGTTGCAGAAGACTTGAGACTAGGATGTATGTTTAAATTCCAGCATGATAACGACCCTAGGGCTGGAGACACACTATACGAGCTAATCGCATGAGCCTTGCATGACTCACCGGAATAACCGCTGGCTCTTTGGACATGCGCACGTCTGCTCCATAGACACATGCAGCTGACTCGCACTCACCCAGAGACATCGACCGTTCCAGGTGAATCATGCGAGTATCTTGCATGCATCTTACATAGTGGTGTCTCGGGCCTTAACATCCTGCCAGAGCTACAATGAAGGGTTTAGATCACAAAATATTCATGTATGTGAATGGCCCAGTAACAGTCCAGACCTTAATTTCATTTAGAATCAGTGAAAGACTTTGAATATTGCTGATGACAGGTGTCTCCATCCATTCTACCTGAGCTAGAGCTACTGTGCAAAGAAGAATGGGCTGGGCAAACATTTCCACCTCCTAGATGTGTAAACCTGAACGAAAAATACTCAGACTTGTTGCAGCAGTAATTACACAGTGGGACTGAATATACCGTAAATGCATGTACGTCATTTTTTTTTCCCAGATTTTATATAATATATACATTGTGGGTATGGAAAGTATTCAGACCTTTACATTTTTTCACTCTTTGTTTCATTGCAGACATTTGGTAAATTCCAAAAAGTTAATTTTTCTTTCTCATTAATGTACACTGCACCCCATCTTCACTGAAAAAAAACAGAAATGTAGATATTTGTGCAAATTTTTTTAAAAAAGAAACTGAAATATCACATGGTCATAAGTATTCAGACCCTTGGCTCAGTATTGAGTAGAAGCACCTTTTGAGCTAGTAAAGTCATGAGTCTTGAGAATGATGAAACAAGTTTTTCACACCTGGATTTGGGGATCCTCTCCAGTTCCGTCAGGTTGGATGGTGAACGTTGGTGGACAGCCATTTTCAGGTCTCTCCAAAGATGCCTAATTGGGTTTAGGTCAGGGCTCTGGCTGAGCCAGTCAAGAATGGTCACAGAGTTGTTCTGAAGCCGCTCCTGTGTTATTTTAGCTGTGTTCTTAGGGTCATTGTCTTGTTGGAATGTGAACTTTGGCCAAGTCTGAGGTCCAGAGCACTCTGGAAGAGGTTTTCATCCAGGTTATCTCTGTGCTTGGCCGCATTCATGTTTCCTTCAATTGCAACCAGTTGTCCTGTCCCTGCAGCTGAAAAACCCCCATAGCATGATGCTGCCACCACCATGTTTCACTGTTGGGATTGTATTGAGCAGGTGATGAGCAGTGCCTGGTTTTCTCCACACATATTGCTTAAGGCCCAGTTACACACACACACACAGATAATTGTGCAGAGATTGTTCGCAGATCTCTGGTTGCAGTGAAATCATGGACCCATTGTTCCATTTTGTGGCCGTGAACAAATGTAACCCTGTGTCCATGATTTCAGTGCAACCAGAGATCTGCGACCAATCTCTGTGCAATTATCTGTGTGTGTAATTGGGCCTTTAGAATTATCACCAAACCGTTCTATCTTCATCTAATCAGACCAGAGAATCTGAGAGTCCTTCATGTGTTTTTTTTTTTTTGTTTGTTTTTTTTTGCACACTCTCCATGTGGGCTTTCATATGTCTTGAGAAGAGTCTTCGGTAGGGCCTCTGTGCCATAAAGACCCGACGGGTGGAGGGCTGCAGTTGATAGTTGACTTTGTGGAACTTTCTCCCATCTCCCTACTGCATCTCTAAAGCTCAGCCACAGTAATCTTGGGATTCTTATTCACCTCTCTTAGCAAGGTTCTTCTCCCACAATTGCTCAGTTTGGCTGGACGGCTAGGTCTAGGAAGAATTCTGGTGGTCCTAAACGTCTTCCATTTAAGGATTACAGAGGCCACTGTGCTCTTGGGAACTTGAGTACTGCATAAATTATTTTGTAACCTTGGCCAGATCTTTGCCTTGCCTTGCCACAATTCTGTCTCTGAGCTCCTTGGGCAGTTCCTTTGACCTCATGATTCTCATTTGGTCTGACATGCACTGTGAACTGTGAGGTCTTATATAGACAGGTGTGTGCCTTTCCAAATCAAGTCCTATAAGTTTAATTAAACACAGCTGGACTCAAATGAAGGAGTAGAACAATTTCATGGAGGATCACAAGGAAATGGACAGCATGTGACTTAAATATGAGTGTCTTAGCAAAGAGTCTGAAAATGTATGACCATGTGATATTTTAGTTATTCTTTTTTTAATAAATTTGCACAGATATCTATATTTCAGTTTTTTTTCTAGCCATAATGGGGTCCAGAGAGTACATTAATGAGAAAAAAAATGAATTTTTTTTAGTTTTACCAAATGGCTGCAATGAAACACAGTGAAAAGTGTAGAGGGGTCTGAATACTTTAAACTTGGGTGTAACGAGAAAAAAAAATCATAGTAAAACTTCAATGCTTTGTGTATTTAAATGTAAAAAGGTCAACAGTCATTAAAATTACTAAGAATACATTTCTAATATATGTTAATGTATTCTTGTTAGAAAATTTAACGACTGATGACCGGTTAAATCATAAAATATGTCCATGTACTTCTAAAGTAGAGTGTCGTTTTCCTAAAGGAGGTTGCCGATCGTTGAGCCGGCACTGTGTGTTAGTCACAATGCAAATCACAATGTGTTGACGCACTTGTCTTATGAACCTCCAAATTAAACAGTCAATTTCTCTCTGATAGACTCTATTTGCTGGCTCACCAATGCTCCATACTGTCTTCTCATCTGTGACCAATCCTGGAGGTGAGAGTCCTCCCAGCAGAGTAGTCGCTAATCATTCGGATCCTATCAATTCAGTAAATCCTCTCGACAGATAAGTAATATCTGTTGCCTTCTACTTTGTCCCTTTCCTGAATGCCTAATGCACAATTATGGATATTTAGGTTACATGGTTAAATCCTTCAAACAGCAGATGGAACTTATCAATGAAATTACAACAGCCATGTAGCTCGTGGCATCAATTTGTTACTTTATCCCAACATGTAGTTATCAATTGGATATTAAATCGTAACTTCAGTTTTGTCATTTCTAAAATTGGGGACAATGCAAAGGAATCTGTAAGCAGGATTTTGCTATGTGTGGACAGTATGCTGTAAGGAAGGGGTGGGAAACACCAGGCCTCGAGGGCCGCCAACAGGTCATGTTTCCAGGATTTCACACAGGGCTGTGGAATCAGTAAGTCAAATCACCCACTCAGACTCCTGAATTTCCCCGACCCCGACTCCCTCATACATGGCTCATGTTTAAGTGATAAATTTATTGTAGTACAATGTGAACATCAGGCTTTTAATCATTGATACAATAATCAAGAAATTTCGATAGAACATAATAATATTCAGCACGTTCTGCATTGAACTACTGTACCCAATGTATTATATATTTTAGGAGTCTGACCATTTTTTTACTGACTCCAATTCTGACTCCGACTTCACAGCCCTGATTGCACAGGTGATATAGTCACCCGCACTGGAGATGAGTCCAACCCCTTAGGTAATCCTGAAAACATGCACTGTTCATGGCCTTCGAGGCCTGGAGTTCTCCACGCCTGCTGTAAGGAATAAAAAAACAAACACAATTGTGCTTGCCTTATCTCTTTGTTATTATTTACATAATCTGAAGGATTTATTATACTGTGATTATCATTGCAGGACCAGAAACTCTCACACATGGCAGTCCAGCACGCCCCCTTCTGTGATTGTCTGTCTGTGAGGCGACAATTTCTATTGAGAACCAGGTGTGGGCGGCGGCAGCTCTCCCCGCTCATGGCTGAATCTGAATTCTTTGATTGTGACAGAATGGATGCAGCCAATAATCTAAGTGATGCATTAGATTTAGAATCTCTTTTCCTACATTATGTTGCTGTCACATGAGGTAGCAAAAACCTGTTGACAGATTCCCTTTAATCAACTGAGTGAGTCTGCCACGTGTGTCTGTGATGTCTTTAAAGTGTAAATGTCATTTTATTGGGGAAAAAAACACGCAATATTGCACTGGTTGTTAATGATGGGTCACATGGCAGCTAAGGTAATGCTTTTTTTTGTGCCGTATGACTTATTTTCTCACATTTTTCTGTGCTATTTTAAAAACTGCATTTTAGGCTGTGTGAGCGTGGCCAGCAGCTGACAGGGACCAGTGCAATGTGACAACAGAGAAAGGGTTAACTGAGATCATGACTGAGTAGAGGAACAGCCAGATTACAGATCAGAAGCTTGTGCAAAGGAAAGAGTTTGCAGTGATCCTGATATTGTGATATTGCTTAGCAACTGTGCTGTATGCTGAAGTAATCTGATACTGTACTTTGTCACCTCATTAGTCAGGAGCTCGCACACAGTTTAGGCCATGCTCCTTTACTCCCATATGGATACATGCCCTGTATTTAGTGTGAGAAGCTTGAAGACGGATCTGACTGAGAATAAACATATGTCTGCTTCACACACAGTGTAGTGGGGAAACCTTGTGGAAGGTTTATGAATGGTTTTTGACCAGATTTCATTAATAAAGTATATTTGAAAGTTTATTAAAATATGTTGCTCTACATTATTAAATAAAAAATGTAAATACCGGCTACACTTTAACAACCTGGAAGGGCATATAGACTGGATGGGAGAATCTGCTTTAATTCAGACACCTAACAGCAGAAGGCAGTTTGCTGCAATGGTGTAGTGTGGGCTACCAGCGACTGCTCAAGACAAGCATTGTGCTTTCTTTACTAATAATAATGTCCCCCTTATTTAAAAACAAAAAAACCTCTAGACATCTTTGTGCCCATTCCAATCTAAAATAGTTTATACTGAATGATCTGAACTGCTGAGTTCCTCTCCCCCCACCTAACTTTTCTTAGACAGAACAGAACAGGTTGCCAGCGCAGGTAGTGGTGACTTCATTGTGTCTGGACGCTGAGATCTTGTACGCAATAGACCTACAGTATGGACTGTCTCGGTGTGAGGTTGATACCATTTCAGTGCACAGTTGTACTCGCCTGGTGATCTAGGGTGCCAGGCCAGAAGTCCAGGGAATGTGCATTGGTCAAAGTCATTACCCTAGCGACGCCACTCCTACGTTTTTAGATTTCCTCTGAAATCTTGTGCCTCTGATATTTTGTCCCCAGGGTAACGGTCCTTGTTCTCCCCTCACACAATAGCATGACCAGTTTACTAAAATGAGCAGGACGATCTGACCGAGGGCTAAAACCTAAACTGTTAATATCTTGGCATATAGGGGAATTGTGACCATGAAATGTATATGGTTTAATTTCCTGGCAGGTTTACAGTAGAGGATGAACTGGTTACTTTGCAATGATATTATCACTCATATGTGGTAAATTCGGTCATGCCATGAACTTTCCAAACTAAAGGGAAGCATGTGTTTTCTAAGGTCAGTGACGTGCTTTTAGTATTAGGAAAAGGGAAACTGCCTCGTTCTGTTATCTTTTCAGTGCGTATCGAAATGGCTAATAAGTTTAGTTCTGCTTTGCTGCTGAGTTAAATTATTGTGTTTTCTATTCACAGTGAATAACCCCATCCCATCCAACCTGAAGTCTGAAGCCAAAAAAGCTGCAAAAATTCTAAGAGAATTCACTGAAATCAGTTCCCGATCTGGACCAGATAAGATTATCCCAGGTATTCATTCCTTGTAAAAAAATCTGCCTTCTTAAGGCTGGCTTTCACGTAGCGACGCACCAGCGATCCCGACAAGGATTCAACCTGACCAAGATCGCTGGTGCGTTGCAACGTGGTCGCTGGTGAGATGCCAGACAGGCAGATCTCACCAGCGATCACCCAGCGATACGCCGACAGTCGATGGGATCGTTCAGGGTCTCAGACGCAGACTGGGGATCACTGGTAAGTCTGCCTGTCACACACAGCGATCCAGCATGCCCAGCGGGAGATCACCGATCAAAAAATGGCCCAGGCCTGTCAATAAAGTTCAGCGATTTCCCAGTGGAGAACTGATTGCTGCTAAGTGTGACATGCAGCGAGACCGCTGGCGAGGTCACTGCTGCGTCACAAAACCGGTGACGTAGCAGCGATCTCGTTTGCGATCTTGCTACGTGTAAACCGGCCCTTACACAGACTCTATACTGTGACTATGTATTAATCAAATTTTTTTTTACTGTAAAAACGTACTGATAATGAATTTAGATTGTGATCCCCAATGGGGACAGTGTTGTTAATGTCTGTGAAGTGCTGTGGAATTAATGGTGTATTGTCTGCCTAACAAATCGTTACGAGCTGATGACCTGATACCAGAAAGGCCAAGAACAGGCATATTCTACTTATCGGTACTTCCCAAAATCCACAAATCTGGAAATCCAGGAAGACACATCATTTCATGTGTGGGCACCCTCACCGAACAAGTTTCTGGACTGGTAGATGGTGTTCTCAAACCCTTGGTAAGACAGACACCCATCTACATTCAGGACAAAACTGACCTATTGAATAAACTATCAGCAATAGTTCCTCTACCAGAAGGAACCATCCTCGCCACCATGGATATGAAATATTTGTACTCCAATATCTCACACCAGGATGGATTAAATGGATGCAAAGTATTCTTGGAAATCACAGGTATTGATGCTGATTCTGTGGTAAAACTTACAAAATTCATCCTCACCCAGAATTCATATATTTACAGGAGACTGGCACAGCAATGACAAGCAAAATGGCACCATAATATGAAAATCTTTTCATGGCCAAGCTTGAAAGTAACTTTTTATCCTCTTGTGCTATCGGGCCTCTCGCCTATACATAGATGACATTTTAATCATCTGGACAGAGTCTGGGCAACAGCTGAAAAAGTTTCATGAACACTTTTATCAGTTTCATTTCACCATCAACTTAACACTCAACTACTCCTGCACTGAAATCCGCTTTCTGGACATCATCATACGGCTACGGAACAATGAAGTGGAGACATCCCTGTACCGGAAGCCAAATGACTATCCAACATATCTTCAATGGGACTTTTTTCATCCAAAACAACTCTATTGTGTACAGCCAGGCCATCAGATACAATCTGATATATTCCAACCCTACAGATAGAGATAATCACCTTCGGGTCTCAGAAAGACTTTTCTGAATTAGGGTTACCATCCAGGAGCAATTGAAAACCAAATTACAAGAGCCACCGAATATCAGGGAACCTTCTCCTACATTACAAAACTAAAGAAATAACTGGGTCCCTCTCATAGTCAACTACAATCCAATTCTGGAGGTGTTAAGAGGAGTTGTATGGAAACTACAACCACTACTACCAAAAGATGCCCGACTAAGATCTACTTTTCCAGACCCTCCACGCCTCGGTTTTAGGCAGCCCTTAAATCTAAAAAGCATCCTTGCCAGAAGCTCACTGTCCTCTTCAAAAACAAGAACATTTTCCTGCAACCTAAACAGGTGCAAAATCTGTCCATTTATAATAACGGACAAGATAAAGATTCCCAGCTCTCATCAGGATTACAAGATCCCAGGTAACTTCAGCTGAAGCACAAACAATGGGGTGTATTTAATTACATGTACCAAATGTAAGAGTGGGAACCTATATGTAGGGGAGATGGGGCAAGAACTCAGAAAAAATAAGAAAGAAAAACAAACAGATCTTCCTGTAGCCAATCATTTCTGTAGCCCTCACGCCTCAATGGATATGAGAATACTAGTATTGAAAGGTCATTTCAAATTCCAAAGAGGCACAAGAGTCTGAGAATACAAATTGATGATGAACTTTGACACATTCAGAGCAGGAATGAATGAAGATTCTTTAATGTAAACATACATAAATCCATGCGACACAAACCCAGAAGCAGACCACCAATCAAAGGACAATAAAACTATCACATTTCTTATCTTTGAACTCAGATACTCACTTTCCCCCCTCCTACCAACACTGACCACTATGTTCTGCTTCACGTCCCTGGTGCTACGGTATTTACTGGAATATCCAATCATCCATTTGTGTATAAATGTTTGTTCAGAATTTGTGTCATTAGCCAGATAAAGAGCCTGAGTTTTCTCGAAAGGTGCTGTTTATTCCTATCTTTTCAGTTAGCCATTAAAAGGTATCAATCACTGAGGGCTCTCAGATTTTAATATTTTTCGGTCTACTGGCTAAGACGGTACAAACCTATTTTACCTTATGGCACCATAAGAGAGATAAGTGTGGATAAACTTATCTAAATGCCAAAGGCAAATACAGACACCGATGAAACACAGCTAGAAAGACAAAGTAAATTAGTAAAGGGAATCTGTCATCAAGGTTTAGTGGCATATCTGAGACCACATAATATAATGGCAGAGACCCTCATTCCAGGGATTTGTAAATTACTGGGCTGCTTCTTGCAGTTTTGATAAAATGTTTTTTTTTTTTTTTTCACTGCAGATCTCAAGTGTTCTGAATGCTGAGCTCTGTATAGCCCCACCCACGCTAAGGATGGAGCGCTTCCTGTGTACACTGGATAAGCAGAAAGCTGACAATTAGTGGTGGTGGCAGGGTTTATACAGAGCTCATGAATATGGAGCTCTATCTGGCAGCAGGCTTACTAGTCTTCTACTGATAATTCAATGATGATTAGCATAATGGTTTTTATTTTTTATTTTCCGTCTCCCCTCACAACTACTCTAGGCAGCCCAGAAGCTGATAAATGGAATTAGGGTCTCTGTCTCTATGCTGCTCCCAGATTGGGTGGCAAAGATCTGGTGACAGATTCCATGTAAAGGAAATATTTCATCAGAAAATCATTTATTGTTATCTGGCAGCCGAGTTTAGGATAGATCATTGGAGGGATGCGAGAGTGCTCGAGGGGAGGCCACAGAGCAGGAGGTTGCAGTAGTCGAGGCAGGAGATGATGAGGGCATGCACAAGTGTTTTTGCAGATTCTTAGTTAAAGAATGTACAGATCAGGGAAATATTTTGAGTTTGACTTGGCAGAATGTGGAAAGGGCTCGAATTTATGGATAACACAGGTTCATTATAGATTATAACCAGTGTTTACCTCCTCTGCCTCCCTTCATCATGAAATTTGCCCAGATCAGAGCATGCCTGTAAAATAATTTTGTTAGTCTAATTATATATATATGGCTGATCTGGCTACTTGGCTACTGTAAAGCATTTTCATAAATGCTGATAATAGATGATGAGACAAGATGGTCACCTCCATAATCCTGTGCAAAAAAAAAAATAATCAGAAAATAACTACAGATTAGAAAACAAAAATATGTATATCTAGCTGGTTTTAATAAATAATAAGTGCGAGCTACAGTAGCGCTGGATCCTATCTAGATATATTTACTGTTATATGTCTTCCTGAAATGGTTGGTGGGAATGGCTGAAACTGGCTTCTGGGCATGCTCAGCAAGGACAACTGGATCTGTGCAAATGGATGCACCTGGATCCGGGTTCCCTAGAGTTCCATGTTACAGATCCGGGTGCTTGCAGGTTTGAAACGATCCACAAAATCATTAGAATCTGCGTTTTAGTATTTGGACAAAAACCGTTGACACCTGGATCCAGCTGGAACCATATGCGTCACCATTAAGTGTCAATGGGGGAGAAAGCTACTGCAAGTGCATAAGGTTTCAGTTGGATTTGCCCAGATTCCAAAAACTGGTAGTGTAAAACCAGCTTTAGGCTTCATTCAGACGTCTTTGTGTTCTGTTTTTTGAACATGACAAAACGGACAGATTTCCATGTGTGCTGAATCGGATTTTCATCAGAGTTTGGACACCCGTTCTGAAAACCAACCCACGAATGTGTGAACAGCACTATAGACTGTAATGGGTATTTATTGTGGCAGTGAAAACTGTATACCATGTAGGTGTGTCTGAATGAGCCCTTCATGAAAATCCCTGCTACTTATCAAATGTAAAAATGTGCCGTTGTATTGCCACAAGTTCTCAATCACCTTCTTAGAATCTGAAATACTTTTGTCTGACCCAATCTTCTTCCCGTTCATATATTGTACCAAATTGAGGGTATTTTCAAACTTTTAAATTGTTCCAAAATGGTTTTTTTTTTAACCTTAAATGATTGCATCCAATGTTTTTTTACAGCTCATGTCATTGCCAAAGCACAAGGCCTTGCTATTCTTTCTGTTATTAAGGCTGGCTTCTTGGTGACTGCTCGAGGAGGAAGCGGTATAGTCCTCGCCCGCCTTCCTGATGGAAGTAAGTGGATTTCAGAGCTTCTGATCTAGCAACTATGTGCACAGTTCTGTATCTTCTATAACCTCTTGTCCCTCCCCTGTACATTGTGCCTTTTGTGTCCTCAGGATGGTCCGCCCCATCAGCTATCGGCATTGCTGGACTTGGTGGTGGATTTGAAATTGGAATTGAGGTAAGTGTTGCAGGTGGCACATTACCGTATATACTCGTGTATAAGCCGACCCCCCCCCTACTTTTGCCCCCAAAAGCTGGTAAAAGTTATTAACTCGTGTATAAGCCTAGGGTATGAAATGCAGCAGACCCCCATCCTATTATATAGCCCCCCTGTCACTGGTATATAGCACCCCTCAGCAGGGGTATACAGGCCCCTGTGCAGTGGTATACAGGCCCCTGTGCAGTGGTATACAGGCCCCTGTGCAGTGGTATACAGGCCCCTGTGCAGTGGTATACAGGCCCCTGTGCAGTGGTATACAGGCCCCTGTGCAGAAGTATACAGGCCCCTATGCAGTGGTATACAGGCCCCTATGCAGAAGTATACAGGCCCCCAGTGGTGGTATACTGGCCCCCAGCAGTAATACACAGCCCCCCCTCATTATGTGTCCCCCAGGCTGCGGCACCTGTCAAAATAACAAACATTTTATACGTCACCTTTCCAGCGCAGCTCCTCCGGTCCCGGCTTCTTCTTCCTGCTTGTGCCGGCTTCTAGTGCTGTGACCGGGCGCAGGAGATGACGTCATCGGCTGCGCCCGGTCACATGACACCGGCACAAGCAGGAAGGAGCCGGGACCGGAGGAGCGGCACCGGAAAGGTGATGTATAAAATGTTTGTTATTTTGACAGGTGCCGCAGCCTGGGGGACACATAATAAGGAGGGGGGGCTGTGTGTTACTGCTGGGGGCCAGTGTAATGCAATATGCACGGCATCTCCCCGCCGCTGATGGACGGGGGAATGCCGTGCATATTCATTACACTAATGAGGCGGCCCCACGTAACCGCCCGCGGTCACTGCGGCCCCCTCCTGCCTCCTCCAGCACCCGGTCACAGCCCCCCCCCCATAGCAAAAACCGAGTGACTCGCGTATAAGCCAATTTTTGGGCTGAAAAACTCGGCTTATACGCGAGTATATACGGTAAGCTGTTTTTGGATGCAGATTCTTTTGCATATTATTTACCATTCTTCTAATGACCTTTGTTTTATTGGTCAGCAGTAGCCTTTTGTATCTTTGTGGCTCGGTGCCATGGCTTCCATTTGAACATATCCCGTCTATTGCTGACTGTGGCCCATATGGCTGCTATAATGCATATATCTAAATGCTAGTAATGGCCACCTCCATAATCATCCACTGAAAATAGAATACAAATTAATCCACAATTAAAAACTAAATCTAGTTCTTACCAATATGTTTTTTATGTCTGAATATTATTTTACTGTATTTTGCAGAATATAAGACGCACCTCAAATTTAGAGGAAGAAAATGGGAAAGAAAATATTTTCTTAATGTTAAAAAAGGGAGTCTGCTTTATAATCCCAGTCTCCATTTTATATTCCCATTGTAGCTTACCAGGGGGCACGGTGGTGGAGGAGAAGTACAGGTGGCAGGGTCGGCGATGCTACGAGCCCGGGGCTCAGAGGAGGGTGCATTACAGCAGCAGAATTCAGGTGATATTGCTCTGCCGGTGCCATTGATTTACCGGCAGTTGACGTGACAATCTTCCAGAAAATGGCTGCGAAGGTTGCGCATGCACAGATTGAGATCTTGGCTATCCGAGATCTCGGTCTGCGCATGCGTCGCCTCTGCAGCCATTTTCCTGTAGACCATCGTTAGCAGATCAATAGCATCTGCATCCTAATGCCTCAACACCTCCTCCTCCAAGTGCCAGGCCCGTATAATCGCCGTTCCTGCCTCCTATGACCTTACATCACCCAAGCCACCCGTAAGGGTACGTTCACATGTTCAGTTTTTCACATTCCTTTTTGTAAGCCAAAACTAGCAGTGGGTGATAAATACAGAAGTGGTGACGTGTTTCTATTATACTTTTCCTCAGATTGTTCCACTCCTGTGTTTGGCTTGTCAGTACTGATGTAAAATACTGACCAAATACTCAACGTGTGCACATGGCCTAGTAGAAAGAGGTCACCACTTCTGTATTTTTCATCCACTCTTGATCTTGACTTACAAAAACTGATGTGAAAAACTGAACAAAAACTGAACACTTGAATGTAGCCTAAGCTATATCCGGATTGTAAGACGTATCTTCATTTTCCCACTGAACTTTGAGGGGAAAAATGCATTTTATAATCCGGAAACTATGGAAATTATAATTACATATAGTTGATGAAGTGACTTTTAAAGGTATTGTTAGAAGAGTCCTCACTGACTTGAAGCTAATGGGTCCCAATGCAAAATCCCCTACAGGACCCCAATTACTGCAGGTCTGTAATAGTATTTGGTCCTATAGGTCAAAAGGACTTTTGGGCCCCCTAGGCTTCAGGGCTTGGGTGCAGTTACAACCCCTGCACCTATTGTAGTTACACCCCTGCTACTATTCGTGTAAGGTCAGGTTCACTGTCTGTATATAGACTGCAGTGCCTGGGCTCCGGAGCCGAGCTTCTAGCCTGAAGTATGTGTCTAGGCTGTAAGTTTAGGTTGAGAGACACATATATACACAAGGTGACATTTACTTGTGTGAACGCAGCCTAATGGACAGATGTGCTGGGTCATCCACAGCAAGAGATACTTCCATTTTTATTTTATTTTTTTAAACCACCTTTTTACTTTAATTACTAAATGATCATCTTGTATATTTCAGTTTCTCCTCTCCCTATTGATAGCTCTTACAGGGAATATGTCAGTAGGTTGTCTATGTAATTTGAAGACCACATCCTGTAAGGATTAATACAGAGAATTCTTCTCTGTGTTGTATACCTGCTATGTTTGTATTAGCAACAGTAGCTTATCATGGGCAGCATGGTGGCTCAGTGGATAGCACTTCAGTCTTGCAGCGCTCGGGCCCTCTGCAAGATGTTTTTCCCATGTTTGTGAGTACTCCAATTTCAGGTACAGTCACACATGTAACTCTTACGAGTGTAATGCAAGAATAAGGCAGCTCAGACCTATGAGTTTTTTCTTAGCCTTAATCGGACTGCGGAAATAAAGGTGGCGTGCTAAGATTGTCAACGATTCTCGGCTCGCTTGCACCCATACAAGTCAATAGATGCAAGTGAAACATCATACTGCACAAGTCTGAGTGCAGCGTGATATACGCCGAAGCCATCAACAGAGGTGATGGAGGAGATTAATCTCTTCCTCTCCAATACAGCTGTACTCCGATCATAGGATCAGATCACAGTGAATGACACTCTGCTCACATTCGAAGCAGAGCCTTAGGAGTGTCCTTATCATATCCCATCCGATGCTCTTGTAATAGATACCAAACACTAGTCTGACCCCAGCCTTCCTCCCACACTCCAAAGACATACAGGTAGGGACCTTAGATTGTGAGCCCTAATGGGGACAGTGTTGTTAATATATGTAAAGTGCTGTGGAATTACTAGTGCTATATAAGTGAAGAAATATATATTAATAATATATTGCTTGGACACAGCAGCAGGTGAGTCCAGGTCCAGCATGACCCCCACTGTGATTTACAGCTCACTGTCTAGATATTATGCATAGTGAGCCTGGTGTGAGTGGGGGCAGCTCTTTGAGCTCTGCTGCATTGCTAAATCTAAAAATTCTGATTGTGTCATAACTGCTACATCCAGTAATCTGTGACACATCGTTGGATTCAGGATCTCTTTCCCAAAATCATGCTGCTCTCAGATGAGGTACCAAAAACCTGCTGACAGATTCTATTTAAGGGGGACCTGTCAGGTCCCTTTTTCCCTCCAGCCCAGTAGCATTCATATTTGCCCATCAAAATTCCCTGCCTAACCAGCCCTGTATAACCTCAGTCTGTAAAATCAATGAGTAAAAAATACATTGATTACCTCTGGTTTTATCTTATGATAATTAGGGCTTTGACTAGTCAATAGGCTATTGTTTCCCCAGAATAGTTGGACCCTTTTTCAATGCTACCATGCCCCTGTGTGCTCCTCTGTAGCCGGGTGTATGTGGGTCCGCTTTAGACAGGCACGCAGTGCACATGATCGGGGGTGCAGGAACAGTTAGATTACTCTGAGATCCAGATGAGGGGTCCTCCGATTCCCCCCTCCTACCTGGAGCGGCAGCCGGTGGCTCGCATGTACAGTATATGACTTTCCATGTTCACTTTTATGGGAGTCACAGTGGCATACTCTCCTTCTCATAGAATTGTATGGAGAGCGTTGCATCTGTGCTGCCGCCCTCCCATACATCCTCAGCTTGGATCCGGCAGCTACCTTCTCAATCTGGAGAGGTCAGGAGATTGTATTCTGGAGATGGATTTGGGACCCAAATTTGTCAAAAAGGGTGTGCAATAAATGTGTAAGAAGCGATGCTCCTTTACCATTTCTTTAAAGGGGTATTCCCACTTCCAAGATCCTATCCCAACATGTATTGGGTGTAGTAATAATATTAGCAAATGTCTCCAAATAGAAATGTATAGTTCTCCTGATTAGCCATGTGTGTTACCTCATGTGCAGGCCTTTGCATCTTAGGTATCCATGGTTACGACCCACTCGTATAGTGATGGCTAACTAGTTGCTTGTGGTTGTAACCATGGATACTTAAGCTGCAAAGGCCTGCACATGAGAAAAAAAGATATTGCTATATCAGGAGAACCATATGTCGAGCCCCAGGCCCTGCAGTACTCGGGTATCAAGCTCGGAGGCGTTTTCACGGGGATGTCACGGGTGGCAGCGCCTGAGCCTGTGGCCTGGGTGCACTTCAATAAGGGGTTATGTACAGGAGATAAGAGTTTGTTATTGTCACGTGACGCCACCTGTGGTACCTGGTGATGGGTCACCAGCGCCGCCACAGTCCTCTGGAGGGTATTGCAGAAAGGGTAGTAAAGCTCCCTACCGGTGGAGCTGGACCTCCGGGGCAGCGTAGAGTAAAGGGGAAGCTTGGAGTGGGGCTTGTGGCCAGGGTAAGAAGCAGTAAGGCAGTCTACAGGGAGGCTGGGGATGGAGAGGAATAACGCACACACTGAAGCAAGTCTCTCTTACCTTTTTCTGATGGTATCCACAGGTAAAGATGTCCAGAGCACTGTCTGGTGACCAGGTGCACAGTGAGTCTCCACAGCAAGTGGGTATAAGGCCTCCTCAGGTTCTCTGCTGTCTCTGAAGCCCTATCTGTATGCAACACGACTGGCCTCCTCACTTTCTCTGGTCTTTACTCTCTCCTCCTGTGCGGTCCACGGGTTACCCTCTCTGATCACTGTGGTGCCAGTCCACACTACAGTGTCTGACTCCCTCTTTCTGGGTATGCAGGGGCACCAGGTGACTGAAGTCTCCATGGTGTGACGGGGTTTTCTGCAGTCCTAAAGTGTTCCTGCAGGTGCGGATCCCCGAAGTCCGGTACGTCTGGGGTGAACCTCCACCGGTTCCTTGCTCCCTTGGCTCTGCTTCTTGCTTTCTGTCCCCACTCCTAGGCTTGGCTCAAAGTAGAAGGGCCACTCTGGGTCACTGGTTCGGGCCTAACCGCGGCACCGATCACCAGGACGTCTTCGCAGCTCTCCTAGCGTCTGCACACGCTAACTAACTCTTCCCCCAGCATCAGTATTTATAGAGGATCTCACCTAAAGTCAGTGAGTCTAGCTCCTCTACTGTGTTGGGGTGGAAGGTGTTGCATGTAGTGGGTACCTGCTGTGGAAACCCAGCTGTGCAGTAGAGAAAGCTGTGGCTACCTGCGTGAGCAGGGCGCCACACGTACTACGTGCCTAATTAGACGTATTTGCTAATATTATTATTATTATTATTATACCTACTACATGCTGGGATAGGGTATTGGAGATGGGAATACCCCTTTAACACAAATTTCGTGTTTCATAACATTGACCACCAAATGGTTATAATGATGTTACCACATACCGGGGAAATTAATGGGCCCAAAAAAAATAAAGGGAGGCTCTTGTACAGCGAGTCCATGAGAAAGGAACACTTTTCTCTAAATTAAGGCAAACTGTACAGAATCTCTGCCCTTTACATCACCTGTGTGGTAATGACAAGGCGACGGACATAGTGAAATAATGGAATATAATGACACAGCCTTCCTGTGCTGTAACTTGTGTTATGTAAAGAATAAGGCCAAACCCCAAGAATTGACGCTTGGTCTGAAGCCTGCTGGCAGGACTATCACTTGTTGATGGGTTCAACACACATATATTTTAACCCTTTTCTGCCAGGCCTAGTTTCACCTTCCTGACCAGACCAAACGTTACCACTCTGACCAGCGTCAATTTATGAGGTAAACTCTGGAAACCGTCAATATTATTTTTCATGACATATTGTGCTTCATGTTAGTGGCAAATTGTGGTTGATATGATTTGCATTTATGCGTGAAAATATCGAAAATTTGACGAAAAAAGTAAAAATGTCTTCATTTTTAAACTTTTGAATTTTTATGATTGTAAGCCCATGGTGCGGGCGGGAGTGTGTGATTTGTGCGCAGGCATCCGCCTGCGCACAGATCACTCATGGCGGGCAATGGGAGCGCACGGCGGTCTGCAAGCATCTGCAGACCGCCATGCGCTCCAATTATAAACATATGGGGCTGTCGGTCTGCATGCAGATGCCTCCGCAAAACGCTGCGGAGGCATCTGCAAATCTGAAGGCAACCTAAAACTGCACCCCTCAAAGTGCTTCAAACCACATTCATGAAGTATATTAACCCTTTAGATGCTTCACAGGAACTAAAGCAATGTGAAAGGTAAGAAAATAACATTTTTATTTTTCTCCCACCAAAATATTGCTTTAGCTCCAAATATTTCATTTCCGAAAAGCTAACAGGAGAAAATGAACTAAACCTATGTTGTGCAATTTCTCCTGAGTACGAGGATACTCCATATGTGGTGGAAACTACTGTTTGAGTGCACAGACGGGCTCAAAGGAAGGGAGGGGGCGCCATTTGACTTTTGGGGTGGAAAATTGGCTGGTTTATATAGCGGATCTCATGTCACGTTTGCAGAGCTCCTGATGGGCCTAAATGGTGGACACCCACCAGTTGAACTATTTTGGAAAACGCACACCTCAAGGAATTCATTCATATGTGTGTTGAGCATCTTGAACCCCCAGGTGCTTCACAGAATTGAATAACTGAGTTGTGAAAACAAAAAAAACTATATTTTTGTGGTAAAAAACATACTTTAATCCCTAATGTTTTATTTTCACAAGGGTAACAGGAGAAAGTGGACCATTCAGTTAGTCTTGAGTACACCGATATCCCATATGTGGGGGAAAACTACTGCTTGGGCGCATGACAGGTCTCAGAAGTGGGGAGGTGCCATTTGAATTTTGAAGCGCCATTTTGGCTGAAATAGATTGCAGATGTCATGTTACAAATGAAGAGCCCCTGAGATGCCAAAAGAGCAGACACTCCTCACTACTGAATCTAGACTGGAAGCCTCACTTCTCAAGGAATTCATCTGGGGATGTAGAAAGCAATTTTAACACTAGTGATTCATGGAATTGGTATCGCTTTAATCGTACTGACCCGAAGAATAAAACTTATCTTATCCCTTTTATGACAATTTAAATGGCCTAAAAAGAAAAGAAAAACAATCCTTGAACTGTTATTTTTCTTAGTTCTGCAAATCTATCATCAGGTTTTTGCTGTGCGTCTGAGAGCAGCATTATGTAGAGCCAAAGGCCCTGATTCCCAGCAATGTCACTCACTGGGCTGCTTGCTGTAGTTTTGATAAAATTGGTTTATTTAGCTGTTCTCTAAATTCTGAACTCTGTATAACCTTGCCCACATCACTGCTTGGCAAGTTTCTGCCTATGCACCGTGCACACCGAAAGCTGCCACTCTGTGGTGAGGGGGCAAGATTATTTAGAGCTCTGCATTCAAAAAGTTGATAGATATGCGATAAGTAGACAGTAAGTGACACATTGTTGTTATGCTGCTCTCAGATGGGAAAGCAAAAATCTGGTGATGGATTCCCCTTAAGCTCTTTTTGCTCTGCATTAAAATGTTTTTGTGATTTACTTGATCCAGCAGTCAACAGTCAGACTTATTTATATTAAAGAAGGATTCAGGGCCACTTGTCCTTTAGATCAGATTCCTTTATTCACATAACTTAAAAAAAGTTCCGCCGGACGCGTTTCAGACACACGGTCCTTAATCATCGGCATAAAAAATCACAATAAAATTCTATTTATAAAGAAATCCCATCCCACCTGATTATAATCAATTAATGACACCTGTTTAAATCAGCCCTACACTAAGATTGCTTAATGATATAACATCCACATATTCTATGCACAAAGTGAACAATATTACATCGAACAATAGTAAAATCGAACTGCACATTACAACTTGAACCATATAAATACATCTTACATCTTGTTACCTCAATAACATATTCACATCGATCCTGCTATAAGAAACAATACAAAATGGAAAAAAAGAGATTAACCTTCATGGTTTCACATGGATCTACTATATGATCTTATGTTCGTTCATTATGACAGAATCTATTTGTTAGGCGGCCGTCACACGCTAAGATATCTCATGCGATATTGTAAGCGATCACGTGCACGCGCGATCGCTTACAATATCGCTCACATCGCTGGTGAGATGTCACACAGACAGACTCACCAGCGATGTGGATCCGCGATCTCGCTGGTAACTATGGTACACATCGGGTTACTAGGGCCTCGCGTCGCTTAGTTACCCGACGTGTACCATAGTTACCATCTCCCAGCATAGGCTCTGCCGCTGGGAGATCGTTCATCGTGGTGTCATACACCACGATGAAGCAGATCGCTAAATCGTAAATCGCTAGATGTGAGGTCCGGACCTCAGATCTGTGATGTCGCGATCAAGCGATTTCACATCGTAAATCGCTTGATTACATGCAACGATTTTAAGCCCGATATCGCTTAAGCGATCAAAAAGGAGATCGCTTAAACGATATCAGGCAAGAAATCTTTGCGTGTGACGGCCACCTTACACAGATTCTCCAATATCTCATCCATAGGCAACAATTTTTCCCCACCTTCATGGAATCCCCAATGCTCTAAATCAGGGGTGGGTAACCTCAGGCCCCAGGGCCGAATGCGGCCCTCGATTACTTTTTTTGTGGCCCTCGGGCAGATTCCTGGGGACCGCAGTGCTCAGGCTGGCAGACACATTTTGCCGACTGTCTGCCCTTTAAATCCAGCTTTCCACAGTGATCTGTATGTCCCATCCTCAGCCTCCCCAGTGAGGTATATCCCCCCAGCCTCTCCTGTGATGTCTAGGGCAGAGGTTCCCAACTCCAGTCCTCAAGGCACACCAACAGTGCAGGTTTTCAGGATTTCCTTAGTATTGCACAGGTGATAATTGAATCACCTGCACTGGGGATGATTCCAATTTCTAAGGAAATCCTGAAAACCTGCACTGTTGGTGTGCCTTGAGGACTGGAGTTGGCAACCTCTGGTCTAGGGCTCTAGCAAACCTGGAAAAGCAGTTGAGAAGCAACCTGACCAATATCGCCTAATATCACAGCCACGCTAAAGAGATGCAAAGAGATGTTTGTATGGCCCCCGAAGGATTGTAGGAATTTCCAAATGGTTCCCCGCCCATGCTCTAAATGATCCATTTATAAGTTATTCCTACTTCCTCAGCCATTATTATTAACTATTAATTCATTCACTGTTCCTTGTTTCATGTATTTATTATTTCATCCTGTATCCTTCAAATTATTTCATACATCCCCTTGGCCCGCTTATTATATCATATTATGTGTTCCTATATCAAATAAAGGAATAATATATTATTCTTCCACAGAAGAAATTAATAGTAGTAGTGTTATATGACCGACACACGTATATGATCGATCACTTTTTACTCCTATTGTACCTTAATAGATGTTTTTTTATGTATCTTTTCATATTAATTCAATTGACCTAATTTATGGGAAATTCCTCCTACCCATGTGTATGCCTACTTACTACAAAAAAACTAAACAAATTTGAAAGTACTTGATGTCTCATTCACTAGCTCACATTCACTAAATATACTTTCTTTCTGTGGACCTATTGGACCAATGTAGATCAACCAATATATGGTACTAGCTGTGAGCCTGATTCTAATGAATCGGGTAGTCTAGAATCTATATATAGTTTATTTAGTAATAGTTAGGGGAGTGCGGTGAAATTAATTGTGTGTATACAGGCGGCTCAGTGGGTAGCAGAGTATATGGTGGCTCAGTGGTTAGCAGTGAGTGCGGTGGCTCAGTGGTTAGCAGTGAGTGCGGTGGGTGAGTGGTTAGCAGTGAGTGGGGTGGCTCAGTGGGTAGCAGTGAGTGCGGTGGCGCAGTGGTCAGCAGTGAGTGCGGTGGCGCAGTGGTCAGCAGTGAGTGCGGTGGCGCAGTGGTCAGCAGTGAGTGCGGTGGCGCAGTGGTCAGCAGTGAGTGCGGTGGCGCAGTGGTCAGCAGTGAGTGCGGTGGCGCAGTGGTCAGCAGTGAGTGCGGTGGCGCAGTGGTCAGCAGTGAGTGCGGTGGCGCAGTGGTCAGCAGTGAGTGCGGTGGCTCAGTGGTCAGCAGTGAGTGCGGTGGCTCAGTGGTCAGCAGTGAGTGCGGTGGCTCAGTGGTCAGCAGTGAGTGCGGTGGCTCAGTGGTCAGCAGTGAGTGCGGTGGCTCAGTGGTCAGCAGTGAGTGCGGTGGCTCAGTGGTCAGCAGTGAGTGCGGTGGCTCAGTGGTCAGCAGTGAGTGCGGCGGGCTCTGTGGTGAGCGGAGGACGGCGGGCTCTGTGGTGAGCGGAGGACGGCGGGCTCTGTGGTGAGCGGAGGACGGCGGGCTCTGTGGTGAGCGGAGGACGGCGGGCTCTGTGGTGAGCGGAGGACGGCGGGCTCTGTGGTGAGCGGAGGACGGCGGGCTCTGTGGTGAGCGCAGGCGAGGCGGGCGGAGCCGTGGCGGGAGCCGTGTAGCGGGATGGCAGCGGGGTAAGTATAGTGGAGAGTGTGTGTGTGTGTGTGTGTGTGTGTGTGTGTGTGTGTGTGTGTGTGTCTCTAACGCACTTCCGTATGTTTGGCAGCCACGTCTTTGACGACGGAAGTGGCGCCGAATATGACGGAAGTGCGCTACGGCAATTATAGATTAGATTAAAAAAAAAGCACTACCAGGGGATGGAATTCAATGTAAATCTTGTGACTGCACATACTGATTCCAAAATGTATATACTAAAAAACTGAGATTTTTGGCAAATAATTTATAAATCTTTTGAGCCACCCTGCCATGTCAAGTCAAATCTCATTAGGGCAGTCCTACTCTAAATATTTTTATTTAATTTAAGTTATGCCAAACGGCCTCCAACATAGTTAAAAAGCAGAACCATTAAAAGCAGAACTTACCTGGAGCATTTCAGAACCGCTGCCATGATGCTAGCCCAGCACCACTAAAAGTAAAGTATATAGAGTAGGACCTCTCTGTTGAGATTGCATTGACATGGCAGGGTGGCTCGAAAGAGTGCTCAATATTCTGCCAGAAATCTCAATTTCATAATACATGGTTTGGAATAAATATATGCATTTGCACACTTTATTGCAAGCTACCTTCTGGTTATGTTGGCTTTTGTTGATTTTCAATATATGGTATAAACCTAGACTAGACAATCAAAAGAAATCACCGTTCTAAGTCTCTTATGCATGGCATTTCCACAGATCTGACTAGTCAGTTGTCTCGTTTGTGGATCTAAAATAGATCTCTCTGAGAATATGACTGACCAAAGGATCTTAACAGCCCATATACATATTAAGAGCAATCTCTGAAAAATGACATCAGATTCTGTATATCAGTCTCCTTTTTATTCTTTTTTTGAGCTTTCTATGACTTGCATGTCCATATAGATGGTATAAAAGGGTTCAACCTACTGACAGATTGTCTTTAAACACTATTGAAAGCTGTATTCAGCTCGTTCCGGGAGCTCCCTCGTAACACATGTTCATTGTGAACACGTACAAAAGATGCAGTGATTTACTGTCTTTTCCTAGTAACAATGTTTCTAAATTTACTCTGGATTTCTATAAGCACAAAATAATGAAAAATGTGTCTGCGTTAAAGTTAGTTGATCTTTTGATATCTATCTCACGAGCCTCTAATCGTTTAATAGAAATCGAGGGGGGTTGATTAAAGTAAATCATCCTGATCATACAGCAGACAGGCTTCTGGCTGAGGAACCTGTTACCGACATCTGCCAGTGTAAGATTGTGAACGGAACATTTTCCAATTTTCATGAGTAACAGTTGACTAGATCATCCGAGCAATGTCCTCAGACTGTCAATTGTCACGTTATTGTTTGATATAATAACTTCCTAATGTTGGCATCCTACTGCTCCCCTTTTTATTTCCCAATGTTCTCTGCTTACTCATTTATTAGCTAGTTGTAGAAAAAGTATATTTAATTCCCAGTACAGAAAAATATATACCCTCAAAGACAAAACCTTACATTTTAGTTCCATGTGCTTATAAGTGTATTTCCAAAATCATTCATTCAGTCGTCTCCGACTATTGGCTACTATGTGAACCATATTCCTCTAAGTTTGTCACAGCATCTTTCAGTTCTCTGTTATTCATTTGAGTGCCTGCTAGTGTCAAGCCAATGGGTCTTGATTCTTCTGCGAGGTCTACTGCTGTTGACTATAACCAAGCATCATGTTATTCTCGAGGGAATTTGCTCTCATCACATGGCTGAAGTAACACCATTTTTGTTTTATGACTTTTCCTACCAGGGACGTCTGTGGATTGACACGTTCCAGAACAGCCTTATTTGTGATCTTGTCTGTCCACGGGATTTGTAGCAGTCTACTTCAGCACCACAGTTCGAAAGAATTGATCTTTCTTTGATTACTCTTTGTCAAGGTCTACGTCTCACACCCGTACTACGCGATTAGAAATGCAATGGTTGTGATGAGTTGTTGTTTCGTGGTGATTGACATGTCCTTGCACTTCCAGTGTTGCTCCATGGTAATCATTGTCGCGTGACCAACTGCAAGCCGCCGCTTGATTTCAGTTGTAGAGCCGCCGTTACAATAAAGGACCCTAGGAAGTTGAAATGGTCTACCGTTTCTATGTCTTCATTGTCTATCTTCAAATTCACCTTCTCGCTGGCGGTGGTCATTATCTTGGTCTTCTCACATTTAGATGCAAGCCTCTTAATAATAATAATAATAATAATAATAATAATAAAGCTTTATTTATATAGCGCCAACATATTCCGCAGCGCTTTACAATGTAGGGTTAGAGTACAGAAAATATACAGTAAGTAATTACAGTAAACAAATACAGTACAATAATTGGATACAAAACAATAGGCATAGAATCAATGTAACAAAGAAAATACAATAAATAAAGCAAGAAATGAAGGTGACCCTGCTCAAAAGAGCTTACAATCTAAAGCCTCTTGCTTTCATCAATGAGCTTTAAGGTCAGCTTTCTCAGATCCTTCCCGTTTTCGGCCAAAAGGGTGGTATCATCTGCGTATGTCATGTTGTTAGTTAACCTTCCACTTATCCTCACGCCAACTGATGATTCATTCAAGTTGAGCCTCCTCCTGATCACTTCTCTTAGAGGTTGAAGAGGAAAAGTGAGAGGTTTCAGCCTTATCTTGTGCCCTTTTTGATCTTAAAATTCTCTGTGTCCTCGAATCTGATTCGTACTGTAGCATCCTGGTTGTCATAGTGACTTGATCAATTTGATCAGGTGTGCAAGTACTCCTGGGTCATATGATTTCCAGAGCTTGTCATGTTCGATGCAGTTGAACACCTTGGCATAATCAATGAAGCACAGATAGAGCTCCTTCTGATACTCCCTCGCCTTCTGCATGAGTCTTTCAGGTCACCTTTCTTTGGCAAAGGGATGAAGACTGATTGTTTCCATTCCATGGCCACGAGCATGACTTCCATACCTTTTAACATAGTGAAGTTATCTCTGCTCTCGGGATGGGTTTCAGCAGTTCTGCAGGAATTCCAATTATACCGGGTGCCTTGTTTGGGAATTGTTTCATTGCCCATCCCACTTCACTATCCAGCAGAGCCAGCTGTGGGTCCTGTTGGACAGCGAGTTCGGCCAAAAGGTCATTTCCAGCCGTGGCATATAATTCCTTTTGTGTATTCTTTCCATCTCCACTTAATGCCATGATGGTCACTGACTTCAATTCCATCACTATTCGTGATATTTCCTTTTCGGGTTGTGAATGGCTTTCTCCCCTGTTTCATGAAACAGATAGAAGGTATAAAAGTGTACATGGATTTCGCTTTTCACAACATCGTTGGTGAGTTCTCCACGATATCTAGACGTGTGACATCTCACCAAAGATGTTACACAGGTGTCTAAAAAATCAGCACGCTCCCTGAGATCACTGATGACATCGGTGCTAAGTTGTACCGTGTGACGGTACTTTTAGTGTATTAAAATCAACTGGTGTACAGTTGTAAAGCAATCACTGTATGTGGTTTCATAGCCTTTTCCATTCAGTTCTTATTTAGTGAGTATTAAAGGGAATCTGACAGGTCCCCATGCCCTTCAACCCACCAGCATTTGTACACTTATCACTAAATACCCTTCCTAACCAGCGTTTTATACTGTCAGACACCTGAACACGTGTTTTAAAAAAAAGTATTTTATAAACTGTTTTTAATTTGCTAATTAGACTTTTGACTAGTTGATGGGGCATTTGTTTCCCCAGACTAGTCGGCCCACTTAGCAGGTTCTCTCGCCCCTGTGGGCGTGATTGCATGATTTGCAAGATCTTGCGTCGTTGCCAACAAATCTTGTGCATGTGTGCAGCTTTCTTCACTGAGGTCATTGTGCCTCCGAGACTCTGGAGAAATCCATGTGCGCAAGGGACAAGGACAAGACAATATTAGACACTCCTGATCTTTAGGCCTTCAGGTGGCACTCATTGTTTGTGAACACAGTTTGTCGTGCAAGCCACTAATCAACGTTGAGACTCTATCATGAAAAGAAGTCCTATATCAATGTAATCTAGAAACTCTGCTGTCCCCTTCTGAGCCAAAGCTCATTTATAATCGACTGTGGAAAAACAGAAAACTGTTCTGTGGTCAGATAATCCAAATTTGTAGTTCATTAACATAATGGATGCGGTGTCCTGCAGATCCAAGAAGATCCAGCTCATCAGATTACAGTTCATGCATCTCTGTTGTTATGGGGTTGCATTAATGCTTATGCCAGGGGCAGATTGCACACTTTGAAAAGCGCTATCAATTCTGAGCATTATATAGAGTTTTTAAAACCACATACAGTACACTCCATCCAGGCAACATCTATTTCAGGGAAGGCTTTGTATATTTCAGCAAGACAATGCTAAACCACATGCTGCATCCATCAAAGCAGCATGGCTAAGTAGATTAAGAATTCAGGTGATGAACTGGCCACCTGCAGTCCATACCATTAACCAATAGAAATCATTTATATTAATATATTATGAAACAAAAAATATGACAAAGACCCCATCATTGTGGAGAATCAAGAATCCTACATCAATCAATAATAGGAAAACATTCCTCTCCAAGAACTCCAGCAAATGGTCTCCTCTCTTCCCAGACACTTAAAGGCTGTTGTAAACTGAAGAGGAGATGCTACACAATGGTAGACATGGCCCAGGTCAACTTTTTTTTTTTAAGACATGTTCTTCCAATAATTTCTATACAAGTTAACTTTTTTTAAAGAAACAGATATATTTCTAACATTCACCTTCTGATATGTGGTCTTTGTTCTGTTATGAATAAACTATGGCTATAAGATTTTCAAATCATTGCGTTCTTGTTGTCTTACATTTTACAGTGTGCCAAATATAAGGAATTGGGGTTTTATATGCCATAACCTCAAATCTATGGAAACGTCTTTTAAAGTGTAATTGCCCTTTACATTTTTATTTAATAATAATGTAAAACAAGTGATTATAATAACATTTCAAATATGCTTCATAAGTGAAATCTGGAAGAAAACCTTTCAAAAACCTCCCAGGAGATGTCCCCACTAGGCTGTTTCTAAACCGGCCATATGCTGGTTGTTAGGGAAATCTGTCTTCAGCTCTACACATGAATACAACCATATTAGGGGGGACAGGGCCTTCACATCGTTCACAATACAGCTGATTAGAGTCTCAGGTTAGCACACATATAGCAGAGCCGATGTGAATGCAGAAGAGTGGGATAAGATTACAGATGTGATCTGTGTGTGCTGACTGCCTGAGTTCAGCACTGTCCCTGAGGTAAACTGATATACTGATCAGCTGTATTGTGAACACTGTAGACTATGCCCCCCCCCCCTTTTATATGACCGTATTCAGCGTCAGAAGCTGAAGACAGATTTCCCTGAAAACCAGCATATGTCAGGTTTAGAAACAGCCTAGTGGGAACATCTTCTGGAAGGGTTTTGAAAGGTTTTCTTCCAGATTTCACTTATGAAGTATATTTGAAAGTTTATTATGGCTTGCTTTATATTATTATTGAATAAAAATTCAATTCTTTGGTGATCAGATTCAACATTAGTAATACCTTTTCATTCAGTAGAAACGATAGTCTATAGACCATAGATCGAAACAAAGTTTGGACCTGCTGAAATGCAACATGTCTGCCAGAGAAGGCCCAATACACATAAGGTAGGACATCCGGACATGCATATTAGAGAATTACCAACCATTTGTCTTTTTGTCTTTTTTTTTTTTTTTTTTTTTTTTTAATTATTTAGCAGGAAATCAGTATTTTATCCAATTTGCTCCCCTTATCCCTTTCAATAACAACACATTTGTTGTAGTTTTCAAATAAAAAGAATAGTTTAATCATCACATCCATATGATCCATCATATACAGGATAAATAAGAACACAGAAACATTTAAGAGCTGAATGTTGATCCCGGTGGACATCATTTCAGTATCATAGATTTATCCAACAATAACACCAGAATATACATCGTCTGTTTAGTTAGGTGTGAAGTGTTGACTGTTAAATAATTGAAGGAGTGTAAAGTGCGGAAGTTCAGTACAAGGATCAAGTGATCCTGGATTTTTTAATGTGTTGTTATATTGACAGACCCTAGATGGGTGGCCAGATGTAATTTTTATTTTAATGAAAACTTTATTTTAAATTCTAACCCTAAATAATAGTTATGGAGTTTGTCGGCAATCACATGCTTTATTGGTATGTACCAACGTACATTGTAGGCAGAAGTGCATGTGTTTTATACTGAGGCAGATGAGACCTCTTTGTTATTTTCTTGGTTTTAATGATTTACATTTATCATTCTGTATGGGATGGTCTGTATTACAGCAGTGGAAATGTCCAGATAAGATGCGTAGGATCAGACTAATCGGAACATCAAGTTTTATGATGTCGCAATACTAAGGTTTTGGTTATATTATATAATGAATGGTTTGCAGTAGCAATAATAACATAATATAATATTAATTTATATAGTGCTGTTAATTTCATAGCGCTTTACATACTTTTTCAGCACTGTCCCCTTTGGAACTCGCAATCTAAACCTCCTATCAGTAGGTCTTTGGAGTATGTATGTTCTCCCTGTGTTTGCGTAGGTTGCCTACCAAACTCCTTGCAGATGATGTCCTTGGTGGGATTTGATTGCCACCCCTCCTTGGCTGACAAATAAAAATAGGGCAAAGCCCACACATACTAGGCTTGCCACCAGTCTAGTTTTACCTGGTTTATCAAGCCCTTTGTTCCATGTGTCCCTCCAGTGTAGTATAATTTAGGCCACATGCACAGATTATACAGCAGCACAAATTGATCCCTTGCTGATTTTGTACATTTGCCCACTGACAGACATGAGTAGTCTATAATTTTAAGGGTAGGTTAATTTTGACAGTGAGAGAGAGTATCAGACACAAAATCCAGATAATCACATTTGTCTAAATTATACAAATGAATTTGTATTTCAAAGAGCGTATTTGATCCCCTACCAACCATTAGGAGTTTTGGCTCCTACAGACCAGTTAGACGCGCCTAATCAACTCGTTGTCTTCATTAAAGATAGCTGTCTTAAATTACCACCTTTTATAAAAGACTCCCGTCAACACACTCAGTCAGACGCTGACCTCTACAACCTGGGTAAGACCAAAGAGTTTTCTAAGGATGTCAGGGAAAAGATCCTAGACCTGCACAAGGCTAGATGGGCTACAAAACCATAAATAAGACGCTTGGTGAGAAGGAGACAACTGTTGGTGCAAGAGTAAGAAAATGGAAGAAATACAGAATGAATGTCAATCGACATCGATCTGGGTCTCCATGCAAAATCTCACCTCATAGGGTATCCAGGATCATAAGAAAGGTGAGAGATCAGCCTAAAACTACGCGGGGGAACTTGTTAATGATCTCAAGGCAGCTGGGACCACTGTCACCAAGAAAACTATTGGTACATTATACATTATGTTGTAATGGATTAAAATCCTGCAGTGCCCGCAAAAAATGCTCAAGAAGGCACATGTGCAGGCCCATTTGAAGTTTGCCATTGTACACCTTGGTGATTCTGAGTGATTCTGAGAAGGTGTTGTGGTTCGATGTGACAAAAATTGAGCTCTTTGGCATTAACTCGACTCGCAATGTTTGGAGGAAGAGAAATTCTGCATAAGACCCAAAAAACAGTGTCCACACTGTTGAGCATGGCGGTGGAAACATTATGTTTTGGGGGGATGTTTCTCTGCTAAGGGCACAGGACTACTTCAATGATCAATAGGACAATGGATGGAGCCATGTACCGTAAAATCCTGAGTGAGAACCTCCTTCCCTCCGTCAGGACATTAAAGATGGGTCATGGCTGGGTCTTCCAGCACAACAATTGAAAACAGCAGAAACAGACATGACATATTAGAAAGTATGGGAGCACACCCGTGATACTACAAAATATATACAAAATTTTATTGGAACAGTGTACAGACAAAAGAAAGTTAAAACCATTTAAAATTGGTAATGAAACCAGACAAGGGCACCATTATATATGACAAAATAAGTCAATTGCAGCAATTTATACATCAGCATAGACAGTCAAAAATAAATAAATAAATCAGGACCCGGCGGGGATCAGAATTTAATGTATAGGGAGCATAGGAGGTCACTCCATAGGTCAGGGGATCAATCAATCTATCAGATTGATTGATCCCCTGACAGATTGATTGATCCCCTGACCTATGGAGTGACCTCCTATGCTCCCTATACATTAAATTCTGCTCTCTGCCCTTTGCCGGAGACCTCCCTATATGATGACTATATAGATGTAGCATTTCTTGAAGTAACACACAAGAAGCTGTGGCTCCCTGTGCCAGGTGGCCACAGGCTTCTCTGGGACACTGAAGGATTTCCCACAGCAAGTAAACCACTTTCACCCAACACCTTCCACCCCAGGCCTGTAGGGAGGGGTACAATTGGTTGCCTTAAGCCAGTTCTCCCCTATAAATACAGGTGCTGGGGGCGGAGTCAGACAGATGGTGTGCAGACGCTATTGCCTTACGATGAGCCAATCACCATGGGGAGAGGCATGAGACTGCGCTCCTTCTCCCCGGACCCTAAGTGCTGTGATCGGTAAGGGGGTGACAGAGGGGTGACACATATCGCTGTTCCTGGTTGTCACATCGCTCCTCTGCAGCGTCATTTCCATGCAGGGAGATGACGCTGCAGAGAATGCTGGCACAGGCGGCAGGGGGGCACAGGAACTGAGGGTGTGACCGGAGAAGGAAGAGGGCACAGGAGTGCAGGAGCACAGGGACATAAGGGTGCAGGAGTGCTGGGTTCAGGGCATAGGGCAAGGATGTAGGGCAGAGGGGTGCAGGGTGAAGGACACAGGAGCTCAGGGACAAAGAAGTGCAGGGGTGCAAGAAACGGGAGCACAGAGGTTCAGGGCAAGGGGCACAAGAGCGCAGGGACACGGGAGTGTAGGGGTGCAGGGCACAGCAACGCAGGGACACAGGAGCATAGGGCGAATGGCACAGGAGTGCAGGGGTAAAGGAGCGCAGGGACACAGGAGCAAAGAGCGCAGGGGTGTGGGCTGCAGAGCACAGGGGTGCAGGGAGCGAGAAGAGGAAGAGGAACGGGGGACCCGGAGGAGAGAGGGCACAGGAGCGCAGAGGTGCAGGGCAAGGGGCACGAGCGCCTGCAGGGACAAAGGAGTGTAGGGGTGCAGGGCACAGCGACGCAGAGACACAGGAGCAAAGGGTGTGGGCTGCAGGGTGCAGGGGGTGCAGGTAGCTGGAGGAGGAAAAGGAACAGGAGACCCAGAGGAGAGAGGGCACAGGAGCGGGAGACCCGGAGGAGAGCGGACGCAGTGTGGAGCAGCGATGATGGGAGTGATCAATCCCATCAGATCAGTCCCAGATCACTCCCATCATCACTGGAAGGGGCAGGTAAAGCCCTCTCCAGTGATGATGGGAGTGATCTGATGGGATTGATTGCTGCCATATCACTCCTATCATCGCCACTCCACACTGCGCCCACTCTCCTCTGGTCCTCCGCTCCTGTGCCCGCTCTCCCCGCTTCTGGAGGAAAGCGGGCACAGGAATGGGAGGACCGGAGGAGAGGGGGCACGAGAGCAGAGGACCGGAGGAAAGTAGATGCAGTCTTGAGCAGCGATGATGGGAGTGATCAATCCCATCAGATCACTCCCATAATCACTGGAGGTGGTGATACCTGCCCCCTCCAGCACTCCGTGCTATGGAAGCGGCTATGCCAGCCCCTTCCATAGCTGACAGTCACAATTGCTGTGATTGGCTGATGGAAGTTTCAACAGCCAATCAGCGATCACAGATGACGGGTGGCAAAGCCACTTTCCCTAATGTCACCCTACATCCCCTGTTTCCTGTAGCCCGGATGAGATTTCGTCGACGCCAGTCACCAAGGCTACAAGACTGGGATCCCGCCATGACATTGTGGGACGTCACCGGTCAGGAAGTCACTGACTCCTATGATGTCCCCCAACGTCATAGGTCGATTTAAATATCACATGGTCATAAGTATTCAGTCCATTTGTTCAGACACTCATATTTAAGTCGCATGCTGTCCATTTCCTTGTGATCCTTCTTGAGATGGTTCTACTTCATTGGAGTCCAGCTGTGTTTAAACTGATAGGACTTGATTTGGAAAAGCACACATCTGTGTATGTAAGACCTCACAGGTCACAGTGTATGTCAGACCAAATAAGAATCAAAGGAACTACCCAAGGAGCACAGAGACAGAATTGTGGCAAGGCACAGATCTTGCCAAGGTTACAAAAGAATTTCCACAGTACTCAAGGTTCCTAAGAGTGCAATGGCCTCCATAATTTTGGAAGAGGTTTGGGACCACCAGAAGTCTTCCTACACCTGGCCGTCCAACCAAACTGAGCAATCATGGCAGAAGAGCCTTGGTGAGAAAGGTGAAAAAAAAAAACAAGATCACTGTGGCTGAGTTCCAGAGATGCATTAGGGAGATGGGAGAAAGTTCCATAAAGTAAACTATCACTGCAGCCCTCCACCAGTCGGGCCTTTATGGCAGAGTGACCTGATGGAAGCCTCTCCTCAGTGCAAGACATATGAAAGCCAGCATAGAGTTTGCAAAAAAAACACATGACGGACTCTCAAACTACGAGAAATAAGATTTTCTGGGCTGATGAGACCAAGGTTGAACTCTCTGGTGATAATTCTAAGCGGTATGTGTGGAGAAAACCAGGCACTGCTCATCACCTGACCAATACAATAGCAACAGTAAAACTTGGTGGTGGCAGCATCATGCTATTGGGGTGTTTTTCAGCAGCAGGGACAGAACTGGGTGCAATTGAAGGAAACATGAATGCGGCCAAGTGCAGAGATATCCTGGATGAAAACCTCTTCCAGAGTGCTCTGGACCTCAGACTTGGCCAAAGGTTCACCTTCCAACAAGACAATGACCCTAAGCACACAGCTAAAATAACAAAGGAGTGGCTTTAGGACAACTCTTTGACCATTCTTGACTGGGCCAGCCAGAGCCCTGACCTAAACCCAATTAGGCATCTGTGGAGAGACCTGAAAATGGCTGTCTACCAACGTTCACCATCCAACCTGACAGAACTGGAGAGGATCTCCAAGGAAGCATGGCAGAGGATCCCCAAATCCAGGGGTGAAAAACTTGTTGCATCATTCCCAAGAAGACTCATGGCTGTACTAGCTCCAAAGGTGCAAAAACTCAGTACTGAGCAAAGGGTCTGAATACTTATGACCATTTGATATTTCAGTTTTTCTTCTTTAATAAATTTGCAAACATGTCTACATTTTGGGTTTTTTTTAGTTAAGGCTGGGTGCAGTGTATGCATTAATGAGAAAAAAATGAACTTTTTGGAATTTACCAAATGGCTACAATGAAACAGTGAAAAATTTAAAGGGGTCAGAATACTTTCCGTACCCACTGTGGTAGATAATCTTTGTACTAGTGCTTACTGTGTCCTTATGCTTTGTTTATTTAGACTAATTTCTTACCTTTAGGTCCTTTCATTTTCTCCTTTTTGTACAAGTGCATATTGTTTTTTCTTTTCTTTTTTGCGGTCCCTGGATGTGCGATCATTGTGCATCTCTGGTTTTAATTATATTTTAATAATTGTGTTTTAATAAAGAATTTTTGTACAATTATTCTGGCCAAAAACTAATTTTAATCTTTCTAGGGTTTTTTATACATATGAAGGGTGACACCGTAACTTGTTCATTTGATATACTGACTGATGAATCCGCATGTATCGGTGGAACGGGTGATTTCTATCCTTATTAGGCTGGATTAGCAGTGTGAGTGCTCGACTGCTGCTCTGTTCGTTCCCTATGGAGCTGCCGAGTGCTGCACTCTGCTTTTTCTGGCAGCCACCTAGAGAATAATTGTAGCAGTGATTGGGTGCCTGACTGCTACATTTAGTAACAAGGATAAAAGTTCCATGTCTGGTATAAAAAGTCTTTGTTCTGCCAATTTTTTCGTGTCCTAGCGGTTGGTCCACATACCCATGAGCACCAAGTTATCAACTATTCTGCTGATTGAATTTCCTAAATAGGACGATAATTATTCATCATGCTTGTAGAGCATTTTACGTTTGTCCAGTACTAAAGTCCCTGTGTTTTTTCCTTAAAAACAGGTGTCCGATTTAGTAATTATATTGAACCACAAAAGAGCAGTTGAAGCTTTCGCCAAAGGAGGTAACTTAACTCTGGGAGGAAATTTCACAGTTGCTATTGGACCTCTCGGGAGGTAAGGACACAGCACAATGAAAATTAAATAGGACAAGTGCCTTTTTAAATAAATTATATTATATATAGATACTGTCTGTTTACATATATTTTTATATAAAAAAAAAAAAAAACACCGCTATTGGTCTGAACACTAACCCACGGTGGATAGATCCCTCCAAGACTGTTGGAACACAAAAATTGATGGTATGGTGTTACATGATTCAGATATTCTGTGGCATTGAGGTTTCCATTGATGAAGAATGGTCCCACTATCTTTATGGCAGCCCTTTGAACACATTTTATAACTGGTCATAAACTTGTAAATAACTCCATGAAAGAAAACAGTTACTTTAAAACCAAGCACACCATTGCTGTTCCTATGAAATTCTCAATAAGTTTGATGTGTCACATGGCCCTCTTCCCATTGAAAATAATAAAGTTGAATCCAAAATGAACCACTTCAAAATGGCCATGAAAACGTTTTCCCCCTCCTGTATACTAATGTGCTACAAACAGGAAGTTGATATCACCAACCATTCCTGCTTTATGTAGGTTCATCCATATAAATGGCCTGTAAATGCTTATAGGTTACAGATTTCCATTATACGTTTGATGGAATTTTACAGAATAATTGGTTTTTATACCAATATGTAATTAGTGCTATCTCTGCCTCAGACTTCGGTCCCTATTTTGCTATGACTCATTCAGGGAAAACCGAGCCAACATCTTCCAGTGGAAGACTCTGCTACTTGATGCAATTCTTGATTTCTTTTTGAGCAGTTCGGCATTGTTAAAGTACCGTCACATACCGCCATATCGCCGGCGAGATCACTCGCATTACCCGAATTGGGAGATGTGGAAACCACATCGCATGTGCGTAGTGGCGTGTGACTGGGAAATTCTACGGCGAGAAATCGCTGCTGGAGTGTCGCCTGATTGCCCTGCACTGCATTGAAATCAGGAGATATCCACCAGGCGATTTCAGCGCATCGTGGCGTGTGACAGGGCGATAGCGACGTACACAGCGATCCTGAAATAAATCCCGTAGGCGTGCTTGGATGTTATTATTTTTCACTCCACATCTGCGGCCATTGGTGGGTGATACTGCGTTCCGAATGCCTGCCCATGGCGCCTTATTTGATGACCCGTGCGTTCACGCAAGGCTGACCAATGGGAACGCAGTTCCGTCCACCAATTGCAGTGATAGGGGCGTGGGGAAACGCACTCTACCACGCCCCTATCAAAACAGTATGCCCACATCGCTGCTACGATTGTGGCGTGTGACACGGCGATGTGTGAAGGGAAGATCGCTTCCGGTCTTCTGCAGGCAATTTCCGGGACGCAGGATCATCGAAGATTGCACGCGAGATCGCTATGTGTGACAGTTACACAGCACAGTTACACTGAAAAAAGTGCCCGAAACGTACGTGCTCACGTCACATCACCAGCGATATGGACGCCATATGGCGGAGTGTGACGGTACCTTTAGTGGTTTTTCATCCAAACCAGTGTAAGGATCCCATCACACACAACAGCGATCCTGATAACGATCCTGTAGGGATCGTTGGTGCGTCACTTTGGGGTCGCTGGTGAGATGTCAAACAGTCAGATCTCACCAGCAGCTCAGCAACAATCCGAAATGATAGGAGGTCGTTGGGAATCTGTCACTCTCGGGCGTAGTATTGAGATCCTTGGTCATTGTCCCTGTCAAACACAGCGATGCAGCGTTCCCAGCACAACAACCAAAAAATGATCCAGAACACTTTGTAACAATCAGCGATCTCACAGCAGGGGCCTGATTGCTGCTAGGTGTCAAACGTCGCGAGATCACTGACGAGGTCGCTGTTGCGTTACCAAATCTGTGACATAACAGCGATCTCGTTTAGTGTGACGGGGCTTTAAAGTTTCCACACATCAAGAAGTGTCCTCGAGAGCAAACATAAGGGTGAAAAGGGTTGACCCAATGTATCAAGGTTGACAAACAATGCACCATTGTGATCACTTGTAACTATACACGTTTTATTTTTCTCTGACCGTTTGATGGCCGAGTTATTATTGAAGCTTCTGTGTCTAATTCTAAGAACATATGGAAACACAAGGCTGGAAACACACGACTGTATTAAAATTTTGACTGTTTCTCATCCAGGAGAGTAGGACGAGTGACATCCATTTTTTGCTCTGTGTGGTATGCAAGTGCAATGTGATTGTGCTTTTTTTTATTTTTCTCAGCTAACATCCGTGTGACATCAGTGTGGTGTTCATGTGCAATGCATTTTTAACATGATCTTTCCCATACTGTATAAAGTTAGAAAAGAGTAGACAGGATACATGGATTGGATTGAATAGAATAGACAGATAGGATAGACAGATGGTAGGAATAGCTAGATCTGGCTTACCAGTCTCTTGCTGCTGCTTCCAGGGCTGCCCACTAAGCTTCATGCATATTCACTGCACTGATCGGCAATAGCCAATCGCAGATGCTTCCACTCTGAGAGTCTCTGTGATTTGCTGTTGCAGTCAGACTGCATGCTCCTTAATGACCCGCAGGGATAGCAGTGGGGTAAGCAGGGGGTAACAGAGTTCAATTGAGGACACCATTGCCATAACAACCGCTATAGCAGTTACCATGGCAATGTTGACCTCACTACTAAAGGCCCCGTTACACTTAGCGACGCAGCAGCGATCCCGACAACGATACAATCACTGGAGTGTCGCTACGTGGTTGCTGGTGAGATGTCAGATCTCACCAGCGACGCAGCAACGATACGGCGGTCGTTGGGACCCTGTCTCTCAGACCTGTAGTATTGAGGTCATTGTCCTCGTCAAACACGCCGATGCATGCTGCCCAGCGGAAGCCCGACGATCAAAACATGGTCCAGGACATTCCAACACGATCAGCGATCTCACAGCAGGGGCTTGCTCGCTGCTGTGTGTCACACATAGCGAGATAACTGGCGAGGTCACTGTTGCGTCAAAAAAATTGTGACGTATCAGCGATCTCACTAGCAACCTTGCTTAGTGTGACAGGGGCTATACCACAGGTCTCAGCACTGTCATTCAGTGATTATAGACCAAGGGGAGCAGACCTGTTCTTCCCCATGGTCTCTGATGTAGCAGAGCTGTGTGTGTCCAAGAAGAGAGGAGATGAGGATCATGGAGGGATACAACCGTCAAGGGGTTAATAAAGATGAGGACACTAAGTACCTCTGTGTTTTTATTCACGATGGATTTTTCTCTTTTCTCTGTTTTTTTTTACCATTTATTTGATCTTCTTAATGGCCGGGTCTAACTTGGCCTGACATTAAGAATTTTAGGGCTTAATACCAGGTGGCAATACAATCCTGGTATTAACCCCTCATTACCCAGCATGCAAACACCACCAGTGCTGCTGGAAAAGACAGGTAAAGTGCCTGGAAATGGCGCTATGATAAATGCGCAATTTTCAGGGGTAACTACGGGCTTCTATTCTTTAGCATTTGGAGGCCTTAAAACAATGGGCCCTCACCCCACTGAGAATACCAGCCCTTAGCTGCCTAGTTTAACCCCTTCATGACCCAGGAATTTTTCGTTTATCATTTTCGTTTTTCGTTTTTTGCTCCCCTGCTTCCAAGAGCCATAACTTTATTATTCTGTCAATATAGACATATGATGGCTTGTTTTTTTGCGGGACGAGTTGTTATTTCATATGCAATCATTTATTTTACCATATAGTGTACAGAGAAATTGCAAAAAAATTCTAAATGCAGTGAAATTGCAAAAAAAGGTGCAATGACACGTTTGGTTTTGGGTATTTTAGTCGCTATGTTCACTATATAGTAAAACCGACGTGACTGGGTGATGCCTCGGATTGGTACGAGTTTGTAGACACCCAACATGTATACCTTTACTGGTATATAGGTGGTGAAAAAAAAATCAGAAGTTTGAAAAAAACAAACAAAAACTGACTTTTGCGCCATGTTCTGCGACCTGTAGCGTTCTCATTTTTCAGGATCTGGGGCTGTGTGACAGCTTATTTTTTGCATCCTGAGCTAATGTTTCTAATGTTTCGCCCATTATTGCATTTTATAGCAATGTTGCGGCGACCAAAAAAAATGAATTTTGGCATTTGGACCATTTTTTCTGTTACAGAGTTCACGGCTCTCATTAACGGATTTAATAGGATGATAGATCGGCAATTCTGAACACGGCAATACCAAATGTGTATTTTTTTAATACTTTTATTGTGAATGGGGGGAAAAGGGGGGTGATTTGAACTTTTATATATACATATATATATATTTTTTTTTTTTACAGGTTTTTAAAACAACATTATTTTTTCATTCATAGTTTTTTTTACACTGCCTCTTTACGAGGGACCCAGCTGTACAGTCCGATCGCTTCTGGGAGATACAGATGAGCTGCAGCTCATCTGTATCTCCCAGAATCGCGGTCCTGTTGTGGTTACCAGCGCCTGCCAACCACAGCAGGAAACTGCTCTCTGACTGCATCTGGGGTCTAGCTAGACCCCGGGCTGTCACGTGAGCGGGATCTCCGGAGCAGGCGGGGAACAGCGCGCTCCCCGCTGCGGCCGCCTTGGATTCCGCTGTCAGTGATTGACAGCGTGATCCAAGGGGTTAACAGCGCCGATCAGATCCCGGATCCGATCGGAGCTGTTAGCCCGACATCTCAGCTAATCACATCAGCTGAGATGTTGGCTGTTTGATGTGAGCGCCGCGCTGGACCTCACATCAAACACCCCTTACCCGCCCATGATGTTGTATAATGTCATAGGTCGGTAAGGGGTTTTAACCTTGGCTGGATATTAAAAATAGGGCGGACCCACACTTTTTTTTTTTGCCAGCCAAGATAAAATTAGGCAGCTGAGGGCATCTGTGATTGGTTGTTGCCAATCAGTGCAGTGAATATGGATGAAGATTAATGGGCGGCATAGGAAGTAGCAGTGGTAGGGCTGGTAAGATGTGCTAGCTATTCTTATCATTTTTCTAACTATCCTAACTTTTTTTCCAGCATGAGAAAGACCATGCTAAAAACACTTGTCAGTGTGCTATGCGATTTTTAAATCACACCCATTGACTTTCATTTGCAAGTCTTGCCCGAGACTCGCATCCACTCGCAGCATGTCACTTCTTTTTTCTCATCCAGAATCTACATGAGAAAAAAGCTGTAGACAAACGTTCATCTGCTATGCTAACTGAATGCAGCATGTCTCTTGCATTAAGGGAAGGGGTCCCCCATGTCTCTAGCCCCCTGTAAGCTGTTAAAAAGACTTTATAAAGTGTACAGATAAGGAGACAGCTCATTGAGTCCCTCGGCCTCCAGTATCATCTCTACACTGACGTCATTCAGATCTATCTCTCTGGACCTGACATCACCTCCTTGCTATCCAAAATTCCACAATGTCTGTCCTCTATCTCATCTTTCTTTTCTGCTCGCTTTCTGAAACTGAACATGGACAAAACAGAATTCATCATCTTTTCCCAACCCACTCCCCCCCCCACCTGACCTTTCTATCAATGTCAGCGGCTGCTCAATTTCCCCAGTCCCCTACGCTCGGTGCCTCGGGATGATTTTCGACTCTGCACTCTCCTTCAAGCCATATATCCAAACCCTTGCCACCTTCCTGCCAACTCCAACTCAAAAATATTTCTTGGATCCGTTCATTCCTTGACCTTGACACTGCTAAAACACTCATCCATGCCCTTATCTCCCACCTTGATTATTGTAACCTCCTACTCACTGGCCTCCACTCCTGCTCTCTTGCCCCTCCCCAGTCTACCCTAAACTCTTCTGCCTGACTAATCCATCTGTGTCCCCACTATTCCCCAGTCTCTCCACTCTGCCAAGCCTTTCACTGGCTCCCCATTTCTCAGAGACCCCGGTTTACCCCTAACTATGACATGCAAAGCCGTTCACATCTGTTCCCTCCGTACATCTGTGACATGGTCTCCCAGTACCTACCCTCACGCAACCTGCGATCCACTCATGATCTCCTCCTCTACTCCCCCTTATCCCCTCTTCCCACAACCACATACAAGACTTCTCCCATGCATCTGCTATACTCCAGAACTCTCTGCCCCAATGTGGCACCCCAGAGTCGAGTTGCCACAATGGCATTAACTCCCTCCGTGTGGGTGATGTCATGCCTGGAAACAAACAGGGGTCTCCACATCAGGTATGCCCACAGCGTGCAACCCTTTTCCTGACTCCAGGCCTGAAGGGGGAGCTCTGAACCCGGTTTCAGGGGAGCTTCCCGATAAATTCTGGTCTGGAGGGGAAGTTAGGCAGGAAGTCTGAGAAACTCTAAGAGGAAGAACAGGACAGACGTCCTGGAGACTGGAGCAGTGTCCCAGGACAGGCGTGAGCATGAGGGACCCGTCGGAGAGGGTCTGAGGAAGTCAAGGAAAGGGCCTGGGGAGTGGAGCCAGTGATGGACTCACCCCAGACCAGAGCGCCAGAAACGGACACCGGAGTCCAAGGATGTGAGGGATTCCAGACCCAGCAGCAAATACCGGAGGATGGGAGATTCCAAGTCTCCCTGCCACACCAAGCACCTGAAGGCACAGCAGTGCACTAGAACCCAGGACCTCAGCCAGAGGAGAGTTGCCAGAGAAGGGCTCGTACTGCCTACCATGCGGGTGAGAGATTTGTCAGCAGGAAGAGAGGGCCGTATCTTAGCTACAGGCATAAAGGTCCAACAAAGAGGAGCACAGCAGGGAAGCCTCAGCACTCGCCAGATGAGGAGATCCCCAACTTGCTTTCAGACCGCCCAGACTCACCGAACCACCTGTTGTCAGTGTCCCAGTCTGCACCTTGAAATAACAGTAAAGGTAAAGGACAACAAAATAAGTGCAAGCACTAGGGAGTTAATGTTTCATAAATTAACACTTTATTAAACATATAAAGTAACAGACAATACACCGTTAAAAAATGAAGTGTTTTTGTGGATGAATCCAGATATGAACCACATAGAGGTGATTGCACTCTCAGGGTAACACAAATTTGCACCTTATAATACCTAGTAGTTAGTCTTATTCATTATTGTGGGGGAATCAGTGGTGACACAATCACTCAATCACTGGTTTACTCACCCATAATGTTTGTGCTGTTCCCTGAACCGGTCAGTGCCCTCAGTTGTGGCCTTTTTTAGTAAAGGTAAAGGAGACTGAGAACGCTTTGTCAGTTATTCTGCACCCTCAGCCCTGCACCCCACCAGCCTACCACTGCCATAGATTTTAACGGTTGCCCTGGGGAACGACACCATCACAGCTGCTATACATTTATCCCCAGAGGCCCCATACCGCAGCGTCGGCCATCCATAGCCGAAAACCTCAAGTGGCGTCACAATTTAATTCTTAAAACCATAATCCCCGAAGTTTTATTGACACCGCCAGAGTCACAGAGCCGGGTCTCGACCCCCGTGACACCCCAGCAGAACTGTTGCTCGTTTCTGAGTACCCCTTGGCCCTGGGGGGCATGTCACCAACATA
Source organism: Allobates femoralis (assembly GCA_033576535.1). Classification (NCBI taxonomy): domain Eukaryota; kingdom Metazoa; phylum Chordata; class Amphibia; order Anura; family Aromobatidae; genus Allobates; species Allobates femoralis. The sequence goes on from JARQOC010000001.1 coordinate 66,495,821, forward strand.
TCAGTCTCTCACCTACTCTGGAAACCTTCAAAAGAGACCTGAAGACTCAGCTCTTCCAACAATCCTACAATGTACTGTGAGCCTCGGTCCACCGAACCACCGCAAAACCAACTCTACCCTCTTCTACCGTATCCTCACCCTTCCTCTCCTAGATTGTGAGCCCTCACGGACAGCATCCTCTTTTCTTCTGTACCTATATGCCCTGTATTGTCTATGTACAATGTACTTGTCTGTATACCCTTTCCACATGTAAAGCGCCATGGAATTAATGGCGCTATAATAATAATAATCCTACCTATATTGATGCGAGTCCAGATCTGTAAAGTGTCCCCAAAGTATTCAATATTATGATAATCAAAAGTTAAAAATGGGGGTGATCTACACTGGATGATTCCTCTGTGAATAGATAACCAATGTTTGTAGTTGCACAATTGAGGCTTGCCTATTGGCGGCTCTAAGCAGTTAGTCTGCATTCATGGTTATCCTGCAACTTTCCAGCCTTTTCAGAGGAACTAGCAGGTGTACATCATCTCTTCAGCTCTCTTGATCTCTTGGCTGATCTCAATATTGGATCCTTAGTGGATACATTTTACAGATCTGGACTTTCATCAATATATAAATCTAATATATAATATATATATTTTGATCAGATCATTGTCATTTGTATGGAACTATACATGTCTCATATGCGGAATGCTGTAATTTATTTGGAGGTACTCGGTAGTGCACTATAGCGCAATAAGATATAGACAACCATTGGATTTCCTTGATTCCCAGTTTGACCTGATTCCTGAGATTTACTTGGTGTCAAATCCCTGATGATATTATTGTCGTCCTCTCTGAAACCTACAGTGGCATTTTGTTACATATACTATATAATTTGCTTAGCCAGATGTAAACTCTTCTCTGATATTACCTACACTTCCTTTTTGCTTTTTTTTTTTCCCAATATTATTTAGTCATTATATGATTCCCACCTATAGCTTTCCTTTTACATCATTTTATCATTCCAATTGATTTTGTGTTATAATACAATGATTTATTAACAAATCTTAAAGATATTTGGTCCAATCTTTTTATCATTTGTGCATAATAAAATGTCACATTTTGGGGTGTTGTCTTGTCCTATAGGTTTATGTATTATTGGCTACTTTTTGACAATCCTGTCCTTCATTTAATTAGATTTATAGACACCCCCCCCACACACAGGCCTCCTGCTTAGCAGACATATTTGTTGGTTTATTTTTTTACATCTTGCCCTCAGTCTCAGCCATTTATTTCCAGTTATATCTCGCAACACTCGCTCTTTTTCTATCGTGTCCTAAGGGCGCTTTCACATTGGCGTTCGGCACCACAGCGTATGGACTGCATACGCATCTGCAGTGCTGAATGCAGACATTTTCATGTGGACGCAACAGTGATGGGTCTGCATGCGTTCACATGAAAATGCCCATAGAAGGCATTGCCTGATGAGTCCGGCTGTCGGGAGGGGAGAGAGAGGACCTGAAGAACCTGATTAGTTTAAATCACCCGCCAACACCGATCGGCCGGCAATTGAAACCGATCAGCTGATGTGTCCCCGACAGCATCAGCTGATCGGTGTTGGCGGGCGATTTAAACTAATAAGGTTCTTCAGGTCCTCTCTCTCCCCTCCCGACGCCTGGGCTCTGAGAGAATGGATTCCAATGTGATCCGCAGAGTTTGTCTGCGGTGTCCTGCGGATGGCCGCGCGGTCTCATTGCCCTCCATGTATGATTTGTACGCCTGCAGAGCTGTGCATACAAATCATACATTCTCAACCGCACAGAAAATGCAACTTGTCGCGTTTCTGGGCGCCGAGAATCAGCGCATGCGGACGTGAACGCGGCCATCCGCAGGGCACTGCATACACCGTGAGTCCCCATGTTAAACATGGGGTTGGACGATGCATGTGGTCTGCTCACGTTCACCCACTGCTGCAGCGGCAAGCGCCAATGTGAAACCGCCCCAACTCCTCCTTTATGCTTGCATCCTCATTTCTTATGACTTTCCAGATACCTAGGGATAGTGTTGTTTTTTTTCTTTTCTTTTTCTTTATTATCTTCCTGTCATCTACCTGAATATACAGCAGGTTACCTCAGTAGAGCCGGTCATCAGTGACTGAACTCTTAAGCTATGTTCAGACTGCGCGTTTTTGATCCGTTTTTTTTTTTTTTCTGTCCATTTTTGCAGTGAACTCATCACTTATTTGGAAACTCAGCAAAGTCAATGGGTTTTCAAGTTTTGCTTTTCAGTCTCTGCTTTTTTTTTTTTTTTACCTAATCTGTTATTTGGGTAGAAAAGTGATCCTGAAATAAGAGCATGTCTATTATTGCTGAATTTTTCTGATCCGTTTTCCCATTGAAACTGTTGTCTATGGGCTAAAAAATGCAGTGTCTGATGCGTTTTTTTTGGAAAGCTGATCCAGATTTCCAGTCTGAACATAGCCTTACTACTCTTCTAGAAATCTGGAGGGAGATGTTGCAATCAGGAGTTCAGCAGCCGTCTACACCTACTGCAAATCACGAGGACTGTTTGCTGGAATATCGTTGGAAGGGTCTGGATTGATTGAGAGAAAAGAAACGAATCGCAAGTAAGTTGGGGCTTTAATGGTTTTCATTGGTGAAATGGTCAGATTTTGTTTTTTTGTGTTGGCTTGTCTCTAACACCTTGTATTGCTTCCTAACCAGAGGAAATCTTACCTGCATAATATGATGGCCACAGGTTTGCTAGTGGTAGAAGGACAGTAAACCGGTATTTCATTTACCTCCAGCATCCTCATGTGGTATGCAGCTGACACCTGCCTACAACTGACAGATGATATCCGAGTGCAAGTTAGCTTAAATGCTGAGTTTGGTCCAATGTTGTCCACATATTCGTAGACTTACATTGCTGGTGTTGATTGAACATTCGGATTGCATTTTTGTTCTTCTCCCTGAATTATTTGGTCCAAACAAAAAGTTAGATGTGCACAGCCCCATAGAATAACATGAGTTCAAGTGCTATCTGTCAAAACCATGGATAGCACTCGTCTTATTAAAATAGTCATGTGCATGAGCCCTAAGGCTGAGACTCGGGGGCGGGCTGGTGAACTTAGCCCCAGGAGGAGGTGTGATGTTTCCAGCCCTTGCAGGTGAGGAGTGGGGGGAGTGGGGACGAGGTGGAGCGGGGGTGGGTGCTATCGGACGAGATGCAGAGCAGGGGGGGGATTCTGTCAGGCGGCCCACTCGCCACTCTTCCCAGCGAGCGCGTCTGATATTCGGGTGCTGTGATATAAGCAGCTGCGGCCGCAGAGCAGAGCCACCAGCCCATTTCAGTATGCGGGCGGCCCTAGGTGAGGGCAATACCACCAGCCTGGGGGCACCTGCCACCTGGGCCAGTGTCCGCCCCTGTTGAGACTACACTGTGACTTTGGCCACAGCCCAGGTCTCATAACTTAATTTTCCTGGTAATCCTACATATTGTAATGCGACCCCATAGCGATCATTAGCTGTGCGTCCTGAGTCGTGGCCAAAGTTATCAACTTGCCCCAGCCTTGTACTTGCATTTCGTCTTTAGTGGGTAATAAAAATAGCTGCCAAGTAAAGGGACCAATAAATCTGACATTGTGCATTGTGAAAGCTTATTCTATTTTATGCTCAAACAAGTTAACAAACTCACATCTGACTTCTAGATCCATCAAAATCGGCTTGTTGATGTTCTTTAGATAACTATCTGATTTATTTTTTTTTACTTTAAACTTTTACCACGCTCCAAAGTATAAACATACTAAAAAATAGGAGAAGGCAACAACACCTACAGTATAAAAAAGAAGTAACGGATGATGGATTTTTTTCTTTTTGCCCACTGTGGAGCTTCACGTTAGGAACCCATCTCCAAGATGCCAAGAGCTTCCATCTTTCCAGAGGCCAAAAAGGATAATTATCACTTAATGACTTCCAGATTCCACTTGACATTATTTCTTTTAGCCTTGGGCAGCACCAAACACATCACAAGTCGTTCATATCATGCTGGATTTTATCACTAAAATAAGACCCCCCACACATTATGGAATGTTGTATCCTCCCAAAAATGTAAACCTGATACTTTTTATTGATTTCTCACACCTCCAATTCCTTGCATTATAGAACATATTGTCTTGTAACCTGCACGAGCGTAATTGCGTTTTTATTACAGATTTTATTGTCAAGAGGACATCCGGGCATATGAGGTCCTGTTTGGTGAAATTCCTCGTCCTGCCCAAGCCGAAGAACTTTATGACATTCTTGATTCTTTCACTGAAAAATATGAAATTGAAGAACAAAGTATGAGCAGGAGAAAGGTCATCAGAGAACAAAGAAAGGTGCGAGAGACTTACATATTAGATTAATGTCTTAAACTATTTTTATGCTGTCAACTCTTCCATGGGCTGCCCACAATGAAATCTCTGGGTTGCAATGGGTGGACATGGTAACTGGGAGTCTACTGGGGGCCCATGTCAACAAAAGGCTATCTTGGTGCTCCTGTAAAACCCAATCAGTAATTTTACTGTATAGTGCAATATTTTAGTAATACAGTATTTAGTACAAGTGATCACTCGGTCACAGATTAATGTCACTTGGAAGGACTAAAAGATAGTGATAGTGTAGATTTATATAAACATGAGAAACATATATGGTATAATCAAAGTCCAATCCATCAAAATATAAATGTAATAAAATTGAAGTGCCTGATTTGCTGGTTTTGGTCACCACCTCCCCTACAAAAAAAAGTATCACTAAAACCAGCAGCTCAACATGCAAAATAAAAATGCTTCTACTGCTCCAAAGGATTATCAGATTTACTGCACATATTTGAGGAATTTCTAGATGGATATTAGCGGTCTGAATTTTTTATGTCTACATGTGTTTTTTTACATAATAAAGAGTTTGACTCGTGAAGCCATTCCATTTTTGGATCAAAGCAGAATTGGTAACACTGTTCTACTTTCAAATTGTTTCAGAGATTAAAACAGTTGACCTTAAAGTGTAACCGCCGTTTACATTTTTATTTAAAAATAATAATGTTGAGCAAGTGATAATAAAGTCTCAAATATATTTTATAAGTGAAATTTGGAAGAAAACCTTTCAAAAACCTTCCAGATGATGTCCCCACTAAGCTGTTTCTAAACCTGACATATGCTGGTTGTCATGGAAATCAGTCTTCAGCTCCACACACTGAATACAGCCATATAAAGTGGACGGGGCTTACAGTGTTCAAAATACAGCTGATCAGAGTCTCAGGTTACCTCAGGTAGGGACAGTGCTGAGTTCAGGCTGTCAGCACACAGCTCCTGTGATCTTAGTTGACTCCATATTGCTCTGCTCCGTGTTATCGACTGAGGAGCAATGTGGAGGCCATCAGATGATAACACGGAGCAGAGCCGATGTGAATGGAGAAGAGTCCGATCAGATCACAGGCGCTGTGTGCCGACAGCCTGAAGCTCCCTTTGCCTGAGGTAAACTGACAATACACAGATCCGCTGTACTCGTTCTACACAGGTACACTGTTTAGGCTCCAGGTCATATGAGCAAAGTTAGTGTGTGGAGCTGAAGTTGGAATTCCCTGACAACAGCATATGTCAGGTTTCGAAACACTCTAGTTGGGACATCTTCTGGATTTCACTTATGAAGTATATTTGAAAGTGTATTATACTCACTTGCTTACATCATTATTAAATAAAAATTTAAATGGTGCTTACGCTTCAATTTTTTGGTGTTGAAAATGTAATATGCTTAAATTTGCTGCTTGGTTCTAATTTTTAAGACCCAAAGGTAGTAGTGATGAGCAAGCAGCAAAATATTCTTAATCGCTATACTCGTAACGAGTACTTTGTAATACTCACATATTTGAGTCCAATGGTAGTCAATTCGTGATAGGCTCTGCGCACACACATCCGGCCATATAACAAGCATTTCCAAGGCAGGGCGGAGGGTGGGCTTTGAGATTTGTCTGCATAAAACACCTTGCCATACCCTCCATAGAGCCTAACATTCAAGCTGCTCTCACTGGGGTGGCGACTCCCTTTGTGTACTGAAGGGAACTGTCAATATGAGTCAATTGTTCACAATTGACACCTCACTCACAAGCACCAGTGTTACTCACCAAGTAACGAGTATCGCGAATACTGTACTATCCATGCAATTAGCGAATAGTAACGATTACACTCGCTTAACACTAAAAGGTGGACATCTTTCATGCAGGCTTATAGAAAAATTGTGTCTATTTCATAACCATTATTACTGTGACGCGAATCACGACAGTAATAACTAATCTCTGAGGTGAAGAAAACAGTCTGTAATAGCAGAAAGTAAATATAATACTATTACTATTTACTAGTAGTAAAGAGAGGTCAAAACAATCCTAGGTCAGGTCCAGGAAATGGTGCAGTAACAGCTATGGGTAGTCGGAAGCGAAATCCAATTCAAGCCGAAGTCAGGAAACCAGAGGCATAAAACAATACAGAGTGGCAGGCAGAAAGAGGAATCAGTAATATACAATTCAGAGTAAAGGGGAAGTATAGCCTTGTACCCAGTTTCAACATTATTCTGGTGCCAGAGTCCCCCTATATTCTGAACTACAATAATTGATCTTATATAGACCCAGGAAAACTCCATATACATTATAATACCTGTGACAAAATCACACCAGCGTATTATTCCAAAAAGCGATTGTAGAATTTTATTTTTCAATTTTAAACATGACAAGAACATTTAAAAAGGCAATTGAACAACTCAATACAGTAAGTTTAAAGAGGTACAAAAGATGAGAACCACAGTAGAGTGGACTCAGAGAAGGTGGTTTTACAAGGCTCTAAATTATATATTTTCAGATGCTAGGTCTGCAGTTAAGCAGTAACCCTTATCGACAGTTAACCCCCCCGGGGCAATCTAAAACAACAAGGGTCCATGATTGTGCATTTGCAAGTAACCATGATCAATAAGGCTAGTAAAGGTGGGGATGGCTACAATTTCTAATGTGCAAGAGGCCCAATCTATATTTCAGCCCCTCTTAGGGTCACCATTAGGCAAATCTGCCAATGACTCCCCAAATGAGGCTGAACAGTATCTAATAGGGACGTCACACTCGTCAATATCGCTTGCAATATCGCTGCTGCACATGACGTTGCAGCGATATTGACGTGTGTGACAGGGCGCATCAACCAGCGATAAATCGCTGGTTGATGGTCACCAGTTTTTAGAGCCTGCTCTAAAACCTGGCGATGGTCGTCTGGTGGACACACAGCATCGCTGCCTGTGACACCGGGAGACGAGCGAGAAGCTAGCTCCCAGCGCCTCTCAGCAAGCGCTGGGAGCTGGTAACCATGGTAAACAGCGTGTAACTAAGCGCCGCACGGCGCTTAGTTACACGCTTGTTTACATGGTTAACAGCGATCTCTCTGGTACTGATCGCTGGTGAGTCTGCCTGTGACAGCTCAACAGCGATCAGCCTTCAATGTCGCCAGCGATGACATCGCTGGCGACATTGATGTGTGTGATGGCCTCTTTACACAATCACATCATATATAGGCTGTCAGCAGTTGGATCAATCCCTGTCACCCACATCAATATGTAATAACCGATGATCCCCTGCCCTGAGGAAGATACGAAATGGACGTCGGGCAGGTGGGTCCTGAATAAGTGGCGGCACCTTGGCTCTCCCCTTTGAGGTAGGTGCAATTTGGTATCTATGGTTCTCGCATCGATTAAGAAAAAGGACAGAATGGGAATAGTTAGACAAGTGAAGTGAGGTGGTAGGCTAGTCTAAAGAGATATATGTGTTTAACGCTCGCTTAAAACTATGGATATTTGGAATTAATTGAATTGTTCAATTGTTCTTGATAGGCTATTTCAGACAATTGGTGCTGCTCATGAGAAGTCTTGGAGACTGGACTAGGAGGTTCGGATTGTAGCTAAGTTCAGTCTTGGACCACTTGCGAACGGAGAGCATGTGTAGGTTGACATCACCACCGTTCTCTTCGTTCTCATGGAGCCTATGGGCTGCTGACAGCGCCAGTGTGTCATGTAGACCGCCGGAGGTTACAACTCAATACATCTCTATAGGAACTTGTTCCAGCTCTTATAGACTTTTATTGAGCACTTGTGATATAAATTCTCACTTCCAACCAGTCAAAAGCTACGGTCACAAGATTGTGTTGTGGGACTAAAGGAACGACGAAAATAGTTGTTGCTGGAGGGTGAGTATAAGGCAGGGGGCAGGGAACTTAGATTTAAAGCACCACTTCACTGACGAATTGAAACAACCCGCGGGAGTAATAAACAAGACCATTCTTGCAGGTTATGTAACCTCAAGAATGAGCAGTGATGAACAGTCCGATAATGGAAGCAACATTGCAGTCGCACAATGAGCTGCAGTAGTCCGTGTCAGCAGCTTCTGAACAATGTGCACCATTGTAGAACCTCTGGTGAGGCAGTAATGGTACCTTTACACGCGGCAACATTTCTAGGGTGTCAACAGGTAACGTACTGGCTGCAGTGAAATCATGGAGACAAGGTTCTATCTTATTGCTGTGTACAAATGGAATCATGTCTCCATGATTTCACTGCAGCCAGTAAGTTACCTGTTGACACCCTACAAATGTTGCCACGTGTAAAGGTACCATAAGTGATGAATGAGAAACTATCATTCCTTGGCATCACCGAGACCTGGCTCACCCCCTCCGACACGGCCTCCCCGCTGCACTATCGTATAGCAGCCTCAGCCTGTCCCACACACCCCCGTCCCTCTGGCAAACATGGCGGTGGTGTCGGCATACTCTTGTCCAACTCCTGCACCTTCAGCCCTATTCCCCCGCCCCCCTCCGTCACTGTCCCCTCCTTCGAAGCCCACTCGGTCCGAATCTTTTCCCCCTGCAACCTCCAGCTAGCCCACATCTACCGCCCCCCTGGACCCATCGCCTCCTTCCTTGACCACTTCACCACCTGGCTACTTCACTTCCTCTCTGCTGACATCCCCACCATCATCATGGGTGACTTCAATATCCCCATTGATACTCCCCGCCCAGCCGCCTCCAACCTTCTTTCCCTGACCACTTCCCTAGGGCTCTCCCAATGGTCCTCCTCTCTCACCCACGAACAAGGCCACACGCTTGACCTAATCTTTACCCACCTTTGCTCCCTCTCCAACCTCACAACCTCGGAACTCCCCCTATCTGACCACCATCTCTTGACCTTCTCCGTCCTCTCCTCCCCTGCGATGCTACCCCCTCCCTGCAAACTTGATCACCCTCGCCGAAACCTAAGAGATCTTGATTTTCCTTTATTCTCCGAATCCCTCCTCCCTCTCACCGACATACCCTCCGCTGGTGACATTGACACTGCCACCACCCTATACAACACCACAATAACGAACGCAATCGACCTAGCCGCCCCCCTCACATTCCACGCTCCACGCACTAACAGGCAACCCTGGCATACGACCCTCACTAAAAACCTAAGACGGGCGTCCAGGGTCGCCGAGAGGAGATGGAAAAAGTCCCGCGCCTCCGAGCACTTTGCTCTGTTCAAACAATCCCTCACTGACTTCAAGACGGCACTTACTACTGCCAAGCAAGCCTTCTTCTCATCCCTAATAACCTCTCTGTCCCACAACCCCAAACAGCTCTTCAAAACTTTCAACTCCTTACTCCGCCCGCTTGCTCGCTCCTCCTCCCTCTCCCCTCATCTCCGCTGAAGACTTTGCGACCTTCTTCAAGGAGAAGATCGACAAGATCAGAAACGGCTTTGGCCCACTCTCCCCACATCTCCCCCTCTCATCTACACTGCCCTCCTCCTCCATTAGCCACTCCCCCCCCCCCCCCCTCCATAACTGAAGACCAACTCTCCTCCCTCCTGTCAAAATCACACCTCACCACCAGCGCCCATGACCCGCTCCCATCCCACCTCATTCCCAACCACACCTCCATTTTCATCCCAGCCCTCACCCACCTCTTCAACCTATCACTTACCACTGGCGCCTTCCCCTCGGCCTTCAAACATGCCCTAATCACGCCCATTCTTAAACCCTCCCTCAACCCTACCTCTGTCTCCAACTATCGCCCCATATCTCTACTCCCATTCGCCTCTAAGCTACTCGAACAGCACGTCCACTCTGAACCGTCCTCTCACCTCTCCTCCTACTCCCACTTCGACCGCCTACAGTCCAGCTTCCGACCCCGCCACTCCACCGAAACAGCCCCGACCTACTTGCCGCCAAGAACAAACGCCTCTACTCCATCCTCCTCCTCCTCGACCTGTCCGCCGCCTTCGACACAGTTGACCACTTCCTTCTTCTCTGGATCCTGGAATCCCTTGGCATCACCCACCTTGCCCTCTCTTGGATCTCATACCTAGCAGACCGGACCTTCAGTGTCTCCCACTCCCACACCTCCTCCTCGCCCTACCCCCTTTCTGTCGGAGTCCCCCAAGGTTCGGTCCAGGGACCACTACTTTTCTCTATATACACTCTCGGCCTAGGGCAACTCATTGAGTCCCACGGCCTCCAGTACCAACTCTACGCCGACGACACCCAAATCTACTTGTCCGGCCCCGACATCACCTCCCTACTCTCCAAAATCCCACAATGCCTTTCCGCAATCTCATCCTTTTTCTCTGCTCGCTTCCTTAAACTCAACATGGACAAAACTGAATTCATAGTCTTCACCTTCCCCCCCCCCCACTTCCCAACCTATCCATCTGCGTCAATGACTGCGCCCTCTCCCCAGTCTCCCAAGCCAAGTGCCTCGGGGTAATCCTTGACTCCTCCCTATCCTTCAAGCCCCACATCGAAGCCATCACCACATCCCACCGGCTCCAGCTTAGAAACATCTCACGGATCCGCTCCTTCCTTACCCACGACACCGCTAAAACACTTATTCATGCCCTTATCTCCCACCTTGACTACTGCAACCTCCTTCTCACTGGCCTCCCAGCCAACTCCCTAACAGCTCTCCAATCTATCCTCAATTCCGCTGCCCGACTAATCTATCTGTCCTCCCGCTACTCCCCTGTCTCCCCCCTCTGCCAATCCCTTCACTGGCTCCCCGCCACCAAGAGATCCCAGTTCAAAGCACTAACCATGGCATACAAAGTGATACACAACCTGTCCCCACCATACTTCTCCGCCCTGGTCTCTCGATACCTACCCTCACGCAACCTCCGTTCCTCCCAAGAACTCCTCCTCTGCTCCCCCCTCATCTCCTCTTCGCACAACCGCATTTAGGACTTAGCCCATGCATCTGCCATACTCTGGAACTCCCTGCCCCAACACGTCAGACACTCTCCGACCCTGAGAAGCTTCAAGTGTCACCTGAAGACTCACCTATTCCGTCAAGCCTACAACCTGCCATGAGACCCAGGCGACCGCCCCATAACTGACACTCCCCCAGCCTACTGTATCCCCACCTGCCCCTTGTAGACTGTGAGCCCTTGTGGACAGGGTTCCCTCCCCTCCTGTACCTATATGTCCTGATTGTCTAGAGTTATTGTAATTGTGCTTGTCTCCCCTATCCTCATGTAAAGCGCCATGGAACCTAATGGTGCTATATTAATAATAATAATAATAATAATAATAATGAGAGTGGAGTGTACAGACTGCAGCGGATAGTGCCTGGTCCCACTGACACACCCTCCGTCCTCGGCAAAGTCAGTCCAGCGCTGCTAACAGGTACACCCAGCAGATGAACCATGCAATACAGAATTAAATGATGCTTCAGAAATATTTGTGGGGAATGCACTTATTTACAAAAATAACATATACCGTAGTTAAGTTTTGGATGCCTGTGGGTGGACGAGCTGTGTGCCGCCTACTACTGTAACCAGATAACCAGATGCCTGGTACAGAGCGTCTGTGGAAACTCTGTGTAATTAGACTTTTTCATCCAATCTGATAGCTGTCACTTTTCAGCACTCGCCATGTGCTGTGCAAAACGCCTAAAAAGGAGTGAATGCTTGGTACAATCTCTTACACAGAACATGTCATGGAGATTTTGATTGCTGATCAAAAAACATTTTGTTAGTACATATATAGCAAAGTTGAATTACAAATTAAAATTTAGTTGTATTAGACTGTACAATAGATTATGTTTAATACATTATTTTTTGTTAACTGTTGCATTTACTATATTCTTTTGCAGCAGGGTATATGATTTTTGTCTGCTCCATTAAATGAAAGTTAATATTCAAAATATTGTCCAGTCCTCCCCAGATGAGGGAATTGCAGTGGAGCTGCATATAAAGCTCTGTTTTAAGGCGCCCACCTTTGATGGCCATCAAACAGCTACTCCTTATGACCCCTCCATACAAATATACTTGCGTGCATGGTTTTTGAATAGAGAAAGGTGAATAAGCCACTGCCAAAATCGTCAGGGTACAACCTTCTCTGAAAATATAATTATCACATATTGAAATTTAAGTAAATTAAAAATAATTCCCCTATCCTTTTTTTTTTTTTTTTTTCTTTTTCAACAGTGTCCTCTTTTTGGGAGAGATTTAGAGGTCATAAACCTAAAACCAGATGTAGCAGCATTCGCTCTTTCAAGCATGATGGAGCCTTGAAGTGTGGATTTGTGCGAAATCGTGCTGGCTGTTACAGGTGCCATTTACCCGCTGCAGTCAATATGTTTCAAGGAGCGAGTGTTGCTGATTTCTTCTTTAGGTTTATGGATATACTTCTCTGTGTGCTGAGCTCCGCCACTTGTTACCTAGATGCCCTGCTGAGAATCGCTCAATGGTATATGTCGCATATGTCCTGTAGAACCATCGATAAACTTTGCTGATGAGAAACAAACTCCCTTGTAGTTTGAGATTTAGATTTAGAAGTCCTATTAAAGTGTAGTAGGTCATTCCTGGGCTCAATTCCCACCAAGGACAACATCTGCAAGGAGTTTGTATGTCCTCCCCATGTTTCCATGGGTTTCCTCCCACATTTCAAAGACATACTAGTAGGATGTTTAGATTGTGAGCCTCAATGGGGACAGTGTTGCAAATGTATGTAAAGCGCTATGGAATTACCGGTAATAGCGCTATATAAATTAATAAATATTATTATTATATTATTCTTGCAAGTATTGTTTGTGTGTGGGGGGTGTGGTGCTCTTTACTGTTGTCTTACTATCCAGTCTTGGCCTCCAGTGAAGAGTATTGACCTCTCTTGTTAACATTTACTAACCCTATTCATTTGGATTTAAAGAGTAACTGTCACTTATGAATAATTTTGAAATATTAGGTAGTTTTGAGTTGGAGATCCCAGAGCTGAGAACTGATTGTTGACATGATGGAGCTGAAGTGCTCAGCCGTACGCTGCGTTATACACTTTCTGTTGAGCCCCTGTTGAGAGCAGCACTCTCGGCTGAGCATTTGATAGTAAAGCATTTTTGGAAATGACAGTCATGCTTCAATGGCTAGAAATGCTATAAAAAGGTTGTCTACTTCTTAGATATTGATGACTTTCCCCCATAAGTCATCAATGTCTGATCAGCCGATGTCCGACACTTGGCATCCCCTCAGATCAGCTGTTCCCAATGCTAGTGGTGGCAGCAGGTGGCTGGAAGGTCTCATTTCCAGAAATGCTCTAAGTTCGGATAGTGGCCGCAGCCGCATACGGCACACCTGCCTTTTATTCAAATTTAATAAGATGTGCAGTACGTGGATGCGGCCGCAACCAGATAGATGGATCATTAATCTAAAAGTTGTGGACAACCTCTTTAAAGGAAACTAACCACCAGGATTTAACCACCTGTAAATCAGGGCAGCAGGTGATTGATGTGTGCAGCATTACATCACCATGTGTTTTTCATTTAAACAGCAAGGTAGGTTGCCCTCCATTAAGACCAATGGAGTCTAGTCAGGTACGGCTGTGTTAAACCAATAGCATAGAAAAACTGAAGTTAAAACTTAACTTTTACTAGCTCTATATTAAAAAGACATAGTTGTCTAGACCAAACAAAACAAAAAAGTGCGCATACGTGACTGTGTAAGTCAGTGTAGTGCTAAACTGAACCCCTCTTATTACCAGGGTTCACAGGTACCCAAGCTAGGTCCTGTCCAAATACCCTAGGGACGCTGGCAGGTGCCTGCTTTTTCGGTTTTGAGTTTCCCCTAGGATGTAGTCATCAGAACAAACAATCCCATTAGGTAAACCCAGCCACATGCATTAGTGAAAAAACAGCTTGTATACTTCTATAGGGAGCGATCTCACCCAGCTGCGTCCACCTGTACGCATGTAAACGAGTCCATATAGCTCCAGATAACCTTCTGCTAGTGTTTTCCAGGCTGCTCAGGGCTCAGTGAATGTCATATAGCCACCATGTCATCTGATACGTTCCCTCCCGACGCGTTTCAGATCCTCTTCTTCAGGGGAGTCATGGTACACATATAGGGATTAGTGTTCAAAGATACACATCCCTGTGCAGATGATGGCGATGGTGTCTGTAATAGACAGTGAATATCAGTTGCAGTACCATCATTATCCACAGTAACCTATGTGCAGCTCTGATGCTGCATGTCTAGTACCTAATCAGGGACCCAATTAGGGTCTTCACTTACCCAGTCTGGCCCCCTCAAGTTTGTGCAGCTGGATCACACCGCCGCCGCCTGGAAATGCTGGTTTTATCATTCCTCCCCTCTGGGCTTGTCTTTCTGCTTTAAGCCAAATCCCCACCTCATACAGACTCCTATGGGGTTGTTACGCGTTCGGCTTACAACAGAGAGACAAGCCCACAGGGGAGTATTAAAAAAAAAAAAAAAGACAAATAGTGATGTCGTGCTGCACACATCAATCACTACAGGTTTACAGGTGTTTAAATCCTGGTGGTTGGTTAAAACAGTCCATGCCCCCCAAAAAAATCACCAAACTGATTTGTCATTAAAGCCGTACTTGAATTTCTTTATTGCCAACAGGTATTCTAGTTTTGCCATTTTGTTCTGTGAGGTTTAATAGCAGATTTGGAACATCTTCTCATAACAACCAATCAGATTTCACAGATTTTTTTTTCATTTACTGTATTTGGAGACCACTTTTATGTTTCTTTAAACTCATTGTTGCCTTTACCATATTTTGTTTTATGCATTACTAATAAACTTTATCATTAATGCATTCTCTAGGAAATAACAAAAAAACACAAGCAATATAATTACATATCAAAGAAGTTTGTACGAGAAATATTAATGTAGCCGTAACTTATGGTGTGTTGTGTTTTTTATTTATGTAGAAGGAGATGGGATTGAAGTTGAATAGACAACGTTCTCATCAGTCCGCAAACGGTACAGAAGGTAAGAACCAGGTTCTGGGGTTCTGTATACATCACATAGTTAACGTTTCCATCACGTCCTTGCATTACTGGTGAATATTTAGGATTTATGTGAAGTAGATGAGCTGGATTTGCTTGGGACATCCTGAGCCTCACCCTTAGAAATCAGATCTGTTAGTTTTCTTGCTCCTGAGACTCTTGTTCCTCAATATTTGTTGCATATAATCTTTTTTAGAATAGGGGTTTGATTACTTGTTTATAATTACATTATCTTTACTATAAAGATTTGCACTTCTTCCTACAAAACGGTATGCTTTCAGTGTAAAGTATGGAGGGAAACGACGACAGGAGCCTGATTCACCAGTGGGTCAGAAATACAGAGGTTTGCTCTGAGAATACGGCAAAATGAGATGTTGGTGTAATACAGGCCATAACTATAAGCCAATATTGGCTACAAGATGCAACTCCTTCCACCCCATCTGTCATGAAAACTTAAAATGGAGGCTAAGCAAGTGATTCACTAAGACTGATGTAATGCTCACCAGTCTTAATGAAACACTCACTGCGTTGCACTGACCTGCTTCATTAAACCGCATACAAATCAGGTTAGTCTGATATCCAGCGTGTGCTGTCTTCGGAGATGAACACCTGCCTCAGGGCAACAGAGGGTGGTCAGTTGGGTCTGCTCTTATCCGGACCTCTTTGTACTAAATCAGAAGGCAGTAGTATTGTCACAACCTTAACTGGTGTCGGTAACAGGAATCAAACTTGATGGGCAGAAGCACAGTAACAGGAGTGAACCAGGGTAAACAGAACTTATAACTGGCAGCAGGAAGTGGGGAACTAGGGGTTGTAAAGTCTGTAATATAACACCTATTTAACATATAGGAGTTAATGGGAAACCCTTGCTCGGGAATTAACCACCAAGCTCCCTGCCTGGACAGCAGCACAAGCTTCAGAATATTAAATAGAACTGTTATATTATCGTCCACAACAAATGTGCAGCTCCACCCGGTGACAGAACCAGAAGGTGATGTGAACAGAGACATGAATGTTACATCATGACTCTCATCGGCGTCTTGGTCTAGCGTTGTCTATAAACAAAGCTCTGATGACATTGCTTTTATAGGATGAAATGAATGAATGAATGTATGTGACAAGTATCAGTATCTTTCTGTTTTTTCTATTCCCCTACATAACATTGTCAATTACACAAAGGAATCTCACAAAAAAGGTATATTGCTAGGTATGTATTTTTTTTGTTTTTAGAATGGAATTCAGTGTTCAATAAATACCATGGTATTTCCTGGTGTCTGTTTTCTCAAACACTGAAAACTCCTACATTTACATCAGCCAAAAGTCATTACCCCATAATCTAAATAAGAAAACTAATGGCATTTCTAACAGTTTTTTTATATCCTAAGTAGCTCATTTTTTGTGTCTTTCCTTAGCAGTAGTGCATGTCCATATTTCTGTGCTGACTGTTTGCATATCTTTAGCATTTCACAGCCCTTTTTGTTTTTTTAGTATATTTTATGTTCAGTATACACCTGTTCAGACTTTCAGGTTAGGAAGTGCTATCAGTTTTCTTATTTAGATTAAGGGGTAATGCCTTCTGACTGTGCACTCCTTCCCATTAGCCTTAGGAGATTTTAGTTGTTTATTAACAGGTTTTCATCCACCCATAATTGGAGGTTTTTTAACCCAAAGAGGGGTATTAACATGAGTAGGGATCCAGTAAAGAGCTAGAGATGCGCCTTGATGTTTGGCTACTGGGCTTATATAAAATTGGCTTTTTTTTATATGCTAAGTATATTGATGTTGGGTGGTATTGCCCTACATTAGGGCAGCTCCCTGCAAAGATAGGGGCCGCTCTGCGACCGCAATAACAGCTGGACCCGTGAAGCAGGCGGCAGCGGAGGCTGGTGAGTGGCAGCACCCCCGCTCTTCACTCAGCCTGTTCTGATAGCACACACCCCCTCCTCCCCCCGCTCTTTTTTTAAATCATTTGGTTTTTATTGACTTAAAAGGAGCAGTAACAATAACATGAACACCCACATGAGGGCAAATAGAAACAATAAATTCACAAACTTAACAGGGGGCAAAGAGGTTTGGGGGGGCCATCCCCCCCACTCTTCACTCGGTCTTCCCTGATAGCAACTCCCCCCTCGCTCTTCACCCGGCTTGCTCCAACAGCACCTCTTCCCCCCCCCCGGTCCTCACTTGTGCTCGGGCTGGAAGCAGTAGACCGCCCCCCCCCGGGCAAGATCTACCAGCCAGCCCCTGTCCATATTGCTATACTCATGGTTGTGTGCTGTAGCATTTTGGAGTGCAACTGTCTTTAGTTGACTTACGTTTTTTGTTTTTAATGAGTGATCAATATCGCAGATCTCAATTGTCAGCAGCAGGTGTGAAAGTGCATTTTCCATCTTTAATATGTTACAAGATATGTGTCACGCTTGGGGGGCCAGGGTGGCAAGGAGCTGGACGTCGGGGGTCAGGGAAGCCTACTCTAGCCCTGATACTGGGATCCCTGGCTCGCCCCTGATCTCGGCGGTACCTCTAATGGTGAGGAGGTCCAAGCCACCATCCCAAGTCCCTAAAGCTCCTGAGAACCCCTAGGCATAAGCCTCTACCTCCACCCACGGACCATGGAACCTAGCAACCTCCAAGGGAAAGAAAACCAGCTGCTTCAGATCAGCATCTGCACTCCACAGGTCACAGAGCAGAGGTGAACTGAATCAGCGACATCAGGTGGATGTGAGCTGACCCATTTATGACAGAGGGGTGGTGAGCAGCCAGCTCAGACACGCCCCTCAGCTCACCTGAGCATGAGTCCTATCCACCACGCAAACATGCAGAAACCTCACCTGCAGAGCCACACACTGAATATGGAAAAAAGGCTACATTTAACCGCAGCAACAGCAGCACCAATGAGCATAAGATAGCCCATACGTAACAATATGACTCCGTAATGCAACTTCTTTCTTTTTCAGCTTCAAGACCCACTCAGAGAAGCTACCCAGACCTCTCCAGCTATAATATGAATGAGAGTGAGTATGAGCAAACTGAATTTTTCTTAAAGGGGTTGTCCACTGAATTAAAATTAAGAAAAAAACTCCCCTCAATTAACCCCTGCCTCCAAGAAACTGCAGGGCATGACTGCTGTATCAGTAGGGGGTAAACGGGGACGGACTGTTTTATTTTATATAGGGAGAAATATTATTGTTAAAATGTTGCTAAATACAGAACAAATCTACAGTAACCAAGGGAATATAGGTTACCACTGTGGCATTGCTGTAAGTAGGAGGGGCAAGATGTGAGATGACATTGACTTTTAAATGGTGGTGGGGCCTTGTATGGAAACTATGGGGGGAATTTGTCCGTATCTTTGTAGAATATCTCTATGTAACAGCACATTTGACCGGCGTTCTACTGCAGACAACCCGCTATATTCCATCCATTGTGTTTGTTGATGTAGAGTTGTATTCAGCTCATAAACATATGAAGCTGCCGCAACATTTTTGGGGTTTCTGTTAATGTTGGAGAATAGTGATGAGCAAGTAGCTAGATATTCAGGTTCGGATGGCTTCAGGTTCTGAATTCAGAATTCGGATCCGAGTAAGTTCCCCATTGACTTGCATTGTATTTGTCATTCGTTCAAAGTATTCGGTTAGTGGCGCATGGCCTGGCAGCATGTGAGGAGGACGTGTGACTGCTGAGCTTCCACACAGCCTATGGACATTTCATCCGGTAAAATCCCACAAGCGCCACACAACTTTCCAATTTTCCACTGTCCTGGGACTGGTGAGGACCCTCGGAATGCTAGGTGTACTCACACTGTACTATAGTGGTTAAGCGAGGCCAGAGGACGACGGCCGGTAAGGCGGAGAGCAAGATCCAAAATGGAGCTGCAGCTGAGCAGCGCGAGCTGCTGGAGGAGGCGGCCGACAGCGGGGCCAGGGACCAGGAGGTAGTGGCACGACTGCAGAAGTTTGCTAGAGTGGAGAGGGGAGACTTTGAAGCGCTGCAGGATCTGGGGGAGGAGCAGGCTCCAGCAACTGAGATAAGTGACCCGGGGGTGGTACAATGTGGGACCTCTATTTCTAGTGTACTGACACTGACACAGCTGGGTCACCTGCAAGAAACTATGCTGACTGTACGCCAGGATTTGCATGGTGTTAAGGAGAGAACAGGAGAGCTGAAGAAACAGGTCAACACAGTGGTAGATCAACTGTCAGGGTATGTTGAACATCAGAGGGAATCCGGCAGGCATATGCTCTTCATGCCAAAACTGATGATCTTGAAAACAGATCACAACGCAACAATGTCCGTATTGTCGGAGTACCTGAGAGGAGTGAGGGTAGTAACCCGATTAATTTTTTGGGAATACTGGCTAAAGAACAAAATAGGCCCTGACAAGCTGACTAATCTTTAGGCCGTGGAACGTGCCCATAGAGTCGCTGCTCATCCGCCCTTCCCCCGGGAGCTCAAACGAGGACTGTGCTAGCAAAGTTTCTTCATTATAGGGACAGGGACAATATCCTTAAATATGCCAGAGATCACCCTGACCTTACTATTAATGGCTTCAGAATCTCTCTTTTCCCTGACTACTCTCTGGAAGTTCAGAAGCAGAGAGCCAAGTTTATAGGCATCAGAAAACGTCTGACAGCCATTGGCATTGTCTACTCAATGATGTACCCGGCGAAGCTGCGAGTCATGGCTGGGAATACAGTCCATTATTTTAGGATCCGAAAGATGCCACAAGATGGCAGTACACAAATGAGAGGCAGCTGAGGAGGGAGGGAGAGAGGAAGAATACAGGTTGAACTGCGGACTGAGTTCTCTAGACTTTCGTCTTACATTCACAGGTTGCTCTTCTGCGATAACTGCCGGATAACACTTGGGACAAACACAGGAAGTGTGTGTGTGAGGGAGGTTTCTTTTCTCTGACCATGGAGGTGAATGCTATGTAGTGCCTAGGTGGAGTGTATGGACACTTGATAGAAATTGGGCGGGGATTGTTCCCTGTCGCTTATGATGTCCTCTCTTTTCCTTTTTCCTTTTTCCCTCCTTTCTGTTTCCCTTTGTTCCTCCTTTCACCCTTCTTCCTTCCCCTCTTTTTTTTCACCTTTTTCTTTTCCTCCTTTCTGTTTCTTCCCTTAAGTTTTTCTCACCCTCCTTCTCTGCCTAGGATTTCCCCTCTTTCTTTGTTTCTGGCTCTACAGTATGGGGCATACATATACGAGTGTGCTGTGGAGTACTATTCCGTAAAGTGTGGGAAGCGCTATAGAATTGAAACGCCCGCCATTCCACGTGGAGGGAATATCATCACTTTTGTATTGTTTACTTCTGTTTAGTTCATGGTTAAAAGTTTATGGGGTTGGGGATGGGCTGGGATGGGATAATTGCTCTAACTGGTTATATACTTTGAATAAGGTTGCTCCTTCTCTGTACACCAAGGTACGATGGAGACAGAGACCATACCCATGGCAAACTGATGACGGGTGATATTAAAATCTCCTATGAAATCTCCTATGAAGCGACAGGCCATATTTTAGTTTAATATTGGAAGAAAGGCCGACTGTGGTTTGTCTGCAGGAGACCCACCTCACCTCCGAGACTACTAGTATCTTAGATAAAAAATGGGTACAGGCAGGGTATCATTCCACCTATAATAGGGGTTAGTGTGCTCATCTATGCAGATGCCCAATTTGAATGTCTTAAGGTACCGTCACTCGCAGTACAAGAAGACATATTGCCCTTCAGTATCCGTGAACGCTTTAAAGGTACCGTCACACGCAGCAATATTGCTAGGTAATTTCACTGGCAATTTGCTGGTTGCAGTGAAATCATGGACAAATTGTTCCATTTGTACACAGCAACAAAATAGAACAATGTGTCCATGATTTCACTGCAACCTTCAAATTGCCAACTGAAATTGCAAGCAATATTGCCGCGTGTGACAGTACCTTTAGATGAACCGATAAGATTAGAAGAGTTGGATGAGGCGCTTGGGTCCATTTCTAACGACAAGGTGCCAGGTGTAGATGGCCTACCGGTAGAGGTATATAAGAGATACAAAGATGTACTGCTCCCAGTCCTGCTGGAGGTTTATAATGCAAGCCTGAGTTCAGGTTCCCTTCCTCCTTTTATGCAGGAAGCTATTATAATGGTGATACTTAAGAAGGGGAAAGACCCGATTCTTCCGGCATTATATAGACCCATCTCCCTGTTCACGGTTGATACTAAGCTTTTAGCTAAGGTATTAACTACTAGACTCTCAAAGGTTATTGAATTTTTGATTCACCCGGACCAAACGGGATTTATGCCCAACAAATCGACGGTGATAAATATTAAACGTTTGTGTCTCAATATGCAGGTGAGGGTGGATAATGTGGAGTGGAGGCTAGTCCTGTCATTAGATGCTGTTAAGGCATTTGACAGCATAGAGTGGAGCTATTTATGGACTACGCTCAGGTGTATGGGTTTTGGACCCAGGTTCATTCAATGGATTCGGCTACTATATTCGGCACCAAGAGTCAAAATAAGAGCACATGGATGTATTTCTGAATTGTTCTCTCTATAGAGGTACAAGGCAGGGCTGCCCTCTGTCCCCGCTGTTGTTTGCCTTAGCAGTGGAACCGTTAGCTGCAAAAATAAGAAAAGATCCAGGTATTGAGGGTTTTAGGTATGGGGACCATGAAGAAAAAAGTGACATTATATGCAGATGACTTGCTTCTGTTTTTGGGTGACACGGACCGCTCTCTTAAAATTACAATGTCACTTCAATCCCAGTTTGGCTGTATCTCTGAGTTGACCATTAATTGGGACAATTCCCCCCTTACTTCCCCTGGACCCTGGAATATCTATTACTGCCCCTGTGCCAGTGGTGATGGAGTTTAAATATTTTGGATTTGTACTTTGTCTTAATTTTAAATGTTTAATAAAACTGATTTAAAAAAAAAAGTATTCGGTTAGAGCTATCCAAACCCGAATATTTTACTAATCACTCATCAATAATGGAGAAGTATATCGAGGCGGCAGAGTGTTACTAACTATTCTGCACCTTGCACCACAGCACTCAGTGACTCCGCTCTGTAACTTTTCCTGACCTCCCTTTCGTCATACTTATCTTGCATTTGTGTTTGAATGTGGCTACTTTTCAGTAATGCCATACAAAGATGATCATGAAAGTTCTTTTTTAATAAGTGATCCGCAAACAGACTTAATACAACAGTGGCATGTTATTACAGGACGGATACCGCAATTCGGTCATATGTTTAATGGGATCCTGTCACTTCACTTTGTCCTAGGCTGTCCCCAATGCCGTACAGGTTATATAATGTACATCCCTAACCTATGACTTTTTTGTACTTTATAATCTGTGGTGTTGTAGTTTTTTTTTTTTTTTTTTTTTGAAACATCATATTTATTCAATTTTCCACCAAAGTTTTCTTCCAACAAAAATAGTTTACATTCGGTATAATCATAATATACAAAATCAGAGCAAGACAATCATACAAAAATTAAACAAACATTAATATAGACATTTTTGCATGTCAAATCGGTGTATTTATCATATAACAAAAACCACAATGCTCCCAAATCTCCAAGTAATATCCAAGTGCCGCAAGGTATGGGCAAGGACCCCTCCAATACCACCTATTCAAGGCTTTGTGTCTCAATATCTAATACCGTTTATTTTCCAGCGGTGGATGTACGAGACCTTGCCATCTTATAAATCTATCTGTAAGTGTGAGTCCCTATCTTTACTCCCCTATAACATATTTCTTATCCTACATCTAGTCGTCCCAAAGTCCCCCCTAATTCCTCCAGAAGGTACCATGAAGTGTCTTTAAGTGGGACCATGATATGACGTATCGCTTCCCCTGAGGTCTTGGCTTCTATGAAGCTCCTCCATTTCTCCATGAAGGCCACCATCATCGCCTCCTTATCTCTTAGCACCTCTCGTCTATCTATTTCCAGCGCTCTGTCCAAGCCCATCACCATGTCAGACTCTCCCGGTAAATCCGGTCGTAGCCAGAAAAGGAGTAGCAGGCGTTTCGCTAACAGCATAAGGACATGAGCCAAACGCAAGGCCCCTCTGTGACTCCCAGGCGTCTCCAAGTCCTGGAATATCCATTTCGAGGGTTCCATAGCATAGTGATATTTACAGTAACTATAGAGCAGGGCATCTACCATGCTCCAGAATACTTGGACCTTAGGGCATTTCCATATACCATGTATCATATCAGTTTTTTCCCGCTGACATTTCGGGCAATTAAGTAGGCGATCTGGATTGGATACAGAACGCGGGAAGTTAAATCCGTATACCATCGCATGAATGATGCGGAAATGTGAATCTCTCCACTGTTCACTGGAAATATAGCGCCGTACTTTATCCCACCCTGTCAAAATACTGTCCTGCACTGAATCATCCTCCAAATATCTCCTCCACACGGAGAACAATCCCGAGTCCCCACTTGGTGACAGAATGACCCTAAGTTCCCTATATATGGAAGAGATGCTCAGCTGGGAAGATTCCATGTTAATTAGCCTGTCACAAACGTTTGGGGACAGTTCCTTGGATACATCACGTAGTCGTGCCATGACGTGATTTTTTATTTGCATATATTGGAGACCCTGTGTCCCCCCCAGTCCAAAATTGCCCAGAATCTCCAACCCCGTCATCCAACGTCCTTCCGTCTTATGTAGCAGATCGCCCATCTTCAACACCCCCTTCCTTCTCCAGTCTCTGAATAGTGCGTTGTCACGTCCCATAGTAAAGTCAGGGAAGGCCCATGGATTAAGATGTTTAGAGACCCTCCAGGACAGGCCACATTTCTTCCTGACCGCCTTCCATGCCGCAATTGTGTCCTTGCAGACAACGGCTGACTTGATATGAGGCGGAATGCTTGCTAGGGATGAATGTAGGAGGGAACAACGGTCCCAAGGGGCACAGAATTCCACCTCAAGTGGGCCTGCAGAATATCTGTTAGCAGCTGTGATCCACTCTACTACGTGCCGCAGCAAACATGCCAGATTATAACCCCTCAAGTCAGGTAAGTTTGTACCCCCCTCAGCTCGCGGTAACATCAACGTACCCAGACGAAGTCTAGGTCTCTTTCCCTTCCACACGAACGTGGAGAATGCCTTATTAATCCTACGTACGTCAACATGTTTCAACAGTAGGGGAATCGTTTGTAAAGGATAGAGAAGACGGGCAAAACTTACCATCTTTACTAAATGACATCGACCCAACAGGGAAAGTGGAAGATTTGCCCACCTTTTCAGTTCCTGTTCAATTTTGTCAAAAAGTGGGGAGTAATTAAGGGTGTAGACCTGGCTCGGTGTCCTGCCTAACTGGATCCCTAGGTATTTGATGTGAGAGTTGGCCAACGGAATTCCCAATGCGTTCGCAGTTTCCCTTAAAGCTCCCCCCCCTCTAATACTCAGTATTTCGCATTTTCGTCTGTTTAAGGAAAACCCCGCAAAGATTCCAAATGACTCAATGCCCCTAATCAACATAGGCAGATCACTTTCCGGGTTATCCAAAAAGAGAACGATATCATCTGCGAACAGAGCAGATTTCACCTCGCAGCGTCCCACTTTAATTCCTGAAAATGGGCTAGCATTATTAATGTATCTCGCCAGGGGCTCCAGGGCTATATTAAACAATAGAGGCGATAGTGGGCACCCCTGCCGAGTCCCTTTCTGTAGCGGAAATTTCGGTGACAGGAAGCCCGGGGTGTGCACCCTCGCAGTAGGGTTAGAATAAAGATTAGAAATAAAGCTACGAAATCTGCCCTCTATGCCCATTCTATTCATAACCAGATCCAGCCATGGCCACCGGACATTATCAAACGCCTTTTCTGCGTCCAAGGTGACCATGGCCGGATCTTTCCCCTCCTGTCTGGCACTATTTCGCACCACGTCCAACACCAATAACGCCTTGCGGATGTTAGTCACTGCGGAACGCCCTTTAACAAACCCAGATTGGTGAGCCTCAATGAGTTCTGGGAGGACCTGGGCCAGCCTGTCTGCCATTATTTTAGATAGAAGTTTAAGGTCCACATTTATGAGAGATATAGGCCTGTAATTTGCCGGATTTTCTCTATCTTTATCTCCTTTGGGCAACATTTAATATAGGCCATATTCGTGTCGTCAGGTATAGGGTCACCCATGGTAAATCTATTAAACATCCCCGTCAGTGTTGGGGTCACCTCCTCTCTCAGGATTTTATAAAACTCCCCCGTATAACCGTCTGGGCCTGGTGCCTTATTAGTACCCAATTTCCTGATGGCTGAGTCGACCTCGGATTCCGATATGGGTTTGTTAAGAACGTCCAGATCTGCTTCCGAGATCGAGTCAAGGTGTATCTTTCGTAACCAATCTTCTCCTCCCGACATTTGTTCTCCCTGTACTCTGTAAAGCTTTCGGTAAAAGTCTCCCAGTACATTATTAATGTCTCTTGGGCTAGTAACCACTTCCCCACCCTGACGACGTAGTCCCATAATCGGATTAGGTAATCTGCGACCCCTAGCCAGGTTCGCCAGTAACTTCCCCGCCTTATCGCCAAATCTATTTAGATCCACGTCCAGCTGACCACGTATCATGATTTCCCTGGTCTCTGCCAATCTGTCAAAATCTTTCCTCGCCTCTGTCCATTTCTGTCTGTCGGACGGATTACATGTGAGGCGGAATGTCCTGTAAGCGTCTGTGACTTTCGCGCTGGCCACTGAGTACTGTTCTGTCAGCTTCTTCTTTTGTGTTAAAGTATGAGCAATAATTTGTCCTCTAACCACTGCCTTCCCCGCTCCCCAGAACAACGTATGGTCATCTTTGTGGGCCGTGTTATCTCTCGAGAACTCAAGCCACCATTCTTTAAGTCTGGTCCTAAAGTCTCCCAGTTTCGACAGATGTGAGGGAAAGCGCCACAGGATGTCCGATCCTTTAGGTTGAACATCAAGGATGTCCAAAGACACCGGACTGTGGTCTGAGATGACCATTGGCTCAATCTCAGCACCCTCTATGGATCGCACCATTTTCGTATTCACCAGGAACATATCTAATCGTGACCAAGACGAGTGGGGGTACGAGTAATGAGTATATTCCAACTCCTGTGGGTGTAGAGTTCGCCACACATCTGCCAAACCCAAAGACCTCACCATGTCAGCTAATGCTCCTCCCCGCCTAGGTGCTCCTATAAGACCGGAAGTCCCGTAGGTATCCCTCCTCCTATCCAAATCTTCAGTCATTACTTCGTTAAAGTCGCCTCCAATTATTATATTTGGTTCACTATCCTCCAACCACCTCGTCTGTAAATCTCTAAGGAACTGACCCCGCGGGCCGTTTGGAGCATAGATGTTATATAGACTTAACCGTTGAGCCTTTACTTCCAGGACTAAATGTAGTACCCTCCCCTCTTGGTCTCTAGATACCGATACCTCAGTATGAGCTAGATGTTTGTTAACGAGTATTAATACCCCAGCTTTACGGTCTTGTGCACCTGAAATCCATCCCGCTCCCACCCATTGCTTTTGCATGTAATGTAACTCATGTTGCCTAAGATGTGTCTCCTGTAAAAGGGCAATGTCCACCTTAAGTCTTTTCAGATGTCTAAGCACCATATGTCTCTTATTGGGGGACCTAAGCCCCTTAACATTCCAGGTTATTACTCTAACCATTTTTCATAACGTCATGAGGAGAAAAGTAGGCACCCAGCCCACCCCAGAGTCTCGGATTGACGACTAGATAGTATAGTACCCATTTCATGTGTTGGGAAATCAGAGCATCCAATGATACAGCACTATATACTTGGAGTAATAAACCTATTGGGAGCAACAACACAACCACAAAAAATAAACTGAAACAAACAACCCTCCCCTTATTAGTCATCACCCGACCATGCCGGGCACACGAGATGGGAACTTCAACAAACAAGTTTCCTCTCGGGAAAATATCTTTCCTTAACCCCATGGCTTCCTTTTTTCTGTGCTGACGCGGCCCGCCCTGAGCCTTACGCCTGATATTCACATATACGGAACCATTCCAAGAAGGCCGTTGAATTGGTATATGTTGCCTTGGACATGTAAGCTTATACATACCCCCAACTTCAGATATAATATACATCCCTTCCCAGAAAGAAAAGAAAAGAGAAAGAGAAAAAAAAAAAAAACAACACCAGTAGTAAGGGAGGCACATTAGGGCAATCAGACTATGGAGTGAACTTCTCATCATATGATATTCACGTAAAAAGAGAGATGAAGAGAGAGAAAGGTAGAGAAAAGAAAGGAAGGGGAGAAATGAAAGAAGAGGAAGAAAGTGGGACATATAGGAGAGCGAATGAGAGGGAGAAATTGCGAGGTGGAGGGGGGAAGGAGAGGGGGGGAATACCGTGGGGGGGGGAAGAGGAGGATGTGGAAATAGAAGTGAGAGGCAAGAGAGTAATTGTGTGAATGTGGGGGGAATAGAGGAGGGGAAGGGAGTGTGTAGAAATATGTATATGAGAGGGATGAAAAGGGGATGAAGAGGTGTAAGTTCAAGATTGAGCTTGAGTCGGTGAGAAAGTATATGGAGTACATATAGATGTACGGGAGTGAAGTGGGAACGTCATATGAGCGGAAACAAAAAAGCAGAGAGGGAGGATTGAAAATGGGAACCAACGCTTGCCAGTAGCTTTAGTAGACATGGCTATCCATTAGCATCGGTCTGTCCATGGATCCTCAGGGATAAGATGCCAAGATCATCATAGGGAAGTCACAACTTGTAAAGCAATCCTTCCTTGCTGTGTCACACGTCCGATGCGTTCCCAATCTCAGCTGAGTCCAGTATTGTCGCCGTGCATTGGTCTCTAGATGAGGCTTCCTCACTGGAGCGATGATTACGCCTGCGACGCTGTTGCGTTGTCCAATTTGCGTTGTCAGAGTAACTATCGCGTCCTCCAGGAACCACTTTCTCTGTAACAGCGTCAGCGTACGAGCGTTGTGTCTGGGATCTTGGGGAATTCCCGTTCTCTGGCGTGCGACGATGAAACCCAAAGGAAGCACGACCTTGAATAAATTGCATCGCTGCAGCACTGTCTGTAAATGATTTCAGGACACCTTTTGGATCCCGAAACCTGAGTATAGCCGGAAACGCTAGTTGGAAGCGCACGTTTTGTTTAAAAAGCAGGGAGCAGGCTGGACTGAACAGTTTCCTCTTACGTGCCACTGAAGCCGAAAAGTCTTCATATAACCTGACTCTGTGGCCACCCACTATCAATGGGAGCCTTCTGGACCTGTACTCCCTCAGTAGTGTTTCTTTGTCCTTGTAGTCCAGATATCTTGCAATAGCTTGTCTCGGGTTGTCTTGCGGGTCCCGTGGCGGGCCCACTCGGTGCGAGCGCTCAACTCTGCATTTATGTTGCATACCCAGCACCTTTGGCAGTTCCACCTCCCAGATAGCGTCCAGTTGACCAGGTGAGATGGATTCAGGTAGACCCACCAAACGCAGATTATTCCGGCGGGACCGGTTTTCCAAATCATCTAATTTGTCTTCCGAGTTCACCGCCTGCTTTTGCAAGCCCGCCACTTGCTCTTCCAAGCGCAGAATTCTGTCTTCAGCTTCTCCCAATCTACGTTCTGCCTCTTGCAGCCGGTCCCCTTGAGCTGATACCGTGCGCTGTAGATTCTGAATCACTTCTGCTACAGCTTCCTTGACCGCCGCTTTCAGATCAGCCGCAAGGTATGGTGCGACCTCTTTAGCTAAGGATTGCACATCCACAGTGTGCATACAGGAGGCTGGGTCCCCCATTTCACCACCGGAGGTCCCCCCTCGTTGTCCGCCATTACTATTGTTATTCCTAGGCTGCGTCTCGCCCACTCCCGAAGCGGGAGACGATCCCCCGTTCAAACCTCTCGCCGGCGGATCTGGTCTGCTCCTGGCGGTACCTCCAGTCTGGCCTCCTCGCCCCCCGGAGGATTTGGCAGCACGGCTGTGTTCTTTCATTTTGGCGGCGCTGGCTTGCACTTCCGCCGCCATCTTAAGCTGTGTCCCGCTCGGCCTCGTGATGCGCCGGGTGACAGTCTCCTCTCCGCCCGTACTCCTCAATATGTATCTGTCCAGAGTCCCTGTGGTACGGGGAGTGGACGCCAGCGTGGATATGGCCCGGATGGCTCCTTAAACCCGGTGATTGTGACGGATTGTCGGCTCAGGGACAGGAGCCCTCATTTCAGGCAGCCATCAGCACAGCGCCGGAACCGGAAGTGGGAGTTGATTCTTATGGGATTCTTATAACCCGTTAGTCTCTACTGAGTATACATGATGCTTCACATGACGTTATGTATCCGTAGTATCAGAGAAATAGAGGAATAAAGCACATGTGGAGATCCAGAAGATATAGCACTACAGGCCCAGGTGGCGTCTAGCACTGCAGGGGTTAACAATAGAACTGATAAGTCTGAATGCTGCAGGAGTTGTGAGGCAGTGATGCTGCAGTCCTACAAGTAAGGTGGGGGTCAGTGAGGAGTAGGATCTTCTGTAGTGGGAGCAGATACCGACAGCACAACAGTGTTACCCAAATTGCAGCGGGTTACAGCAGATCAGGTGTCCCCACAAAGATAGTTTATGGTGCCAGCCACTAGAATATACTCTGAGATCAGAGAGACAGGGTCCTGTATGGGCCAAGGTGTTGTAGAGCCAGGAGATTGTAAGGGATGATGTTAGTCTCTTGCAAAAGTGCTTTCCTGAGTCACCATTATCTCTGTAGGAGCTGTCTTTCACTTACCACTCCAGTGACTTCTCAAATAGCAGGTCCCGGCAAAGGCTCCTCACTGCTTCCTGGAGTGTCAGATATCAGCAGCCCAGCTCCATTCTGTGTGGTTGCAGCTGCTGGAGGAGACACAGTGCAGAGTGTGCACCCAAGGACAGATAGAAAGTCTCTGTAGGAGCAGGTGGCAGAGCTCCTTGTGGCAGCACAGCTCTGTGAGGGGGAGGTCACACAGTCAGGCCAAAATGAGAGCTTGAGGTGGTAGACAGGTAAAAATAAGCCCAGCTTGGTGTGCTGGGATGAGGCAGCAGATGATTTAGGGATGAATGGAGGCCAAATAGCACCTCCAGAGCCGCGGATGCCTGTGATTGAGTATCAGGTAGCAGGAGCTTCTTCACATGCATCCTTCCTGGATCTCGGCCATCTTGGATCTGCTCGTGTTGTAGTTTTACATATATAAAGAAAGGGTTAACGGCAGCTCCAATCCAGGATAAGATATAAGGCGTGATACTTTAATTCAAGACATGATAAATTCATAGTGTCTCCCACTGAGCATGTTAATCCTGACGCGTTTCGTGCGTTAGAATACTGCCTTAGTCATTGGAAATTTATTTGGATCATGGGATAAAACCATGTAAACCAATCAGAATCACCTGTACATGAATAATCAGAATTAAGAAATATACATATGTATGTAAAAAATATCATAAAGGTAACCTAATATACAATCATATCACAAATAAAAAGTGTATGTATGAAAAATCAATATAAAATCATTTTTGAAATGTATGCCTTTTGGATATTTAAAGTCCAATATCAGTATCCAAAATGTCTCTCACAAAGTCAACTACTTTTGCCAATTACCTCCTCTGATAGGGTGTGGTACCCTTTCAATTTCTAAAAATAAAAAAAAAACTATTATTTTTTTTTCTATCTCCAGAAACCCGTCCACGTTTAAGCTGTTCAGTGGGAGACATTATAATTTCGTTGTTGTAGTTGTTTTTGTTATTATGCCATATATTCCAGGGCACGTTACATGTGAAAAGGGGTATACACAGAAAAGTCCAATAATCATAAACAATACAAGGCACATACAGGTACAGGCGGAAAGAGGATCCTGCCCACGAGGGCTCACAGTCTACAAGGGATGGGTAAGGATAAAGTAGGTGAGGAAAGGGAACCCTGTCCAAGACGGCTCAGTCTTCAAGGGTAAGGATATCCCATGTAAGGATACAGTAGGTGAGAAGTGAGGACCCTGCTCGCAAGGGCTCACAGTCTACAAAAGATGGATGGGAATACAGTAGGTGAGGGTAGAGCTGATCGTACAGTAGTATAGTGTGGACTGAGGCTCATTGTAGGTTGTAGGCTTGTCTGAAGAGGTGGGTCTTCAGGTTCATTTTGAAGGATCCGCGTTAGGCGAGCGTCTGATGTGTTGGTGCAGAGAGTTGCACAGTAAGGGGGATGCATGTGAGAAATCTTGTATGTGGTTTTTGGAAAAAGAGATAAGAGGGGAGGAGAGAAGGAGATCTTGCAAGGATCGCAGGTTGCATGAAGATACGTACCGGGAGATCATATTATAATTAAATTAATAAATAAATGAATTAAAGAATCTATTTTATATCTTATCCTGGCTTGGAACTACTATTACCCTTTCTTCAATTTTCCTGTTGGAACTGATTTTGCCAAACTGGTTATACCAGCACCCATCCAGGACTCATCAGGCATGTAATTTACCATGACAGCATTGATGGCTTCCTTTTTTTTTCTTCCATGGTGTTTTACATTTTTAATCTGTACTCACCTGCTATGTGTGTCACTGGATATCTGTTCAGTCGCACTCTTCTGGCCAGTAGTTATGCCAATGATGGGCTGGACTGTCCTGACATCCTGGTGTCACCTGAGGAAATTCTGCACCTGCATGCTGACAGCTAGCTTCCAAGCATGTGTAATTGAAGCTGGGTTTACATTCTAGCTTCAGAAGTCATTGGTACTCATGGGCTTCGTATATGCTGGGCATAGCTGGCTGGTTGGCTACTCAGTAAGCTGGCTGCCAGTGCAAAGCAGTAAAATTCCTCAGAGAGCACTGCACTGTTGGGGCAGGTCAAGAAATACAGGGAAATCATGACTGTGTGCACATCGCGCACTGTCACAACTCGGCAAAGTGGCTGCAGAAACTTTATTTGAGCCTCAATACCTACTCTAATGTTTTGGTGATTAGAGAGGAACTTTGAGTGGCACACGGGCATCACAGTGAGTGATAAGCAGTTCTACATATCAGATAATAGAAGCATATTTTATATAACCACACAGTGAATGGACATCTAAAAGGCTTCCCTGTAAATCGCTTATTATTCCAGTAATCCGGAGCTGAAGGATTTCCCAGCCTTTTGTACATTTTGGCAGATGTATTTATAAGTCAAGTCAATATGTTAATCCCCTGGTGGTCCCCTTCTGGCTTTTCCTATTGGTTACATCACCGCCTACAAAGACGAACCAGCAAATGTGCCCAAAGTATTTTTAGCCCAGTACTTAGGAGGGAATCCTTTCTGGGGATTATCCTATACATAACATATTTTTCACGGATTTTCATTTATGAATGAGGACAGTGGATTGTTGTGAATGAAGGAATAAAGTACTGTGGCTTTGGGGTGGGCTAGATGATCTAGATGGAGAAAAAGTCCTTGAACATCTACACATTAAACCTAGAAAAGCTTTTATGACCTACAATTCTATATTCATAAGCATTAATATGCAGCTATAACATCTTCCACTCTTCTGGGAAGGTTTTGAAGGTGTGTGATGGAATTTTTGCACATTCCTCCAGAAGAATATTTGTGAGGTCAGATACTGGATGTTGGAGGAGAGGGCTGGTCTGACATCCTCCATTCTAATTCAGCCGAAAGGTGTTTGTTTAAGTCAGGACTCTGTGCAGACAGTCATGTTCTTCCACACCAAACTGATTCAATTGCCTTTGTGGAATTGAGACCAGTATATGGTTTTCCCCAAACTGTTCCTTCAAAGTTGGATGCTACAATTGTCCACAATGTCTTAGTATGCTGAAGGATTGACATTCCCTTAGTTCCCTGATTCTATGAATTGTAAAGTGCTGTAGAATATGTTGGTGCTATATAAATAAAATTATTAGTATTGCCTTTCACCAACATTAAGGGACTAAGGCCGGGTCCTGAAAAACATCCCATAGTATAATCACTCCTCCACCAAACTGTGCAGAACATTTTTCCACTGCTCCAGAGTCCAGTGGCGGTTGCTTTACACCACTCCATCCATCACGTGTCATAGTGCTTGGTGATATCAGATTCGCATGTAGTTGCTCAGTCATGAAAAGCCATGCAATAAAGTTCACGGCGGGGCGCAGTATTTTTGTGTTGATGCCAATACCAGGTGACTTTTATGCACTCAGTGACCCCCTCTGATACTTTATCTGGTCTCTGCTTTGTGGCTGAGTTGCTCTGGTACCCAAATGTTTCCACTTTTTAATAACACTACTTGTAGGTGACGGGGGAGTATTAAAAATGGAGAACCATTCACAAACTGACTTGTTACATCGGTAATTCTTATTACAGGACTGCACCGGTATCGGTGGACTCTTTACCACCATGAAATCAATAGTGCTCTATAAATAAATGATATAATCCCATCAGCCATTCTGTCACACATTGGTAAAGGGAAACCGTACAGTAAGGGGTCGGAGGTTAAACATCAGGCACTGAGACTGAACACACAACCTCAAATCAAGAATTGTGTCCACATAGTGTAGTAACAATTGTCGACCTTTATAGTTGTGGTCCAATATTGCTGAATTGTTTTCATGGCTTTTTAAGTGGCTTTGGTTTGTGGAAACAGGTAAGAACCCGAGAATCCAAACCAATTCCTACCTTCCAAATCACTAATTGTTCTGCACCTCTCATCATCGTGCTATTTTAGGGCTGTGTAATCTTCACCTCTTTTTACAGCCGTGACTCAGAAGATACAATAATACAGAGGGAATTATTTAAGTCTAATTGGCTATCATTTTGATTTGCTTTCTTTTAGTATTTCTTTTCCCTCCATTTATAAATTGCCATTCAGACACCTTTATTCTTAATGCTTTCGCTGCCGGCTAACATTTTAATGCCAAAACCTTTCTATGTGCTTCATATGTCTTTTATTATTACTAGTTTAATTTTTACTAGTTTAATTTTATGTTCATTTAGTTGTAGACACTTCACTTCATCTAATTCCATAGTAACATTATCAAAGGGCAGACGTCAACCAAGCATTAAAATCTTTCTGCATCACCCACTATATCCCATGGGCCCAAGTGACAGTATAGGGATGACGCAGCCCTCCTCCGCAGCAAAAGTGACTGTCCCAGGAGAAACCTGTCCAAAATGTTCTATAGAATAACTTCTCATATGCCGCTGAGCATTTTATTTCAAAGTTACTTTAATAACCGTCCCCTCCTCACCCCCCCCCCCCCCAATTCTAAAGAAAAAACATTAAAAAAATGCCGCCATATATGCCAAAATAACAGTAACTAATTCCCAAATTTATTGCAATGTTTCACATAAATTCCCTATTTTCCATACTTTGACACTGAGGATATTTGTGCCATTCAGTCATTTCAAGAGTAGTCACGTAAATGTGACAGATTGACTGCCTGATAGTTTCCATGTTTGTTATTACCAGATTTGCTTATCTTGCCCCATTAATTTAAGTTGCTTGACTACCATTTATACCTGTAACTCCTAGAGTTTTACCTATTAATGGTTTCTAAAGAAATCTGTCACCAGTTGCATAACTGATTTTTACAGATTTGAATACATTTTATTTTAAGCTGAATAAAATCCATTTAACCCAAAATGTAGACTACATAGAAGGCAATTGGGCCAAACGAGGTAAAGCAAGCTAATGTATGGTCTGGCAGAAACAACATGGGGTCCTGATGAAGAAGAATCGAGTACAAGGTAGGACAGTCCATGTGATATGGTGGACTTTACCGACCTGAAACTGGATTTTTGCATAAATGTGAGCCGTCATCCAGCAGGATACCGCACAGTAGACCATAGCGGCACAATGTAAGTCTACTCCTGTAATAACACAAGTGCAGGCAGGACCGCGATATATCATGTGATGGGAACATTGCCTGAGAGTTGTGCTTCTCCCAAGGAGCATTAGTTAGATCGTTATCGATACCTAGTGGGTCACTGCAGCTTTCTGTCCAGGATGTTGGGTTTCCTTTTATTTTCTTAACTCCTACATTTTATGTTAATGGTGGCTATGTGGGGGAGTTTATTTTTGCAGCTTTATATCATTAATTCCGGGAAACATACTATTGGGGAATAAGATTAAGTTTTCTCCTTCTCCAGGTAGATTCCCTAATTAGCCTGAATTCTCTATTGCAAGGCTCATTTTCACTTTGGATTAATTTAAGTGTTTTGAAGTATATTGTCCATTCCAATATAAATAGTGCTGTATAGAACAATATAGGCAAAAATGCTCCTTCACACAATGGTAAACTACATACTTGTAATGAAATCTGCTGTTAAGATGACGGTCTTTGCCTAAAGAAATGTCAACAGTTCTGTGTTGACTCTACTGCCTGTCACACTTCCGGGGGAAGGCGCCCTAGAGTGGACCCACTGGGCTGTGTTACCGAACTTCCCTGGGAGAGCTGATCCTAGTTTACCAAACCCCTATACAGGGATTGTCAGGGGCAAGCCCAGGGAGTCTAAGAACCACAGCGGCTAGTACCAGGGGGACGGCTCGTAAGGTTAACCTATACTAAGCACAGCGAAGGATTCCAGGTAACTGGGTACAAGGCTAGGAGTGCAGGAATGGTGCTACCGGGGAAAAGCACAGCTAAGGATTCCCAGTAGCAGAGCACAAAGAAGGCCTGACCAACAGCCAGCAAAGCAAAAGTTCAACTCAATAATCAGGCACCTCCCATCAGTCACGGTGGCCTGATATACCAGAGGAAGAGCAGCTATTGGTCAAGGGGAGTGTCAGGTTGGACTGTGCCGGCCCTAGAATCACAGGGGAGGAGTGCACCTAGTGCGCCACTGATTGGTCACATGAATACTACCATTGCAATGTGCTCATGTGTGAGCCCGGTGGACAACTGAAAGGAAGGGAACCCGGCGACGGCTCCGAGACACTGCACGTCTGGACGCTGGATGCCCAGTCGGCAGAGGAGCAGAGGATGCCGACCCGGGAGAGGTGAGCTGGGGAGCGGTGCCAGGGGACCTAACACCGCCATCTTTAAAGCAGAGGTCCCAACCTGTAGCTCCCGGGCCCATGATGTATAGTTTGCGGTTGTTGGCCAGCTCGTTGTATTATCACGTGGTCTAAAAACCAGCTATGAAGAGCAAGTCATAATGAATTATATGAGCAGGCCACACAGAAGAGCAGATCTCAGTGGCCATATAAAGCCTTGGTTATTTAAAGATAATTTACGTCTCATATGTTGGAGACAGGATAATACTGTACTACCTGTCAGCGGAGATGCTTGAAGGTGAATGTGACAATGTGGTGGGAGCCCTTGATGCAAGAATACTGAATGGGGGTATTGTGGTAATTCAAGGATCTTATATATACTACCTCAGTGTGGTTTATGTGGAAAAGCTTTGGCTGTCGTACTGACTGAGACGCCAGTCGTTTGTGTGTGAGGAATACTTCGCTGCTATGAATAACTGACTCCAAAATAGTGATAAATTAACTTTCATTAACGTTGGCAATAAGATAACAGGTTCAAACTTTTCCATAAAGATATGGGCCCACAACAGCCCGAACACAAATGTACAAATTATGCAGCCCGAGAGAACTCACGTGGCAGTTTCGCAGGGAGGACACAACTACCCCTTAACTTAACTATGCCACCCCCACCCTTACTCGGTATGGGGCCTACCCAGGCTCTTACTGCAGCCGTGGCACATGTTTTTCTCGGGATATAATCTTACACCTACCTCCCACGCTATTTACAATAGGACTCTGGATCACTGATTCCCCTTTATAAATCTATCCCACAAACTTTTCACAGTAAATAAAATTTCCCCTCCTGCAGGAGTGAAGTTCTTACTTTGAAT
The DNA here is from genome assembly GCA_033576535.1 of Allobates femoralis. Taxonomy (NCBI): domain Eukaryota; kingdom Metazoa; phylum Chordata; class Amphibia; order Anura; family Aromobatidae; genus Allobates; species Allobates femoralis. The sequence continues at coordinate 66,532,941 of JARQOC010000001.1, forward strand.
TGGAAATGCACAAACAGTTAGCTTGGGAGTGTTTCTGTTTGACTCTAATCACCGGCCACTGGGGTACATGAGATCTTTCCTACACTGGGCTTTTTAGCACATCCCGGTGTAACAGGGATGGCAATCACTCTCTGTTTTACTGTGTAATTCCACAATCAGCTTCTCTGTGTCACACACTTGTTCAAGTCTCAGTGTTCAGAATATTGTATAGACCAAGCCTGGTCAGTTTCTCCACAGGAAACACACACAATATTGTTGTCTGCAAACCCTAGTTAACTTGCCCTATATCTCACTATCCAATTAGTGACTGGTCACACTTGATTACTCACTGCACATGGCTTATCTTGTAGCCCACTGTGTAAATCGAGTCACTGAAGAAGTTTAACATGTCTCACGTCAGCCAGGTCCCTTCACTTCGGATTCAGCATGATCCCGATTCCACGTGCTCCTCAGAACAGCCGACACATCTGGATTGTTTCTGAATCTCCTCAGGACTTCACTACCTCAGGGCTCCGTCACTGCAGATCTGTTACTCCTTGAGCAGACCGTCCAGTTCCAGTCTCTGAACACGCTCCAAGCACCTCTGGAGCTCTGCACGTTTCGTTCCCAGCTCCACTTGTGCTCAAGAGCTATGGATTCTCAACTTCTCCTCAAGCTCCTCCAAGGATTTTCTCTCTCTCCAAATTTACCTCAGGAGACTCTGAGCAAAATTACTTTCTGTTTCCAGTCCTTTCTACTCTTGTTGAAATGGTGACCTCTAGTGGTCGGAATAAGCAATTGTAGGTAAACTTACCTTACCTGTGTTATGAACTTATCTAATATATAAACCTGAATTGTGTGTGTGTGTGTGTGTGTGTGTGTGTGTATCCGGGATTGGCATCTACACCGTCGCAACTACAGCCACAAAATTTTGCACAGTCACACGTCTGGACCCCGGGAGCGTCATAGGCTATGTCGTGAGGCGAAATTTTAACCCTGCGCGTTCCTGTTCACCAAACAATTTTGCCCCTATCTACATAATGGGGAAAAAGTGACAGTTACCAGTTGACAGTTGTGAATGAGAGGGGCTTAATGATAGCACCAAAGACTAACCGCACATACCAGCATATAGTCACTAAGGTCGGGCCCTGACATGGGATATTCACCACGCACGGGGACATGTATACACACCACACGCACACAGAGAGTTACAGCAAGTGTATAGTCGCTAAGGTGCAGCCTCAAATTGGATTACTCACCGCATCCGAACACACACACACCACAAAGAGGAACACACACCCCCAAGGGGACACACACACACCCTATAGCGACACTTGCGCTCACACCACAGGGAACACACACACCACAAAGAGACACACACAACACAGACACGCACACCACACAGACCCCCCACACAAGGACACACACACATAGCCACCCTATAGGGACACATGCACTCACCCCACAGGGACACACACCACAAAGAGACACACACACACCACACAGACCCCCCCCCCCCACAGGGACACACACACATACATACACACCCTATAGGGACACATGCACTCACCCCACAGGGACACACACACACACCACAAAGACACATACAACAGAGACGCACACCACACAGACTTACCACCCCCCCACCCCCCACAGGGACACACACATACACACCCTATAGGGACACATGCACTCACCCTACAGGGACACACACACTACACCCCCCCACTGGGACACACACACACCACACAGACAGACACAGATGTGCAGAAATCACCTCACACAACTCGCCTCATACGTGTGCTATCTTTATTTTCCAAACATAAACATCTGATTAAAAACAGCCAATGTGCAACACATGTGCCATATTTGGAATTAAGGCAGATGTCAGTCACATGAGCTGTCTATTATGTGTATGTGTTGGGTAACATATACTGCCCGGCCAGGGGGAGGGTTTACTGTTGGCTGGAGATTTATCAGGCTGCCTATAGCAACCAATCACAGCTCAGCTTCTATTTTCCTACAGGTCATTAATATGACATATTCAAATTCTATTTTGTTATAGCTAACAGCAGATATTTATTAACCCGGGCGTAGCCGGGTACTACAGCTAGTTATTAATACATGTCAACATGTTTACATAGTCCTACTGGTAAAGGGGGCTATGGGTGTCACTACTGTGAGGGGGGCGAATGCTGAATGTGGCTCATGACTCTCTTTTAGAGATAAATATGGCTCTCAAGGTCAGAAAAGTTGGGGATCTCTATAAATGAACCTCCATTGTGAAGTTTCTTTCACCAGTAGGAAGGCAAACAATGAGATTTTTTTTCAATCTCTACAAGTTTTGTCCCACTTCTACCCCCTTAAATTCTTTTTGCGTGCTGTTAATGCTAATGCCAAGAATTGTTGCCTCCTTTTGGGTGGATTGAGCAGGTTGTATTTGCATAATTGTTAAATTGTCCATTTTAATTTAAGCCAAAAGTCTGGATACGACTGTCTAGAGGAGCTCCAGAGTTGGAATTTAGCCCTGGTCATGTTGAAAGGCTCATTTATGGTTCAGAGAATGACAAAGGGCAAGCAGCTCTACTAAAAGGGCATTTGCGCTGCAAAACAATCATGAACAAGCAATGTTAAAAGCACTCATTTATAGATTATCTAGTAATGTAAACAGGCTGCCGATCACCCAATAAGGCCGGAGTCACACTTGGGAGAGACTCAGATCGTATTACCTGTCACGGTTGCCATCTCTCCGGACAGGAGAGTGTCGGCTGCATATATTTCTATGCACCTGCACGCTCCTGTCTGGAGAGCCAGCGGCCGCGCCGAGTAATGCGATGCAAGTCTCTCCCAAGTGTGACTCCGGCCTTATTGGGTGATAGGCAGCCTGTTTACATTACCAGACAATCCATAAATGAGCGCTTTTAACATTGCTTGTTCATGATTGTTTTGCAGTGCAAATGCCCTATTAGTAGAGCTGCTTGCCCTTTTGTCATTGAACCTTCCATGAGCCTTTCAATATGACTTGTTCATCAGATGAGATGATCTTTTGTGCTGCATAAAAATCTTCGTGCTCAGCTGTGCATCATCCAGTGTAATCAGATCTCGTACTACCAAGAACTATGGCAGCTTATGCACACGGAGTGATCGATCAGAGATCACTAAATGCACATTGCTTACTTTGGTCTGCCTATGTAACCAGGTATTCATGTGATTACCGATTTGGTAAACGTTTACCAATCAGCGTTCGTATTGTGCCTCCAGTCAGTCCATGTAACGGATCCTAAGTGATCGTTTCCTCTGAGCAAACTTACTTTTTTTTCCCATACACCATTGCAAGACGCAATACTTGGTTGATTTCTTTAAGTACCTACCCCATGATGATATATACCAAGCAATGCACATACTATAATACTTTTTTCTCTAATCTCGGCCCTGTATTTTCTTTGTCTTTGTTGTAATAGAAGTCAGGTCTATATGCACAGACTTCCTGCTCCATCTGACATTTATACACAGCAGCCAATCAAAGGATCCAGAGCTGCACAGGGGTTGGTGGCAGCAGTAGTGTGAACCAATGAGAAGGCAGGAGGTGTGTCTCTGACTATGTTGGCTACACTGTAGAACTAAATTATGGCTCTTCCCTAATAGAACAGAGTGAAATAGGCTCCTGGCCATGAATAAGGCATTATATTTGTCAACATTCATAGGTCAGTTCATGACTTCTTGTATTTTTGTTGATACCTTATTTTAACCATGATGGAGCAAATGCTTAAAGAGGACCAACCAGCAAGATTTAAGTCTATAAAGTGAAGCTACTACCTTACAGTCTCTGGGATGCTGAGTGCAATCATACCTTTACTTCAATGATTACATGTATGATTGCTGAGATGAATGTAATAAAAGTCCTTAGAATGTGTGCAGCCGGGGGATGGAGTGTACAGCACATTAGCATAAGAAAGGCTGGGTGTCTATGTATTACTGCCCTGTTGTCTCTAAGCCAAACTCTCCACCCTCCTTCCATCTCCCTGCTTGTGATCATCACAAGCAGGAGAAGCCCCTGCCCCCTCCAAACTCTACACATCCTCATTTGTCTTCTCTCACAGATCTGGACGGATCCCTGCTATTGTCATCACAGATCGTAGATGGGGTTCTGTCTATGGAGCATGCTGGGGGTTGTAGTGTCTCTGGATGTGCAGACTGTGTGATGGAGCATGCTGGGAGTTGTGCCTCTGTATGTGCAGACTGTGTGATGGAGCGTGCTGATGGTTGTAGTGTCTCTGGATCTGCATATCCTGAGCCAGTGACACTACAACCCCCAGCATGTTCCATCACTCAGTTTGCAGATCCAGATTCAAAAGTCTGGATACGACTGTCTAGAGGAGCTCCAGAGTTGGAATTTATCCCTGGTCATGTTAAAAGGCTCATTTAAGGAGACAGAGCCTGTAAGGTAGTAGCTTCACTTTATAGACCTAAAACCTGCTGGTTGGTCCTCTTTAAAGAGGTTGTTCCCCTTCAGACCATGTTATACCTCAACTGCAGCTTGTTAGGCCACCTTCACATCACGTTTTTTGTGGATCCGTGTCTATCCATTGGAGAACTGATGGCCACGGATCCGATTTGGCCTCAATATATCCCTATGGGCACGGATGTGCACGGATTGGTCCTAATTGGCATCCGATTGTGTCAGTTTTGTGATGGATCCGTTTGTATCAGCTTTTTTTTACGTCCCCAAAATCGGAGACTGCTCTGATTTTGACCTGGCTTGAAAAAAATCTGATAGAAAGGACAGAAACTGATTTGTTGCTGTCAGTTTCAAATAACATGGAGCTCTATGGAGTAGAATCAAAACAGAATCTGACAAACAATTGGATCCGGAAAATGGATTCTATTTGCTGTACTGTGCATGCTCAGAAGCAAGGTACAGCCCTATCTCTGCTAACTGATGAATGATCCGAGGAAAACACGGATCAGTGAGCAGCAGTTGCATCTGTTGGCAGAGATCCGTGCCTGTCCGTGTGTTCCTTGAAATTCAAGGATCACCACGGATGTGCAAAAAACATGACAATGAGTAGTGTGAGCAAAGAGTGAAAAATTCAGATTCAGAATATTGTAGCTGAATACTTTTTACTATTCTGGTATTCAACTCCAAAACCGAGCCTAATGCAAGTCATGGTCTCCGCCCACAAACAGCCGGCTATAAAACTTGCTTTTCTGGGGAAGTGCGGGTGGGCTTTTTCTTTTATCTTTTCACTGCATTAAACACATCGCTCTACCCCTAGTGAGAGCATTCCATTCAAGCATCTCCCACTAGGGTGCCAGCTCATATTTTTCACTTAAGGGATCCTGCAATCAAGATCTTCTCATTTTCCTAGGTAGAATCGGATTGACCCTATAATACATCAGTTGCATCCATTCTGCAACACAGTGTCCATTTTTGGATCCAGCAGAGTGTTGGTCAGACCTAAATTGTGACCTACATTATAACAGCTGTAATGGAGCGTAAAATTATCGATACACATTATAAAGCTTCTACCCGGAAACTCTTTGGTTCCACTGCTCTTCTCCCGATACATCCTCTCACATGAATGCTTAGCTCAGCTGATCATACCTGTATGTTCGGGAAGGGAGAAGGAGAATAAGACATTGGTGTGGGACTTTCCCTTACCTATCAGATTAATTTATTGCAGAGGTCCCCAACTCCAGGCCTCAAGGGCCGCCAACAGTGCAGGTTTTCAAGATTTCCTTAGTATTGCACAGGTGCTAATGTGATCATCTGCACAGGTAATGATTCCAAGCCCTGTGCAATACTAAGGAAATCCTGAACACATGCACTGTTGGCGGCCCTTGAGGCCTGGAGTTGGGGACCTCTGATCTAATGCATATGGCCACCTTTTCTTACCATTTTCTCAAATCAGACCCGATCCTATTTCCTATCGCTTTAGGAAATTTAATGTATCTCTGAGCTGGTTTAATCCCCTTTTATTTATATCATGCACAGACTGGTTATTTTCTGTTCCAGGATAGGAAAACCCTTCTCAAACTTAATCTGGATTATCCGTGGTCTTTTCAGGGGAAGCCCTTTCTAATGGTGCTATGCTTGAAAGCATTTTAAGTGTTCTTTGATAATGTATAATACATGGCATTCACAAAACCAAACGGAATATTCAAGATTCATGTCACCATGAATGATTGAGATGGATGTACCTGTGGGATTCAGACTGTTTAAGGTCAGCATTTGTAGCATTAATTTTAATTCAGGGTTGTACAGCCACTATTCACCCACACACACAGGTCCATTAATATCCATGGGTAACAAACTCTCACCCCATCCAGTAGTTACACCATCATATTCTAATTCTGCACAGAAAATTGTTTAGATATAAACGCTACACATTGTTTAATTTACTTCCCTATATACAGTAGTGTGAAAGTGTATGCCCTCTTCTTGATTTCTTATTTTTTTGCATGTTTGTCACACTTACACCATGTTCCAAATTATTATGCAAATGTTCTTTTTCTCTGATTTTCCTAAATGGTCGGTGCAAATGACAGTGTAATAAAAGTCATCACCTGTTAGCGTATACATCGAGTTTTATTGAAGAAACCTCCCAATGATGACAGTATAATCTTCAAAATTAAAGAGAACTCTAAATGCACTGTTCTAAATTATTAGGCACAGTAGTTTCTAAACATTTGATATGTTTGAAAGAACTGAAAATGCTCATTTGTTGAATTTGCAGCATTAGGAGGAGGTCACATTCGCTGAAATAAAAAGCAATTTAACTCCAAAACATCCTAACAGGCCAAGTTACATGTTAACATAGGAACCCTTCTTTGATATCACCTTCACAATTCTTTCATCCATTGAACTTGTGAGTTTCTGGAGAGTTTCTGCTTGTATTTCTTTGCATGATGTTAGAATATCCTCCCAGAGCTGCTGTTTTGATGTGAACTGCCTCCCACCCTCATAGATCTTTTGCTTGATTATACTCCAAAGGTTCTCTATGGGGTTGAGGTCAGGGGAAGATGGTGGCCACACCATGAGTTTATCTCCTTTTATGCCCATAGCAACCAATGACACAAAAGTATTCTTTGCAGCATGAGATGGTGCATTGTCATGCGTGAAGATGATTTTGCTCCTGAAGGCAATTTTTTCTTTTTGTACCATGGAAGAAAATTCACAGTCAAATTCTATATACTTTGCAGATGTCATTTTCACACCTTCAGGAACCTTAAAGGGGCCTACCAGCTGTTTCCCAATGATTCTGGCCTAAATCATGACTCCTCCACCTCCTTGCTGACGTCGCAGCCTTGTTGGAACATGGTGGCCATCCACCAACCATCCACTACTCCATCTATCTGGACCATCCAGGATTGCAATGCTCGGCACTCATCAGTAAACAAGACTGTTTGAAAATTAGTCTTCATGTATGTCTGGGCCAACTGCAACCGTTTCTGCTTGTGAGCACTGTTTAGGGTGGCCGAATAGTAGGTATATGCACCACAGCAAGCCTTTGAAGGATCCTACACCTTGAGGTTTGAGGGACTCCAGAGGCACCAGCAGCTTCAAATATCTGTTTGTTGGTTTGTAAGGCCTTTTTAGCAGCTGCTCTCTTAAGCCGATGAACATGCCTGGCAGAAACCTTCCTCACTCTGCCTTTATCTGCACAAACACATCTGTGCTCAGAGTCAGCCACAAATCTCTTGACAGTACGATGATTATGCTTAGGTTTTTGTGCAATATCTAATGTTTTCACCCCTTATCCAAGGCATTGCACAATTTGTTGCTTTTCGGCAGCAGAGAGATCCTTTTTTTCCCCATGTTACTTGAAAACTGTGGCCTGCGTAATATTGTGGAACACCCAGTTTCATTTTATTGGGCTCACCTGCCAAACTAATTATCACAGGTACCTGAGATGATTGATTTCAGTGATCCAAAGAACCCTGAGGGCCACTTTACACACACCAACTTATCTGCCCAACTTCTGAACAGATCTCAGGTTGCAGTGAAATCATGGACACATTGCTCCATTTTGTGGCTGTGTACAAATGGAACAATGTGTCCATGATTTCACTGCAACCAGTAAGTTGTTCAGAAGTTGGACAGGTAAGTTGTGTGTGTGTAAAGTGGCCCTGACACACAATACCATCATTGGGTTCATTGAAAAAAAGAAAAAAAAAACCCTATGACACTTAAAACCAATTTGCATAATAATTTGGAACATGGTTTAAATGTTTCAGATCCCAAAACAAATTTAAATATTAGACAAAGATTACACAAGTAAACACAAAATGCAGTTTATAAATGTAGGCCTTTATTGTTAGATAAAAAGAAATCCAAACCTACAGGGCCCTGTGTGATAGTGATTGCCCCCCCACCGCTTAAAAAGTAAAAGAACTGTGATTTCTCACATCTTTGAGGAGCTACCGTAAGGGTCACAAAAGACCCCACAACAACATCCAAAGAACTGCAGACCTCACTTGATTCAGTTAAGGTTAGTGTTCATAACTCCAGCATAGGAAAGTCACCGGGCAAAAAATGGCCACATGGCAGAGTTCCAAGTCGAAAACCACTGCTGAGCAATAAGAGCAAAAAGGCTTGTCTCAGTTTTACCACAAAACATATTGATGATACCCAAGAAAAAATGTTGTTCTCCATATTCTTCTGTCACCACAGAATAACTGTTCAAACCAAGAACAGGCTCTCGAGCATTGTGGCGGGGCTAATAATTCAAAAAACAAAAAAAGTACACCTTCCCGTCTGCTTGTTTTCCCACACTCCCCTCTTCTTTGATTGCTCTGGATTTATAGCTTGGTTTCAATAGTTATTCTGCATTGACAGAGACCCTTTAACAGTGCCGCGTGTCAACCACAAAACATGTGTTGTCAACTCAGGCAAAAAAAAAAGATAAAAACACTGCAGAGGGTGTGGTGATCATTTTGCAAGATCCACATATTTACTTTAAAAATAAAAGTAGTGAAGTCTGGGGAGGTCGGAGTAGGAAAATAGCTTTTCTACCCAAGTTCTTCGTCAACATTTGTTTGTCTGACTTCAGGTTTTTTCATTTTTTGTTTGTGTTTTTTAAATTGGGGAAATTTTTTTCCAATCTCCTCTTGATGTGATTTCAGTCTATAACGTCTCCTTGGGGGCGCTGATTCCATTTGGTTTCTCTATCTGTTGGAAGAGCAGGTGGTGTGTTGAGGACAAGGACTAGTGATATTTGGATGTTCTTTTCTGAATATCCTCCGAGAATTCTACTCAACGTCTTGGTCAGTAATGCAATAGAATATAATATTTTAGCAGATGTGCAGACTTGAATGTGATAACTGCTTGTTAATCTGTATAGTAAGTATTTTCAGGATTTCAAGGTTAAAATAAATGCACGTGTGGACAAGAGTATGGGGTGTTAAATGATAACGCTTCTATGTTAGGAAGTAATGGGACCATTTAGTTGGCTCCACAAGTTTCAAACTTTGCCAAATTTTTATATGAAGAAAATAAAAAATTACGTAATGCATCCGTTCTCATTTATCATTGTTATATTATCATTATATTAACCCATTATTTACCAATGTCCTTTTTTTGGGACGCCTAATCTTTTGCTTCTAGCAGCTAAGATTTTATAATTCGGTCCAATTTTTTGTGGTGTGTTTGTAAAATGAATGTTTTCAAAACAGGAAATCATGTCATTGTCATTTTTAATTGAATATTCTTCCACCCAGAGAGCTTTCATACACCAATTTTCGAAAAGGAAAATTGCTAATTTGGCAAGAAATGGGTTAACCCTTTTGCACCAGAACCTTTCTTTGCCCTCCTGACCTGACCAACTTTTTTTAAGGGAACCTGTCACTTCTGGGCATTCTAAACACTGCTCAGCACCTTAATCATCGTGTAATTGCGGTTCTGGTGACCCCTTTATATCCCCAGACTGGCCCCTGATTACTTCAGAAAATAAATTTGATAGTGTCCCTGCCGTGTAGTAGCCGGTCTGGTGGGATGTGGCTCTCTTCAGTCCCGGTCACCCCCCCTCCGCCTGTAATATACCATCGCTCCTGGTCTCTATGACGGCATTGCGCCTGTGCGGTGGCACGGGACACTGCGCTGCAGTGAGCCACCGTGACCAAAGTCTCACGAAATTTGTGAAGTCTCGCGAGACTTTGTGCTGCTCAATACAATGCAATGATCCGCCCCACTGCACAGGCGCAATGCCGTCACTGAGACCAGGAGTGATGACATATTACAGGCGGAGGGGCGACCTGGACTGAAGAGAGCCACATCCCACCAGACTGGCTACTACACGGCGGGGGACACTATCAAACATATTTTCTAAAGTAATCAGGGGCCAGTCTGGGGGTGTAAAGGGGTCACCAGAAACCCAATTACATGATGTTTAACATGCTGGGCAGTGTTTAGATCGCCCAAAAGGGGTGACAGGTTCCCTTTAATTCTGACCAGTGTCAATTTGAAGTAATAACTCTGGAATATCCATGTCCATACCAGTGATTCTTCTTAGATTATTTATTTTTTTCGCTTTCTTCATGACGCATCGTACTTCATATTACTAGCAAAGTTTAGCAAAATCTAAAATTTGACAAATTTTAAAATTTTGCAATATTTATACATTTTATTTTTATGCCCTTTAACCAGGATAGTTACTGTATATCACACAAAATGGTTAATAAATAACATTTCCGACATGTCTACTTCACTTTACGTTAGCACATTTTTTGAAACATTATTTTTTGTGTTAGGAAGTTAGAAGGGTTCAAAGTTAACCTGCAATTTTCTTATTTTTGTAACAAAATTTAAAAAGCCATTTTCAGAGGCCAAGTCACATTTAAAGTGACTTTAAGGGTGCTATGTGACAAAAAATAGCCAAATATGACACCATTCTTAAAATTTCACCACTCAGTGTTCAAAACCACATTCAAGAAATGTATTAACCCTTTTTGTGCTTCACAGTAATTAAAGCAATGTGAAAAGGAAAAAATGAAAATGTTACATTTTTCCAAAATAAATATTGCTTTAGCCTCAAATTTCCCAAATTTAGCGTTTTCACAAGAGTAACAGGAGAAAATGGACTGTAAAATTTGTTGTGCAATTTCTCCTGAGTACGCCGACACCCCATATAAGGTAAAAACTACTGTTACTGACGCAAGTGAACTGCAAGTGCAGCCGTTATGTGGTAATCGTGGCAGTTGCGTTTTTTTCACCGCAACTGCCGCGATCAGCAAAAACCGCTGATGTGAAAGGACCCTTAGACGAGTCTGTCATCACCCATCTAGTGAGAACCCCCAAATATATTGCACTAGCTTCAAAAAAATCAAATTATCCATGAAAGGTGCTGGGAACGTCCTACATCCCCTTGCAGAAAAGAGGTTGAAAAAGCTTCACACCACTTATAAATTTGGGAAATTAATGTGGCGCCATTGTTAATACTTATTTATTTTTTTCTAAGGCTTATAAATCTCCTTACACTGGCTTGTCACTTTCCACAAGGAGCAATGTTATCTCTTAGACCCTGTTATATAGTTGACCTGCTGTGTGGAGCTTGATTATTGCAATATGTGAACCTTTTAGATTGCTTCTATAATTATAAAATGTCTGTGCAGTATTCCAGCAAAAATCTGTGCCCTCCAAAGAATTGAACGTCCTGTATCTCTTTTGCGTGGAGAGTTGCCTGTAGCTCTAGGGAGGGCAGATCTCTTCAGGTGAAATGGAACCACACTGACCACTAAAGAAAATGTTGTAGATAATAATGCTTTAATGGATATTCCTATTTAATACACAATGCAATTTTAACACCTAGGTTTGTGCAGAAAAGGAGCAGTAATCTCCATATCATAGACGTAATTACAGTGAAAGACACCGATATAGATCACACTAGATCCACTCTTCAAAACAGATGATGAACATTTTACCTCTTCCCTTTTGCTGCACAATGAGCTCTGCATAAGTCAGATCATGCATATAAGACCATGTGCTGTCACACAGCAGTGCCTGAAAAAAAAACACAATGAAAAAAAATGCAAGTAATCTAATTAATCTAATGGATGCATCAAAAACTGAAACACTTGTCATTGGAACTTGGCCCAAAAGTCTAAATGCTTCTCTTAAGAAGACTCCTTTATATATAGAAAAGTGTTCCTACTTCTTGAACTTGGTGCTTAATGGCTTGTAGTCCTGTTGGTGTAGTGCTGCTTGGAGTCTGTATATTGTCACCGGGTTTCTATGAATTTTAAAACCTTTTAGTCCAACACTCCAAAAACACGCTGATAGTTTTCTTGGCTTTTATGAGTTGACTTCCTAAAGTGTAATTTAGACTAAGGCTGCGTTCACACATTGCGTATTTTGCCGCGTTTTTTTACGCGCGCTTTTCAAAATACGCAATGTGCTTTTTGTCTGCCTGCAAAGTGAATGGGAAATTCACTTTGCAGTGCAGACATTGCGTAAAAATACGCAGTGCGTTTTCCGGGAGAAAACGCAGCTCCGTAAAGAATTGATATGTCAATTCTTTACGCAGCTACTTCTGCGTATTTTCCCAGAGGGGAGGAAGAATCCAGCTTCCTCCTCCCCTCTGTGACAGCTGTGGCCGCCCCATTAGACTTCACAGTGTATTAATACACACTGTGAAATCTAAATTAAACTAAAGCAAGTGTCTGAAAAATAAAAAACAATGAATACTCACCTTCCGGTGCCTTCTGCCGCTGTGCGATCCCCGGTTGTAAGTCAGATCTCTTCTGACAAGACCTGTGGTGATGTCAGAGGGGGGGCGTTCCCGGGCACTCGCGGTCATGTGATACCACATGACCGCGAGCAGCCAATCAGCGATGGGACCGCCCCGGGAACGCCCCCCTCTGACATCACCACAGGTCTTGTCAGAAGAGATCTGACTTACAACCGGGGATCGCACACCGGGAGAAGGCAAGGGAAGGTGAGTATTCATTGTTTTTTATTTTTCAGACACTTGCTTTAGTTTAATTTAGACTTCACAGTGTGTATTAATACACTGTGAAGTCTAATGGGGCGGCCACACATCTCACAGAGGGGAGGAGGAAGCAGGATTCTTCCTCCTCTCTGTGACATCACTGCGCTTTCTGGGGGAAATAAAGCGCAGTGTGTGAAAGCCCCTGCGTATTTTGCTGAGCTTTTTTGCGCGGCTGAAAAACGCGGCAAAAACCCGCGCGCAAAAAAACGCAGCAAAATACGCAAATGTGTGAACGTAGCCTTAATCTAAATCCTCACTGGAGCTAATAATTTATCTTCACATCACATTTAATCTTATGTTAGACTTAGTCAGTGGCTTTCATCTGAAGCCCCAAAAACAAGATTTGTGAAGAAACCTTTCGGAGCCATTGATCGTAATGTGTCAGATGTAGCCACACTGTGCTCTGTAGCCTCCATTCCAGCGGTGTCCGTTCTCTTTTAGGTGGACATTGGTAGACTTCTCTTCTCTATTTGTCTAAAAAGAAGGACGCTATCAGAATGGATTCAAGAATAGGTACAAAGTGACTTTGTCAGCCTTTTATAGTGAATCGCTCAATAGGGGATTACATCCAAATCCCGTTTTTGGAGGCTTCAGATGGAAGCGCCTGATGGAGTCTGGAACTGATGTAGTCAGATCAAGTGTGATGTGAACGTATCCTTAGCCTGATGTGACTGGTGACATGTATGCAATGCTTCGGAATGTGTTGGTGCTATACAAGCAGCTACTACTTCAATATTCCTGGTACATAATGAAATCTCTTCTAAAATATGTAAAATCTGAAATACTCTGATTTAGCTAAAGCGTATAAAGATTCTCGTCACTGTGAAGTCTCCTTTGTTTCAATCCCTCTATTCTTAATTCTTCCTTCTATGGGAATGATTCACCATTCTGCTGCAAGATCTATTCTATACAGTATAAAACACCAGTAACGTAATAATTCCTAGCAAGGATTTCTACTATAAAGCCCATTGTAATCCAATCCTCACATAATTATCTTCACGTCAGCAATGTGGCCGCCGTTGACTGCGGAGAAGCGGAGCTGTGGGATTAGGTGCTGGTTATGTTCCAGTATTGACATCAAAGAGGATCTGTAGGGGAAAAGCTCTGAATATTGTTCTTAGAACTAAAAATACTTACACTTCTTACTGCAAAAGTATAAGATGCTGGAATGTGTAATAGTGCTACGTCATTATTGTGTCCTTAGATCCAAAGCAAATCGCATGAGAATAAAAGGAGGTTTATAATGAATTAGTATAACTCTGCTTGTAGGTTGTCACCCAGTCTTCCATAGCCCTGAATGGCATATCAATCCAGTTACAACCCCAACTCTGTGGTCCTGTGCTTGTTTCCACTCAAATGCCAACATGCTCTTTATGAATCAGTAGGTTCAGGATGAACACATGTCCATCTCAATAGGAGGTTGTCTGAAACTACAATAAGCAGGCAATAGAATAAAGCGATGTTTGGGTGAGCGCTGGGATATGAAGACAGCAACACTTCAACAAGTATTTTACCTGTAAGTTTATTGTTCAATTCACACTAGGTCCTCTCCCACAACATGTTTGGACGCTCAGGGCGTCTTCCTCAAGTGGATCCACTTGAGGAAGACGCCCTGAGCGTCGAAACATGTTGTGGGAGAGGACCTAGTGTGAATTGAACAATAAACTTACAGGTAAAATACTTGTTGAAGTGTTGCTGTCTTCATATCCCAGCGCTCACCCAAACATCGCTTTATTCTATTGCCTGCATATCTATCTCCCTCGGGGAGAGCGGTGGAGCAGCTCCGGAGGAGAAGACAAACCTAACAGAGGAGAGGAAAACACGTGAGGGATCACGTGCAATTACACAGACGGACATCGAGGAAAAAGGGAAAGAAATCCACACCGCACAGAGAGAGACCCCGTGCACTCACTACGTGAGCCCCCCTGTTGTGCGGACAGCACAACAGGAAAAGGTGAGTGTAACGGTGACTTAACAGAGGGTGGATATAAAACATAAAGCAGCGTGGCGCAACCAATTTTTATATTTGAAACTACAATAATGCGCTTTTCTTTGAAGAAGAGTAAATTGATTTTACTTTGTAAAATTTAAGTCTGTTTAGAATAAACCGTGTCACCAGAAATGTTGCTTAGAGATGTATCCATAGGGAGTACCAAGATAGACAACCCAATGGTCGCATATTGTAGATGGAGGTTGCAGGATTCTCTCCTTTTGCAGCTCTTGTGACAATGCTTCTATGTTCCCATGGCCAGTCCCTATGTATCCGACCAACACCAGCAATGATGAGCTAATATTGGATCACTAAAGCCTATGATAGTCAATGAAAATAAAGGCAACACACGTGGGTCCAATTTCGGCATGACACTGCTGTTCAGACCCGTAGAAGTTACCCATGCACAAAACGGATTGTCTGTTAGCTCCTGCTCCTGACTTCTTATGCCATGCTTGTTGGAACGGTATTTTAACTTAATGGAATAAAGCCTGACGTTTTTAACTAAACATGTACCGCAGTAATTTTCTTCAAGATGCCTTGCATATGAGCTTCCTCTCCTGCCTTGTTATGCAATGCTTGTTGTAACAGTACTTTTAACTTAGGCTGGTTTCACACTGCACTTTTTCCCTGATCAGGGTTCATCAGGTTTAGTGTGCCAAAACCAGGAGAGGAAACCAGGAGAGTCTCCAAATCTCAGCACAGGTGTTAATCTTTCAATTCTACTTTTTCTCTGCACAGTTTCACTCCTGGTTTTGGCACACAAAACCTGATGAACCCTGATCAGGGAAAAACTGTAGTGTGAAACCAGCCTTAACAGAATAAAGCCTGAGGTTTTCTAACTGTAAACGTGTACTGCAGTTTTTCATCTTCAAGAAGGCCTACTGCAGACGTCACTGGCTAACATATGTAATGGAAAGGGCCAGTAAAACGGACGCCAGCTGAGAGACAAAACAGACCGCTACCACAAGAACAGGACAAGACTGGGAAGAGGACTATTGTTTTGCAATATTTATTTTTTATTATAGAATATTTTGCATACTCAAAATTTCTATGTGGATTTCTAGTAAATCTGCAGACAAATCTTCCCAACTGAAGTCATTGGGAGAAATCCACCACAAGTTGCTCTTTCTGCAGCAGAAATTGAACTGCTGGAAATTAAAAATCAGAAGCACAAGTCCATATACCTCTGCAGAATATCTACATGTTGTGGTTGAGATTTCAAATGATAAACCACTTTGCTGCTCTTGTGCCAGTGAACTATCCATTTCAAATCAAGGTGGAAAACTTTGAAGCATTTCTTTATGGCTTAATCGTAGGTTGCTTTCACATCACGCTTTTTTTTCCTGTCCGTGGGATCCTACTTTTTGTAGGACCCCACAGACAGGAAAGAACACCACAGGGGTGACCTATTCTGTGTCCGGGTCCGTGATTATCACAGATCCGGACACAGCGGGGCACTTTCACTTCCGCAATGTATAATATACATTGGGAAGTGAAACTTGTAAAAGAAAGAGTTAAAAATAAAAAATCTGTATGCTCACCTGTCCGTGATCCACCGCTGCCTCCAGCAAGGTCCGGGTGTAACACCTGATAGTGGGGCGCCACAGATGTACATTATGGATTCCCTTCTAAAGGCTTCATGTAAACGTTAGTGATTTTCCTTGTTACATGAAACTGTTCGATTATCATCAGTAATTTCCTAAATAAATGATACAGCCTCTCTGATTCACCACAGTTTTACATCCGTGTAAAATCAGTGTTCTACAATTATCGGTAATTTGCATGGACCCATAGACGTATAGGTTAAAATCGAACATTTCTTCCTGCTTTTTTGTGGACCGGTGTCCGCAAAACAATCATGAACATGTGAACAGCACCATAGATCATAATGGATACACATTCTATCTGTGAAAACCGCAGAACACGTTCGTGATTCAGAGACGTCTGAGCGAGGCTGATGAAGAATAAGTTGCTCAAAGTGACAGATTTTAATTCCAACCCAGAAATGTTCTAAAGAGGAATTTCTAGTTCCTCTGCATTATCTGAATGACAGGCGGGGATGTGTAACAGAGGGAAATCTGTTCTCCGGCTGTGTGGCACTATAGCACCATCTTGTGTGAGATATAACGTTGTCACCACCAAGTAGGCACATGCACCTTATATCTTGGCAAAACTGAGACTCCATAGTATGAACTTTTTCTTATCTTGGCAGATGTTTTGTGTAGAACATGCAGATATCAAAGTTTCTTTCAAGCCCCTGCTTTTCCCCAGTCTATTTGCCTGCTTTTAAATGCAGTGATATTAGAAATTACTCCTTTTAGCGTACTGCTGATGGCATTGAAATAATGGCCTCACCACCTGTGTTCATATGGACACTTAAACTGCTGCAGGTTGAGGTGAGCAACTTGATTTTTGTGATTCTGTTTCGCATTCTGTAACCCCAGAAGGTGCCTGTCCCGTTGGATCCTTTTGAAGATGCATATCAAAACTGTTAGTTATAGATTAAATCTTCCACTTGCAATCTGTTTTTATGCACTAAATGCATAATATGATTATTGCTAAAAGAACAGAGAAATTGTAACCATGCATGTGATGTTTTGAGCATGCTCAGTAAGTACACACTAAGAAAAATCCTCTTGCTTCACCTAGACGCACCATAGACTTCATTATATCCAGGTTGACACGCGTAGTTCCCTTCCGTGCGCCCAAAGGTGCAGTCTCGACTTTGCGCGTCCCGGTCATTACACGATCCCGTGACCAAATTATACACGCGATGCCATTGATTCAAAATGCGCACTGCGCATGCCCAATGCGCATGCGCAGTGCACATTTTGAAGCTAACAATGTGGCGCCGCTGTAAATACGTCACAGGGCGCCGGGAATGACGCGGATCGCGTCACAAGCCACACTGCAGCCTCCTACGACACAGGGCACAGAAGGGACGCGCGATTTTGAATCCTGGATGTAGATCACGCCTATTCAGGCGTGCTATGAAGCAGAGGGGCAGTCTTGATGAGTGACTATGAATAGCATAGTCACTCATTATCATCACTAAGCAGGTACTTATAAAACGTTTTTATGCAATATCATTTACTGCATTTAGGAGCTAAAAAGAGTGTAGGGAAAGTGTTAATATGCTGTAGGGACAGGTTTTAATAGCTTTAAAGGTGTTTTGGGGGTGACAGGATCCCTTTAAGCATTCATGTAAGGCCCCCTTCAGATCACGTTTTGTGCCTGTCTGTTTGGATCCTGTTTTTTGAAGGATGACATGGACAGGAACAGATTAGTTATAACGGATGTCAATTATGCTTCCAGATCCTGTTTTTTGCAGGATCTGTTTTGTGCATGGCACTCAGGGCAGCCATAGCAAATAATGGTAATGTTTGTTCTGGAGAGAGAGAGAGATCCGGAAGAGAAATTGGGCTGGGAGGACCATTGCATTTGTTCTGAGCATGCTCAGTAAGTAAACCCGGATAAGAGAAACGATCCTTTTTTTTCCCCCGGATCCGGCACTATAGACTTTCATTATATCAGGTCTGGACGGCGCCGGATTAGTTTCTGTCCGGTGCGCCCAAAAATGGTGCAGTCTCCGATTTTGTGTCCCAGGGGAAGCATGACAGAAACGAATCCCGGACCAAATTGATACAAACGGATGGCCATATATGACCAATCCGGCACCATAGGGATACATGGGAGGCAAAACTGGATCCCTGCCTATCCGTTTAAAGACCCGGATCCCCAAAAACGTGGTGTGAAGCCAACCTAAGTGATGCCTGGTGGCAACAGAAGGGGCTCATGAATCGCTTACCTTCCAGCGTTTTCAGTATGTTTTTTCATTGGCCAGGGCTAGTGTAACATCATCTTTGTGATGTGACGCATAATAGTCTTTGCTCCAACCCTGCTGGGCACTCAAGAAGGGAAGAGATTCACTGACCACCCCTTTAGCCACCAGGTACCACTGATATGGACTAGACTGTCAAATTGATCCACTTATCTTTACCTGCAGGAGATTGTTCTGATAAGCTCAATACTCCAAGGAGGGCAGACCCTTTCACTGCCAGCATCCATACTCCAGATGAGTAATTGATATCATAATGAAAATGCAGGGCAATAGACTTAGGGAGAACAGGAGTTTGAAAGCCACTTGTAATTCTCTTTAACCCCTTCACCCCTGGTCCGGTTTCCGTTTTTTCCAGTTTTCGTTTTTCCCTCTTCTTCTTCCAAGAGCCATAACTTTTTTTTTATTTTTGCATCAATATAGACATACAAGGGCTAGCTTTTTGCGGTCCAAGTTGAACTTTTGAATGACATTTATTTTACCATATAGTCTACAGGAAAATGGGGGAAAAAATCCAACTGCAGCGAAATTGTAAAAAGAAAAAAATGTGCAGTTACATGTTCATTTTTTTGTTTTTTTTCATCACGTTCACTATATGGTAAAACTGACGTGTCGGCATGATGCCTTGGGTCGGTACGGGTTTGGAGATACCAAACGTATACTATTATTACCTAAGTGGTGAAAAAAATTCTGAAATTTTTAAATAAAAAGAATTGCGCTTTTTGCGCTATATTCCGTGACTTATAGCGTTCTCATCTTTTGGGATCTGGGGCTGTGTGGTGGCTTATCTTTTTTTGTCTTAAGCTGACGTTCCTAATGATACCATTTTTGGGTAGATGTGCTGTTTTAATCACTTGTTATTGTATGTCATTGCAATGTTGCGACAAAAAAAAAACGTAATTTTGTTGTTTGGACTTTTTTTTTTTTTTATCATGCAGTTTACCGATCTGATTAATTGATTTTATATTGTGACATTGGGCATTTCTAGATGCAGCAATACTAAACGTGTATTTAAAAAAATATATATACAGTGCCTACAAGTAGTCTTCAACCCCCTGCTGATTTAGGTGGTTTGATAAGATGCAAATAAGTTAGAGCCTTCAAACTGCAAACGAGAGTAGGATTTATTAACAGAAGCATAAATCTTACAAACCAAGTTGCTCAGTTGAATTTTAATAAATTTTAAACATAAAAGTGTGGGTCAATTATTATTCAACCCCTAGGTTTAATATTTTGTGGAATAACCCTTGTTTGCAATTATTATTAAATCGTCTTTTATAAGACCTGATCAGGCCGGCACAGGTCTCTGGAGTTATCTTGGCCCACTCCTCCATGCAGATCTTCGCCAAGTTATCTAGGTTCTTCGGGTGTCTCATGTGGACTTTAATCTTGAGCTCCTTCCACAAGTTTTCAATTGGGTTAAGGTCAGGAGACTGACTAGGCCACTCCATCACCTTGATTTTTTCCCTCTTGAACCAGGCCTTGGTTTTCTTGGCTGTGTGCTTTGGGTCGTTGTCTTGTTGGAAGATGAAATTACGACCCATCTTAAGATCCTTGATGGAGGAGCGGAGGGTCTTGGCCAAAATCTCCAGGTAGGCCGTGCTATCCATCTTTCCATGGATGCGGACCAGATGGCCAGGCCCCTTGGCTGAGAAACATCCCCACAGCATGATGCTGCCACCACCATGCTTGACTGTAGGGATGGTATTCTTGGGGTCGTATGCAGTGCCATTCAGTCTCCAAACGTCACTTGTGTGGTTGGCACCAAAGATCTCGATCTTGGTCTCATCAGACCATAGAACCTTGAACCAGTCTGTCTCAGAGTCCTCCAAGTGATCATGAGCAAACTGTAGACGAGCCTTGACATGACGCTTTGAAAGTAAAGGTACCTTACGGGCTCGTCTGGAACGGAGACCATTGCGGTGGAGTACGTTACTTATGGTATTGACTGAAACCAATGTCCCCACTGCCATGAGTTCTTCCCGGAGCTCCTTCCTTGTTGTCCTTGGGTTAGCCTTGACTCTTCGGACAAGCCTGGCCTCGGCACGGGAGGAAACTTTCAAAGGCTGTCCAGGCCGTGGAAGGCTAACAGTAGTTCCATAAGCCTTCCACTTCCGGATGATGCTCCCAACAGTGGAGACAGGTAGGCCCAACTCCTTGGAAAGGGTTTTGTACCCCTTGCCAGCCTTGTGACCCTCCACGATCTTGTCTCTGATGGCCTTGGAATGCTCCTTTGTCTTTCCCATGTTGACCATGTATGAGTGCTGTTCACAAGTTTGGGGAGGGTCTTAAATAGTCAGAAAAGGCTGGCAAAAGAGATAATTAATCCACACATGTGAAGCTCATTGTTCTTTGTGCCTAAACTACTTCTTAATACTTTAGGGGGACCAAACAGAATGCTGTGGTTTGAGTGGTTGAATAATAAATGACCTTCTGAATTAACTTTTAACGCTTTAAAAAAAAAAAAAATAATATTTTTGGCTGCAGTGCATTTCCCACTTCCAGGCTGATCTACAGTCCAAATGTCACAATGCCAAGTTAATTCCGCATGTGTCAACCAGCTAAATCTGCAGGGGGTTGAAGACTACTTGTAGGCACTGTATATATTTTTTTTTTTCAATGGGGCAAAAGGGGGGGTAGTTGATTTGAACTTTTGTTTTTTCTTTTTTTCATGTTTTTAAAACGTCTTTATTTTTTCATTATTTTTCACTGTCCCCTGGGGCGCCTCAGTACTGTACAGTCAGATGGCTTCTGCTATGCAGAGAGATGCATCAGCATGTCTCTGCATAGCAGAAATCATCACTTTCTGTGAATACCGACCCTCGCCAGGCATCCACAGAAGTGATTACAGACATCATCCGGGGTCATCACAGCACCCTGGGTTGTCAAAGTCAACATCACGGGACTTCCAATACCGGCGCCATCTCTGTCACGGTGATTGACAGCGCAATCCAAAGGGTTAACAGCACCAATTAAATCACTGATCTAATTGGTTCTATTAGCTACACATCTCAGCTGATCAGATCAGCTGAGATGTGTGAGGATGATGTAAGTTCAGCGCATGAGTCACATCAGAAGCAGTGACATGGCAAGGGCTTATATATAAGCCTTTGTGATAAAGGGTTAGGCACTACATGGTATTTTTGTAATCTAAAGCAGTGTACATGATGTTGGGAATCAGCTCACCTCTAGGATCTGCAGCTGGCTATGAGAAATTTGCTGCAGACGCCTCTTGTATCGTATTTCCGCACTATAAAGCGCACCTAAAAGACTAAGATTTTCTTAGAAATCAAAAGTGCACCTTGTATATAAGGCGCACCTCACTATATTTTTTTCCACGAAAATACTGGATGCTAGGGGGTGCCATGTGCCTACAACTATAAGGCACCCCCCAGAAAATAAAGCATACCTGATCAGCATGCCACCGATCTCACTGACCGGGGCATGCATGTGTGACTCATCCCGCCATCCCCGCTGTCCGGTGCCCGCCGCTGTATTCAGCATCACTGTAGTCAGTATGCCAGCAGCCGCGCCGCTCTCTGCCCAGGAGCCCATCAGCCAATCACAGCTCCGGAGCTGTGTGCCGATCTCCGCCCAGGAGCCTTGCGCCAATCACAGCACAGGACCGTGAGCCAATCGGAGGCCAGCTGACGTCAGTCCATAGCCTCTGATTGGCTCGCGGTTCCTGCGCTGTGATTGGCTCAGGGCTCCTGTGCCGTGATTGGCTCAGGGCTCCTGTGCCGTGATTGCTCAGGGCTCCTGTGCCGTGATTGGCTGCTGGTCCTGGGCTGGAGCTGCGCCGCTGCTGGCCCGGTTTTGAAATAGGAAAATGCAGCATACAGAATATAGTACAAACAAGGTGTGCCTTATTTTCGGGGAAACACGGTATGGGTTTGTGTGTGTGTGGAGGATGATGGGGGGCTGCAGAGGGATAGTGGAGGATGATGGGGGCTACAGAGGGATAATGGAGGATGATGGGGGACTAAAGATGGTTAGTGGAGGATGATGGGGGGCTACAGAGGGATAGTGGAGGATGATGGGGGGGGTCTGAGCTTTGTTTTATTTATGGTAATAGGGTGTGCCTTATTATCCGGCGCCCTATAGTGCGGAAAATATGGTACTATTGGGTTTTACCCTGTGGCGGCAGTATGCTATATTTAGAAAAAAAAAACTTATGTTCTATTATTAATGCTATTATATGCAACAAATTCCCAAGTTGACTGGATTTGTATTATGAATTTTAATGCCATTTAAATTTTTTCTATTAAGTGTTTTGTTGTAATATTCCATGGATCACCTATTAAGACCACTCCTGAATTAAAACACAATAGAGTACAATACATTGAGTACATCACACAATGTATGTGCTCAATGGGCTATTTCTATTTGTAATACTGGTGTCTTCATTTGTGGCAGAAGGACTTTTGGGTCTGAAAGTACATCTTCATTCCTATGGCTATTTCCCTTGCCTAAAATTTCCGAAGTAAAAAAATATAAGAAATTGAATAAAGCTGCAGTTCCCCACTGTGACCAAAGGACAGATATGTGCACAAGATATTGTAATATTTGCATCTTAAAATTCTAAGAAAGCATGTAATCCTATCCTTTCTAAATGGTATGTCGATTATCGGTAAAAGCGCTGGTGGATAAAATGAGGCTGAGACTGCACCCTTCATTATACACATAGTATTGGCCAGTAGAGGGGTTTGGTCTGGTGCTGCCCTATTATTTCACAAGCCGTCTTATCTCCCTGCTTTGTGGATGTATTCTTCTTTTAGAATGATTTACCAAAGCTCAATTATAGGTTATAAATTAAACAAGAAAAGACTGTGGCACTCATCCTATGTGTACTGGTGCACGCTGAAACACTATCCAATGTAAGAAAAAGTCAGATACACTCAACGCTACGTTATGCTATTTAAATCTAGAAATGCATTACAGCTAGTGAACTATGAAATGGAGACCTTAGCTAGTACATATGGCGCCATACATATGACTACCCAGTAGCCACGTCAAGGCGTGTCCCCTGTGCTGGGTCCTAACCTGCCTTCATACTTGTATTATAAGTATAAGTTTCATGTCTGCTGCTCACACCATTTCAAAAGAGATTTTTAATCCAGAGTGACGCTGAGATTTAACATGGGACACGCCTCGACGTGGCTACTGGGGGGTCGTACACATGGCCATTGTACTAGCTAAGATGCTTCCATTTTTCATAATTCACTAGCTGTAATAGAGTTCTAGATTCAAGTAGTATGTCTTAGCATTGAGTGCAGTTGACTTTATACATTTAAAGGGCTCTCCACATTGGGCAGTTACTACTTGTTAGAAGGGCCGCTTGAAAAGAAAAGTGTCCCTTGCCGCTCTGCTATTATTTATGGGAAAGTTTGAGAAATGTTGTTTTCTTTAAACCCCACCACAGGGAAAAAGAATTGCATGCGAGTGTAATCGTTACTATTCGCTACTCACACGATAGTACAGTATTCGCGATACTTGTTACTCAGCGAGTATCGCTGGTGCTCGTGAGTGATGTGTGGATCCTTATCAAAATTGACAGCAACCTTCAGTAAACAATGGGAGCTGGCACATCAGTGAGAGCCCCTTGAATGTTAGGGTCTCTATGTGGGGCACAGCAAGGCGTTTTATGCAGTAGGGATGCAAAAAAAGCCCACCCTCCGCCCTGTCCCCGAAAGACTCGTTTATGGCCGGATGTGTGTGGGTGGAGTCCTAACAGTGGACTCGCTATTCGGACAAATATGCAAGTATTAAAAACTACTCGTTACAAGGATAGCGAGTGCAAATATTTCGCTACTCGCTCTTCACTACTTGTAACCACTCTCCAGCCAGACCGAGGGATGAGGATCTTGAACAAGGGACCCATCACCCCTCTGTGGTAAGTCAGAGTTTCCCTGTTGTGTAAAACCTGGACAGCCCCTTTGAGTTCAAAAGGTGAAAAAAAAAAAAACGCTTAAAAGGATCACTCTAGAAACAATCGCTAACAAAAGTACATTTAAGTATTCCTAAAAGAACATCCTTTTTTTAAAAAAAAAAAAAACACACCTTCATATCTATAGCATTTTCTCCTACAGATTTTCAGTCCCACCCTGTTTGTTTTTTTTTAATTAACATACTTTCCATCTTACCCAAAGATCACACACTTCTCCTGTTACTAGACCACAATTACAAACCCATGTGTCAGTCAGTGTGGACTGTACTGCACGGACCGACCCAGGTCTCCTGATCAGTACTTGTTATAACTTAAGAGGCTGTCCTGTCTGGCTCTGGACACACGGATGTGTGATTACGGCCTTTAATGTCATTTTGGCCTCAGTGATCACTGTACCATATTCTCCTTCCAAGAGAAACAGAATAATGTGCTTTTATTTCAATCACAGACATAATTACAACACTGATGAGATATCACAGCATAGTGTAATGATTAATGACATTCTCTAGATATCTTCATCTTCTATCTGCAGGCTAATACGGCATAAACAATATATTCCAGCCAACAAAACCTCTGCCAAAACCAACCTCATCCAACTCCGAGGCTGCTAATGTGTAAATAGATCTTGGTCCTTTTTAGGATATTTACAGGATTAATAGATCTGTACACGTGTTCCAGTAAAAGTTCTCCATTCTCCACCCCGTAGACTTGCTGCCTGCAAAGAATGCAACTATTTTGTGAATTCACTGAACGGTGAATACAGCTGTACACTACAGAGAAGAAAGATTAATCGGCTCACCAGATCCGCGGAATCCAGGTCTCTACTGCATGCCCATCGGCTGGGCAAATGTAAAATCCAAGAAGAAAGTAGAAGTCGGACCCCATGGATTCCAATGGCTGTTTCTTTCTTTATTGAGCAAATAAGGCTGGTATCAATACATCAGCATAGGTGAAACGCATTGACGCATTTCGGCTCACCCAAGATTAGGGCTCTTGGGTGAGCCGAAACACATCAACATGGTTCAAATATGCTGATATATTGATACCAGCCTTATTTGCTCAATAAAGAAAGAAACGGCAATTAGAATCCATGTGCTCCAATGTCTACATTATTCTTGGCCTGTACACTACACTCGGCCGTCATCAGAGCTCGTAACAGAGAGTCAGTGGATGTGCCAGATGTCAGACCACCACCCATATAATTTTGATAATCTATAATATAGGTTTTATATATATATATATATTATATATATATTATATAAATATATGTGTGTGTGTGTGTGTGTATATGTATGTATCAAGCCATGCCCACTCCAGTTAGCCATGTCCACTCCATTTAGCCATGCCCACTTCATACCCCACCTCACTGAACTAGACAACATTCTATGGAGGGGAAGGAGCTGGAGTCCAACTCCACAAAGCCCTGCCCACTCCAATAAGCCATGCCCACTTCATAGCCCACCTCCTCACAGAACCAGGCAACATTCTGTTGAGGACAGGAGCTAGAGGAAGAACCAAACAACATTCTATAGAGCTGGAGGAGCTAGAGGAAGAACCAGACAACATCCTTTGGAGGGTTGAGGAGCTAGAGGCCCACTCTACATAGCCCCATCCACTCCAGCTAGCCACACCCACTTCATAGCCCACCTCCTCACAGAACCAGACACCATTCTATGGAAGGGGTGGAGATGGAGGCAGGACCAGACAACATTCTATAGAGGGGAGACGCTAGACACAGAACCAGAGAACATTCTATGGAGTTACATTAACCAAGCGTTACTTTGCCCGGGCAACTTCGGGCTCTACAGCTAGTACTAAATAAATATATTTTATATTGATCATCAACACCCTGCACTGGTCTTCTCCCACTAAAGATAGGTCATTAAAGAGGACCTGTCACCCCCTACTGCTATGCTGACTGAATACAGCACTGAATGCAGCGTGTCTGCTGCATTCAGGGAAGGCATCCCCCATGTCTCTACCCCCCTGTAAGTTGTTAAAAATACTTTTTTAAAGTGTATGGATAAGGATTCTGAAGGGCCTTGCTCATTAATGAGTCATCGCCGTTGCTGGTGTCCTCCCCGCCTCCAGTTCTCTCTGCACCGCTTCCAGCCCCCTTAGTAACGCCTTCTTTGTGTCTTTCCTCCTCGGCCACTCAATGCTGCTCTGTGTTGGAAGTCACGCAGACGCAGAGCGAACAATAGGCGGGACCGGTTCCCAGCAGCAGAAACGCCTCCTGCTGGTGACGTCACCGCTGGAGCCCGCCCGGCTGTACATACATAATCTGTAGTAGGGTGGGCTTATCTCTACACTTTTTATAAAATATTTTTAACAGATTACAGGGGCTCTAAAGACATGGGGGACGTCCTCCCTGAATGCAGCAGAAACGCTGCATTCAGTGCTGCATTAAGTTAGCATAGCACCAGGGGGTCCTCTTTAAAGCAGTGCGGAAGCCCATTAATCTATTAATGAAGCAGTTTGTTCAGGTCTGATATAGGGTGTTTTTTTTGTGTTAACAATATTATGTCAGCATTACATTTTTAGTTTTGTCATTCACTTATTTTGGTTTTTTTTTCTGACATTTGGATTTTTTCAGTGGCATGATGTTTGAGTAAAAAACATTTTTCCTTAACTTTAAATTTAGTTTTTTTTATGTTATTCAGAGTCTAATTTTATTCAACAGATCATTTGGATGACAGAATTTTTCCTACTTTGTATACTTTATTTTTAATAACCAGTAATGTTCTAACATCATGGAACCACAAGAAGTGTTTATAAGTGGAATTTTGGAATTTAGTGTAAACTATGTTGGCGTTTCAATTTATGACTTTACTGGTGATAAGTTGGAGGATTGTCTCATACAAAATTGTCACGTACCCACTTCTCAGCATGTGATTTGGGGTGCCCCTGCAAGAATTAATTTATCTCCTCTCACTCAATCCAGCACTCAACCTTTCTTCTAGACTGTAAAGTGACCATGAATCACACGCCCACACAGTCCACACACCCCTGCTACACAACACGCTGCCACCACTCATCAAACACACAGGATGAGTCACCGAAATATACTACTGTCCGACAATTAACAGGAGTCACACTCTCTTAAGGTACCGTCACACAGGGAGATATTGCCGGCGATGTTGCCGGCGATCGCGGGAGCGCGCATCCCTGACAACATCGCCGGGGAGATGTCAGACTGAGCAACTTACCGGCGATGTCACCGGCTAGTTGCCTCGGCTATCGCTCGCTGGGTTGCCCAGCAACCCAGCGAGCGATAACTCGCAATGTTGGAGATAGGCGGTGTCGCCCGCAACATTGCAGGTTGCCGCGTTACACAGGGCGATCAGGCATGATCGCCTGACCAACATCGCCAGGTTTCCCAACATTGTTGGGAAACCTGGCGATGTGACTCAGGCGATTTTTCGCCTGATTATCGCCCTGTCACACGAGGCAACTCTCCGGCGATGTCGCCGCAACCTGGCCATGCCCCTCAGTTGCCAGCAACATCGCCGGCGATATCTCCCTGTGTGACGGTACCTTTAGGCAATGGATTCTTTAGAGAATACAAGGATCAATCTTATTTAAGTTTTAATGTTTAATATAAAAATTAGTGCTTACAGAAAAAAGATATAAAAATAAAAAGGACACACAGATATGCCAAACAGTTATAAAATAAAAGGAAGAAAATTACAAAAATACCTAAACTTTCCAGTCTGTTATCTTCTGCTTCCTGGGGGAGGAGAAATGAAAAATGAATTACATCAGCATCGACAGATCCCGATCTGGCGACAAACTTTCTTAATCTGCATAGCCTTTTATAGGTTTAACTTTGAAATCGAATTTCCAGGACAGCTTTTAATTTTAATATTCTAATCCAGGTCTGTGACAGGACTATGGATAATTTAGCAATGAATAACTTTGTTTTATAGACACCCCCCACATCCCACAGCGAATATGGAATTTAAGACCCTGCCATCAGTGACCATTTCTTCCATCCTTTTGAAGTTTGCCTAAAGGTGACAAATTTCTCCCTCTGTGTTCCAACTGAGAACCCCTGTGGTTTTCAGATCCTGAGTACAGGTTATGATCTTTTGTGTAGAGATGCAACCTGTGAGCAAATGTTAAGCTACTTGGGTTGTCATACATTCCCCTACAAATACATATTTTTCTCTACAAAAATGTTGCCCCATTTGCCTTCTATAGCTTCTGTATTGCACTGTGTTCTGCTGGTAACAGAATAAGTTCTCAGAGAATCTGTCCATGAGCTCATTCTCATGGAAAATGTGTTAACTTATCTGTCTTTCTGATCTGCTGTGAGCTAATTTATGACCACAGACCACATTCATATTGAATATGCCGAGAAACAAAAAGCCTATGAAAGCTAAAGTGCTAAACTTTAAACCCAACTGCAAAAATAATTTTGAGCCTCAAAATATATAATATAAACAATGATAAATAACAATATATATAAATATACATATATTTTCAGTAAAAAATAAATAGTTGAAAATAAAAGACATTATCCACCAAATCCAACCAAAACAGGAAGAGGATATGGAAGAAAAGTAGAGGGGTGTGGTTTAGCTCAACTTCACATCATTCTTTTGCCAGCGGTAAACGTGGCCAAGTATTGTGATCATTTCACATGGATTCAGAATGTGAGAACGTTGAACATGTTTCTGACCCTTCGTTTGTCTCCTTTGATGGACTAGAGCAGTCTGTGTGTAAATGGACGTGTAACTGTGAACGTAAGTGTGAAGAGATTGTAGAGTGGATGTAGAAGTGAGGAGGAATACACAGGAGACTTCATACGTCATGACAGCACTTAGTGCTGATTGGTTAATCAATTACCAAGAGTCTTTATTTTATGCTAATTGGCAAATTGTTTTGGAGCTGTCATTTGCTTTATCCGTTATGTTGGCTATCGGTAGTTGCTCTGTCTTGATGTTGCAGCCGGATGGATTTTTTTATGTATTTTATAAACTCCATTGAGTAATCCATTGTGAGTTCCAGGAAAACGAACAAAATATACTTGTCTTAATGCTGCTTACAAATTATCTGCAGCTGTTGGCAGGTGGAGAAGCAATTCTGTCCACAGAAATCAGAGTGCCTGTCCATCACATTGCGCTAAATTGTCATCTCTCTAGAAATCCACAATGTGACTGCTCACTCATGAGCCAAGGCTATTTGGGTTGGTTTATTTTTGCTGCTACATTTACTGGTTTAAGAATTGTTCAGTATGTGAATGAATACCCTTAAAATAGAATAGTGAGAGCTGCAGGCATAACTTCTAGGTCTTTCTGTAGCGCTAAATTACAGTTAAGTTTTTTGATATATGAGGGGACAGAAATGGTTATACCATTCTCTATCTGTGCTTGCCCATCCATGTTTCCATGCAGTGTGCTGCACTTCTTCACTCAGACATGGAGACTATGGTACACAGAAGGTTTGTGTCTGCACTAGATAGCATCACAGGCCACAGGTTGTGCACCTCTGCTTTTAAAGGGAATTGTTCAACAGGTTTTTGCTACCTCATCTGCTGGAATCGGGATCTGTGTCCTACATCATTCTTCCTTCAGTGTGTCACTTGATGGGCTGTTGCTTTAGTTTTAATAAAATCACTTTATTTTGCTACAGATCTACCAGTTTTCTCAATACTGAGCTCTGTAAAACCCTGTCCACATCAATGATTGGCAGCTTTCTGCCCAATGCAATATGCTGTGGGTGGGGTTAAACAGAGCTCAGAATTCATAGAACTTTTAGGTCTGCAGTGGCTAAAACTAGTGATTTTATCAAAACTTCAGCAAGCAGCACAGTAAGTGACACATCACTGGAATCAAGGTATCTGCCTCTACATCTTGCTGCTCTCAGATTAGGTGGCAAAAACCTAGTGACCAGATTCCCTTTAAGCCATGATGGAAGTGCAAATGGAGTCTTAAAAAGTGTTTGTCCATTACTCTTATAGTGATGGCCTAACCTGAGCATATCTAGCTTGGGTATGTGGGGGTGCAATATCCAGCTCCCTCACAAATCAGCCGTCTCCATTGCCAGAGCTGCACAGCTCCATCAACTGTGTAGTGTACCTGGATACTGCACATCCTTCCTTAGGGCAAGCTTCACACTGTGGTGTGATCCGATCCGGGGCTGTCAGAGATGAACCTGACAGCCCTGGACTGGATCAGCACACAGAACTGGAGGGCTAATTTGCCCTCCGGTCTGTTGTGCAGCCGCACGCAGCTCCCGCTGCTGATAGGTCAAGACCGCGGCACCGCGGTCTAGACCTATCAGCGGCTGCAGCTGCATGCAGCTGCACATCGGACTGGAGGGCAAGTTAGCCATCCAGTTCTATGTGCTGATCCAGTCCGGGGCTGTCAGGTTCATCCCTGACAGCCCCGGACCAGATAACACCGCAGTGTGAAGCCGCCTTTATGTGAATGAATAGAAGATCTGCAGTACCCCACTTCTCCCCTTATCTAATTGACAGATTTGTGCTGTTCAGCTGCACAACTGGTTACATCCTGCTGGGATCAGCTGATCAGTGGGATGTGGGTGTTGCACCACCGATCGAGGATTGATGACATTGGTATAAAAGTATTGAACAACCCCATTAATTCAGAGTAAAGATATCCACATTTTTGCAAATTTTAATGTTGTCCAGTTTGATAAACTAATTACTATGTTCACAAAATTGCAATTAATGTGTGTATTCCATTCAGAAGTACAAGTATTCTAAATCTATCCGTAGGGTATCTAGATAACATGAACGACGACATTTCGATCCCCTCTAGGCCTTTTATAAATTCTAGCTGGAATACTGAAGGTAGTACCGTAATATGGCATTTACAATTGCTAGGGTTCTCCAGCTCCTGTCACACTGTGACCTGGAGGGTGGAGAACGTTGATGATCATTGGGAAGTTAAGTTCTGGATAATTCTAGAATGGATCGAAAAGTTTACAATGGAGAGAAAAAGTTGTGAAATCAACTCCTAAAATCACAGCCCATACAATGCATGTTGTAGAGGTGATTTGGTGGTTTGGTTTAATTAATTTTTATGCAAGAAAGATCATTCTTATAACCAGGTATTAATTGGCTTTTCTATTATTTTATAGGGGGTCCAAGAGCGGACTACGTCACTGCCACTGCCATCTATCCATTTGACGGTTTACAGCCAGGAGACCTGTCGTTCCAAGTTGGTGATAAGATTATGGTCACCACAAAGACAGAATCCCAATATGATTGGTGGGAAGGAAAATTAAAGGGAGAATTGGGTATTTTCCCTGCCAATTATGTAATGATATAAATGCCAATACTTTTTCAGAGGGTGCTGCTTATGTTACAATTTAAGGAGTTACTATAGAAATATATTTATGTTGCCATCTCTTATTTATGGGTGTATACAGAAGGGTTACCTCACATAAGTTATTCTGTGCAATCAAATGTTTACAATGGTCGGACCATTATTTAATAAACTGTTGACTTTTTGTGTTATTCATTTTTTTGTTCATCACATTGGTATAATCACATTCCTAATTATATTCCAATCATCCATGAATCTTTTCATATAAAGCTCATTGGCTTTGATCAAGGAATATCTGCTCCATCAGTTATTGAACAGGTCTTCTCGGGATCTACCGTCATTTTTTACATTTCTTTTTCTCATTTGTTACTGATAACTAAATGCCATAGTTTTGGAATTTAACTATTGCTGTGCTGTTAAAAAAAAATGAAGTTGTTCTATTTATTTCCCACAATGTAAAAAAAAATTATTTGCGGGACGGTAACCATTTGTGCGGAATCTATGAAGTGTGTCTTTTTCTCAAAGAAAATAACAAGTTTAAACCAGAGATTTAGTAAACAGAGCCAACCTTACTGACAAGTAAAATGGTCATCCTAAACCCTTCATGCCAAGGACATTTTTCATTTTTCTTCCAAGAGCCAGACCTGTAGAGTCAGTGTATCTTGGTGAAGTCTGTGTAAAACGGACCAACTCGGTCTCCTAACATATATAATGAATTGGGTATAGCAGTTCAATGCAATTTGTGCTGAATATTATTAATAAAGCGGACAGCCACGGATCCGATTTCGCCCCCATGTTATCCTATGGGGATCAAATCGGATCGAACTTTGCCTAATTGCTATCCGATTTTGTGGGATCCGATTTGTGTCCGATTTTTTGCTGGACCAAAAATTGGAGACTGTTCTGATTTTGGGCACAGAAAAAAATCGGATGGCAATTACCCAAATCCGATCCGTGTCCTCTAACCTGGGGGCCAATGAGCGCGGGTCCGAGGAAACAGCTGATCGTTCCTC
Organism: Allobates femoralis; assembly: GCA_033576535.1. Classification (NCBI taxonomy): domain Eukaryota; kingdom Metazoa; phylum Chordata; class Amphibia; order Anura; family Aromobatidae; genus Allobates; species Allobates femoralis. The sequence continues at coordinate 66,565,995 of JARQOC010000001.1, forward strand.
GCACCCAATTTTACTGTACTGAGCATGCTCAGTACACTAAAATTGCTCCAACCCTTCTATTTACACTTCTGCAATGTATAATATACAGAACTGGGAGCAAGGAGCGACTATTGCCATCCTCAGCTGTGAGTGACACTGCAAATGTTCAGTCTTTTTTTTTTTTAAACAAATATTTTTATTTGATTTTCCAAACATTTGAACATGTTATTCAGCATTATAAAGATTACAAAGATTACAATTGTCGAGCCCACACAATCCCAAAAATCACTAAAAAAAAAAGAAAAAACTCCCCACCCGTTCCTTCCCCGGCAGAGCTCATCTTCCTATCTAATGAATGCAAACCCTAACAAGAACACTGGAATGTACTAACTCCTTCTACCTTTCACAACCTTCGCGCCAGTCGTCTAGTATCAAGTGTGTTGAGAGACCTCCAGCCTTCCCAGGTTACCCTGTATCTGTTCCATCAAATACCAGGTAGAGTCTCTGAAGGGCCATACCACTGATTTAACTTCCTCATCGGAAAGATAGTTTAGAATAAATCCCTTCCATTTATTAAATTTTTTTTTCGTTAGGTCGTCTTTATTGGTTTCTGCCTCTATTCGTTCAGACCTCATAGCCTTCTTGATGTCAATTATTACGGAATCATGAGAAGGTGGTCTGGTATCCAACCAGTGTCGTAATATGGCGAGTTTAGCTACAATTGACATCGTGTGAAGCATACGCTGTTCATTTCTAGTACCATGTGAGCTGTCGATGTAATGGAACACCCACCCATCCCTGCCAATCTCTTCTGGACCTCCCGCTACCCTCCCTGCCATATCTTCCATGAAGTGAGATATAGAAATTGGTTGCGCCACGCTGCTTTATGTTTTATATCCACCCTCTGTTAAGTCACCGTTACACTCACCTTTTCCTGTTGTGCTGTCCGCACAACAAGGGGGCTCACGTAGTGAGTGCACGGGGTCTCTCTCTATGCGGTGTGGAATTCTTTCCCTTTTTCCTCGGTGTCCGCCTGTGCAATTGCACGTGATCCCTCACGTGTTTTCCTCTCCTCTGTTAGGTTTGTCTTCTCCTCCGGAGCTGCTCCACCGCTCTCCCCATAGGGAGATGGATATGCAGGCAATGGAATAAAACGATGTTTGGGTGAGCGCTGGGATATGAAGACAGCTACACTTCAACAAGTATTTTACCTGTAAGTTTATTGTTCAAATCACACTAGGTCCTCTCCCACAACATGTTTCGACGCTCAAGGCGTCTTCCTCAAGTGGACCACTTGAGGAAGACGCCCTGAGCGTCGAAACATGTTGTGGGAGAGGACCTAGTGTGATTTGAACAATAAACTTACAGGTAAAATACTTGTTGAAGTGTAGCTGTCTTCATATCCCAGCGCTCACCCAAACATCGTTTTATTCCATATCTTCCATGAAGGACCAGAGAGGGCGGATTAGTTTGCATTCCCATATACCATGGAAAAGATCAGTGCCTGGTGTGTGGCACTTCGGACAAGCCTGCAGCCTGTCTGCATTTGACTTATTTTGATAGGCTGTGAACCCTTAAATCGCTCTATGCATCAGGCGGAACTGGGAATCTCGCCACTGTTCATTAACTACATTTCCTCTAAACATTCTCCAATCGTTCAGTATTTTCACTCCCAATGCTTCCTCCTTCAGTCTGGATTCCCACCCTTTGAAGAGCCGTGAGTGTGTAGTCTTTATTAGTTGGGGCCCTAAGTCTTTGTATAGAGTAGAAACACTCGTATTGGTTATTCCCCTAGAAATTAAATCATCCCATGTTTTTCGTCACACATTCTGACTGAACGTTAACCAATCTATTCATGATATAATGCTCCAATTGTTTAAACTGGAGCATGTGATGTTCTGGTAGTGCCATAGATACCAATAGTTCCGCTCCTGTCAGCCATCTGGATTCTGAGTGGCAGAGGTGGTCATTAGCCCTTTCTATTCCCCCCTCCAACGTTGAAAAAGACTATTTTCCCTCCCCAGCGGGAACTCAGGGTGTGCCCACAGGGAAACAAATTTGGACATTCGCCAAGAGAGGCCCTGTTTTTTCCGAATTATCTTCCAGGTCGCTATGGTATCTGTTGTCACTATGGAGTGCTTCATCATAGCTGGGAGATTAGATCTCGACGTGTGTAACACCGAGGCCAAGCTCCATGGTCTACAAAGTTCTGATTCTAGCTCCCAGTCTGAGAACTTGCTTGACCTGCCCAACCAGTCTAGGATGTGTCGGACCAAGCATACCAAATTGTAACTCCGTACATCAGGCATGGCTAGACCCCCTAGCTCTTTCGGCAACACCAGGGTTTTCAGGCGAATTCTAGGACGTTTGCTCCGCCACAAAAACCTGACAAATGCCCTGTTTATTCTGTTTATGTCTCTGCTGCGTATCAGCATAGGAAATACTTGGAGCGGGTATAGGAGCTTAGAGAAGCTCATCATTTTAAGCAGGTGTCCACGTCCCAAAAGGGGAAGCGGCAATCCCTCCCATCTACTGAGGTCTGATTCCATCTTAACTAATAGTGGTTCGTAATTTAGACTATAGACTAGGTCAGTGTTTCGCGCTAGCTGTATCCTCAAGTATCGAATTGACTTTTTGGCCACCGGTATGTCGAGAATTTTATCGGGTTCCGTCACTACCTCCCCCCGATGTCTTCCACGTGTTCTCAGGAAGAGTATCTCACATTTCTCCTTATTTAATGTAAAACCAGAAAAGGATCCAAACCTCTCGATTCGGTGTAGTATAGCTGGCAATTCCTTAGATGGGTCCCCTAGATATAGGAATATGTCATCTGCAAAGAAGTTGGAGCGTATCCTTCGAGAATCTATAGCTATCCCCTCAAAATCTTCGCCACTCTTCAGGCAGCGAGCAAGTGGTTCAATTGCCAGGTTAAAGAGGAGGGGCGATAGCGGGCATCCCTGACGGGTCCCCCTGTGTAAAGTGAATGTACTGGACAAAAATCCCGGCGTTCGCACCCTGGCCTTGGGGTTCGCGTAGAGTGCGTCTAAGTAGGACCTGAAAGGGCGCGTCAGCCCCACTGCATCTAGCACCTTGCCCAGCCATGGCCACCGGACATTATCAAAGGCCTTTTCTGCGTCCAGCGTGACCATGGCTGGGTCTCTTTCAGTTCGCGTCTCCTACTCCATGTGAGCGAGTCAATCGTCAACAGCGCCCTCCGTATATTACCTGTTGCCGACCGCCCTTGACGAACCCTGCCTGGTGACGGCCAACCAACCTCGGGAGAAATATTGCTAATCTGTGTGCCATCAGCTTAGACAGGATCTTCAAGTCTACATTGATCTATGAGATCGGTCTGTAACTGGCCGGGTCTTCAAGGTTCTTACCACCTTTTGGAATCAATGTAATGTGTGCCGTGTTCATTTGATCAGGTATTGGGCCTCCTTGTAGGATTGAGTTGTAGAGGGACGTCAGGGTAGGTGTAATCATGGGATAGAATGTTCAGTCTTTTCAGGTTTTTTTTCTTTTTAAGGCTGCTTTCACATCGGCATTTTTTTCAATAGTGGCAGATCCAGCATCACCACAACCATCATATTTACATGGGTACATTGCCAAGTCCATCGTAAGTACATGACAATACAAGAACAATCAGTACAAGAATGCATCACCCGAACCACAGTCAGTATATCAGATCATTAGAACAATCATCAGTACACTAATACAGCACCACAACCACTGTCAATACATAAATATATCACCAAGCAGTTAGTACAGCTATCACTTTCAATACTAGGTTAGCCCATACCTTATAAACTTGTATTGCATGAAACTGCAACTCCCAGCATTTCTTTAACAATAAGGAGATGATTGGAGTTGTTGATACCAGCCATCCTCAAACTATGCAAAATACAGGTGGCACAGTACTGATAAGTAGTTGCAGGTAGCAGCATGCAAAGAGAGTAACAAAGGGGTGGTCTGAAGGCAAAGTAACTTTCATTCTAAATTCCTATTTGTTCAGTGCCAAAATCTAAACTATTTTCTAACATACTTGCACTAGTAATTCCCTATGCTTCCCTAACTACACTAAGGCTGCTTTCACATCAGTGTTTTGCTGATGTTTGCTGCCGATCCAGCAGAAGTTGGTTCATATTCCGGATCAGCAGCCTAATGGCCGATTTACGGCCCAGATCTGGCAGTGACTGCAGCCTTTTCCCCATGATGACTACATTTGTGTGTTCCAGCATGCACTGGGATTCTTAAATAAAGCATCATCAAAAAGAAAGGGGAAAAAAATAATAAACAATTAGCGTGGTTAAGGAATGGTAGGGAATTTTTAATGCAAATATACTAGAATAAAATTAGATTATGATACTTAATAGAGATTTAGAAGGAAATTTACTTTGCCTTAGGACCACTCCTTTCATTTTTAGGAGATACCTTTTTTTTTTAGGTCCATTAATTCCCATAATATGATGCCCCCTCGCCCATACACGACCCATGTTATGCTGCCCCTCTCCCATACACGTCACGTTATGCTGCCCCCTTTCCCGTACTGATCCCATGTTATTCTGCCTCCCCCCCATACTGATTCCATGTCATTCTGCCCCCTTTCCTGTACTGATCCCATGTCATTTTGCCCCTCTCCCATACTGAACCCATGTTATGCTGCCCCCTCTCCCATACTGAACCCATGTTATGCTGCCCCCTCTCCTATACTGATCCCATGTTATGCTGCCCCCTCTCCTATACTGATCCCATGTTATGCTGCCCCCTCTCCCATACACCCCCATACTGCACCTCTCCCATATACATCCCATGCTATTCTGACCCCTTTTCCATACTGATCCCATGTTGTTCCGCTTCCTCTCACATACTGATCCCATGTTATGACACCCCCTCTCATATATATCACAGCTCCCTTCTCCCATGCAGATCCCAGCCCCCTCCAACTCCCATGTGGATCCCAGTTGCCCCCTCGTCTCCCATGCGGATCCCAGCTGCCCCCCTGTCCCCCATGCGGATCCCAGCTGCCCCCATCTCCCATGTGGATCCCGGCACCCCCTGTCACCCATGCGGATCACAGCCACCCCCCACCCCCCATGCAGATCCCAGCTGCCCCCCACCCGTCTCCCATGCGGATACCAGCTGCCCCATCTCCCATGCGGATCTCAGCCGTTCCACTGTCCCACATGCGGATCCCAGCCACCCCCTGTCCTCCATGCGGATCCCGGCCGCCCCCTGCCCCATGCGGCTCTCGGCCACCCCCTGTCCCCATGCGGATCCCAGCCGCCCCTGTGCCCCATGTGGATTTCTGCCACCTCCTGTGCCCCATGTGGATTCCTGCCACCCCCTCGTCCCCCATGCGGTTGCTAGCCACCCCCTGTCCCCCCATGCAGTTACCAGCTGCCCCCTGGCCCCCATGCGGATCACAGCCACCCCCTATCTCCCATGCAGATCCCAGCTGCCCCCCCCCGTCTCCCATGCGGATACCAGCTGCCCCATCTCCCATGCAGATCCCAGCCGTTCCGCTGTCCCACATGCGGATCCCAGCCGCCCCGTGTCTCCATGCGGATCCCGACCGCCTCCCATATTGATTCCATGTCATTCTGCCCCCTTTCCTGTACTGATCCCATGTCATTCTGCCCCCTCCCCTGTCCCCCATGCGGTTCCCAGCTGTTCCCCTGTCCCCCATGCGGTTCCCAGCCGCCTCCTGTCCCCCATGCGGATCACAGCCACCCCCCCATCTCCCATGCAGATCCCAGCTGCCCCCCCCCCCTCCGTCTCCCATGCGGATACCAGCTGCCCCATCTCGCATGCATATCCCAGCCGTTCCGCTGTCCCACATGCGGATCCCGGCCGCCCCCTGTCCCCATGCGGATCCCGACCGCCTCCCATATTGATTCCATGTCATTCTGCCCCCTTTCCTGTACTGATCCTATGTCATTCTGCCCCCTCCCCTGTCTCCCATGTGGTTCCCAGCCGTTCCCCTGTCCCCCATGCGGTTCCCAGCCGCCCCCTGTCCCCCATGCGGTTCCCAGCCGCCCCCTGTCCCCCATGCGGTTCCCAGCCCCCCGCTGTCCCCCATGCGGTTCCCAGCCGCCCCCTGTCCCCCATGCGGTTCCCAGCCGCCCCCTGTCCCCTATGTGGTCCCAGCCGCCCCCTGTCCCTTGTTCCCTGCTGCCACCTGTTCCCAGCTGCCCCCTGTGCCACATGCGGATCCCTGCCACCCCCTCCCCTGTCCCCCATGCGGTTCCCAGCCACCCCCTGTCTCCCATGCGGTTCCCAGCCGCCACGTCCCTCATGCGGTTCCCAGCCGCCCCCTGTCCCCCATGCGGTTCCCAGCCACCCCTCATCTCCCATGAAGATCCCAGCTGCCCCCCCCCCCCTCTCCCATGCGGATACCAGCTGCCCCCTCTCCCATGCGGATCTCAGCCGTTCCCCTGTCCCACATGCGGATCCCGGCCGCCCCCTGTCCCCATGCGGATCCCGGCCGCCTCCCATATGGATTCCATGTCATTCTGCCCCCTTTCCTGTACTGATCCCATGTCATTCTGCCCCCTCCCCTGTCTCCCATGCGGTTCCCAGCCGCCCCCTGTCACCCATGCAGTTCCCAGCCGCCCCCTGTCACCCATGCGGTTCCCAGCCGCCCCCTGTCCCCCATGCAGTTCCCAGCCGCCCCCTGTCACCCATGTGGTTACCAGCCGCCCCCCATCTCCCATGGAGATCCCAGCTGCCCCCCACCCCCCGTCTCCCATGCGGATACCAGCTGCCCCATCTACCATGCGGATCCCAGCCATTCCCCTGTCCCACATGCGGATCCCGGCCGCCCCCTGTCCCCATGCGGATCCCGGCCGCCTCCCATATTGATTCCATGTCATTCTGCCCCCTTTCCTGTACTGATCCCATGTCATTCTGCCCCCTCCCCTGTCCCCCATGCGGTTCCCAGCCGCCGCCTGTCCCCCATGCGGATCACAGCCACCCCCCATCTCCCATGCAGATCTCAGCTGCCCCCCCGTCTCCCATGCGGATACCAGCTGCCCCATCTCCCACATGCGGATCCCAGCCTCCCCCTGTCCCCATGCGGATCCCAGCCGCCTCCCATATTGATTCCATGTCATTCTGCCCAATTTCTTGTACTGATCCCATGTCATTCTGCCCCCTCCCCTGTCCCCCATGTGGTTCCCAGCCGTTCCCCTGTCCCCCATGCGCGTTCCCAGCTGCCCCCTGTCCCCCTTGCGGTTCCCAGCCACCCCCTGTCCCCATGTGGTCCCAGCCGCCCCCTGTCCCTTGTTCCCAGCTGCTCCCTGTTCCCAGCTGCTCCCTGTTCCCAATGTGGATCCCAGCCGCCCCCTGTCCCCCATGCTGATCCCTGCTACCCCCCTCTCCTGTCCCCCATGTGGATCCCTGCCGCCCCCCTTCTCTGTCGCCCATGTAAATCCCAGCTACCTCCTTCCCTGTCCTCCATGCGAAACCCAGCTGCCCCTGTCCCCCATGTGGATCCCAGCAGTCCCCCTCCCCTGTCCCCCATATGCATCCCAGCCGCCCACCTCCCCTGTCCTCGATGCAGATCCCAGCCACCTCCTCCCCTGTGCCCCATACAGATCCCACCGCCCCCTGTGCCCCATGCAGATCCCAGTCGCTCCCTGTCCCCCATACGCATCCGAGTCACCCCCCCCCTCCCCTGCTGATGCAGATCCCAGCCACCCCCTCCCCTGTGCCCCATGTGGATCCCAGTCGCTCCTTGTGCCCCATGCGCATCCCAGCCGCCCCATGTTGATCCCAGCTGCCCCCTGTGCTCCATGTGGGTCACAGTTGCCCCCTGTGCCTTATGCAGGTGAGGCGGTCGACAGGGTAGGGATGGTACTCAGATCCCGGGACAAGACGGCTGCTTCGATGGTGAATCACAGCTGATCGGTTCTCGGTTCTGTGTCCTGGACCCTCAGTGGCAGGGATTAGGGGGAATGGTGATGAGGATGGGGGTAGTAGTGTCATGAAGCCACCTGTGGTTCCTGGTAATGGTAGATACCAGTGCTGAGGTGATGGTGATGCAGCTCAGTGTACAGTTATGGCCAAAAGTTTTGAGAATGATACAAATATTAATTTTAACAAAGTCTACTGCTTCAGTTTTTCTAATGGCAATTTGCATATACTCCAGAATGTCATAAAGAGTGATCAGCTTAACAGCAATTACTTTCAAAGTCAATATTTGCTTAGAAAATGACGTTTAACCCCCAAAACACATTTCAACATCATTGCAGTCCTGCCTTAAAAGGAGCAGCTAACATCGTTTAAGTAAGAATGACACCACTGGACACTTTAAAAGGAGGCTGGTGCTTGGTATCATTGTTTCTCTTCAGTTAACCATGGTTATCTCTAAAGAAACACGTGCAGCCATCATTGCACTACACAAAAATGGCCTAACAGGGAAAAGTATCGAAGCTAGAAAGATTGCACCTCAATCATCAAGAACTTCAAGGAGGGGGGCGTGTCCTGACGCAGCACATGCAGGACGCGTGAGACCGGAGCTCCGGCACCAGAGCCTAGATAAACGGCGATTTTACCTGTTTCCAGCCCGCATAACGGCTCCCGGACAGAGGCACAGCTGCTCCTACCCGAGGGGAACGTGGCCATGCCGAGACAATCGCTCCGGAGCAAGGAGCAGCCCCCTAAGGTAACGGACTTTTTCACATCAAGCCCGGCGGCAGCAGCCCGACCTAAAATGGCGACGGCTCAATCCTCAGCGCCGCGCTCCCCCCACTCAGACAGGGCCTCTAATAGCCCGAGAGCAGGAGGAGTGGGAGAGGATGATAACACTCCAGTTACAATGGGAGCTTTGAGGGGCCTGCTTGAGTCTTTCCAGAGATCCATTAAAACGGATATAAAGGACAGCATAAGGGAGCTCAGAGAAGACATGGCTGCCATGGGGGAGCGCACCCACCATCTTGAATCTAAAATGGCGGAGTTTGCCACAGCTCATAATGAGCTCGCTGATAGCTATCAGTGTGTGGAACAAGATATTAAAGATTTGAGAGCTATTTCCTGGGATTTGGAGGATAAATGAGGAGAAATAACCTTAAGATCAGAGGCATCCCAGAGGCTGATGGGGAGGAGGATATTAAAGAAATAGTTCACTCATTTCTCTGCTTTTTGCTACCGGATATACCGGCCATGGACCTTTTGCCTGATAAAGCCTATAGACTGCCTAAACCCCATACCATCAGACAGGATTTGCCCAGGGATGTTCTGGTGGGTCTGAACTCACCTAGACCAAGAGACTTGGTTCTCCACAAGATGAGACAGCACCCTCAGGACACTGGGACTTATAAAGGGTGGCAAACATACCCTGACTTATGCCAAGGAACTTTAGCACGACGCAGGGACTTTGCCCCGCAGTGCAAAATTCTCCGCGAACGGGGCATACCATACTCATGGGGAACCCCAGTTCATGTGTCATTCCGATACAAGGGCAACAAACATATTTTTACGTCGCCCTCCAAGCTCAAAGCGGCAATTGGAGTATGGAACTTGCAGCGATCTCCAACCTCTCCTTCAGCAGCTACTAAGAACCAGCGAAGAAATGCAGAAAGCCCTCACCATTCTCAGGGGCTGGAGACTGATCTTATACAGACATCATGGGTCTCTTGAGTGCCGGTTATGGTGTTTCCTGGCCTAAGCTTCCGGTTGTTTAGGCCGTGGATTTGTGAGTGGTGCACCTCACTACCATCGAGGTGGCTGCCTTTCACTCACATACAATTTTCCCCCATACTCAGCCCCGACCTGTGTGCAGGAGGGTGACTGACTTATTGTTATTGTTATTACGAGTTGATATATCTCCTTCTTTATCTCTGTGTGGTTGACTTTTCTCTCCCCTTCCTTCCCTCTCCTCTACTCCCAGCCCCTGCCCCTTTCTTCCCTTCCCTCTCCTGAACTTTGAAGTTGCGACATCCTAACTTTTGTTTTACAGCGGTCCAGTTCCTGGCTCAGGAGAAACTGATAGCTCAATTGAGCTGGTAAGATACTAAACTACTCTAAAGCTCAAGTATTCAACAATAATGAGTATATCAATGAGCTCACTGAACGTAAATGGCCTCAACACGCCATGTAAGCGCTCGATTCTCTGGCAGCATCTGAAAAAAACACAACATGATGTGGTTTTCTTGCAGGAAACTCATTTGTTGGTAAAAGATCATCCTAGATTGGCCTCATCTCTCTACCCAACGCAGTTTTTAGCAGGGGGGGCAACGAAAAAAGCGGGGTGGCCATTCTGATTCACAGATCGGTCACATTTAAGTTAATCAGAGAGGTCTCTGATCCAGAAGGCAGATATGTGATTATAGTTTGCCTCATTAACGACAAACCCTTTACTTTGGCCTCGGTTTATGGACCAAACGTTGGTCAAATACGTTACCTGAGGTCGGTTTTACCTAAGGTTACTTCTGTGGCACAGGGAGGTAAGATTTTAGCAGGGGACTTTAACATCCCGATGAACAAACAACTTGATTGCTCAAAGCCTTCTGTATACCGGTCGGAGCTGGGGCTTGTGGCCTCGATGCATGATTTGCATGACGTGTGGAGGTATATGCATTCTGATGAAAGAGACTACACTTTTTACTCTCACCGCCATAGGTCACAAAGCAGGCTCGACTATTTCCTGATTGATGACTCGGTGCTACAGACATGCTTGGACTCCAATATAGGTTCCATCACATGGTCTGATCATGCCCCAGTTTCACTCAGGATAGCCGACTCGGCCGCCGCTCGTCCACCAGCCCATTGGAAATTAAATACCCATCTTCTGACCTCCCCCTCTAATACTGACCAAATTTCTAGGGCCATTAATCTTTACTTCGAGGAAAATTCCACACCCGATATGCCCCCGGACACCTTGTGGTTTGCCCACAAGGCTGTTCTTAGAGGCCATCTTCTAAAAATGGCGGCCATAGCTAAAAGGGAACGCAGTCAAAAAGTTGCCGTACTCCTAGATAAAATTAAACATTTAGAGACCCTGCAGAGAAACATGGCGCTGACTGGACAACTCCCCGACTTATTGAGTGCCAGACGAGAGCTTAGAGCTCTTCTTCTGGTACAAGCAGAGCTTCAACTTAAAAAAACCGGGGCGAAATTTTATGGTATGGGAGACAGGGCTGGAACGTTACTAGCTAGGAGAGTAAAAAAGAGAGAGCTTCAGGCAAAAATCCCCTTTCTTCGGAGAGGAGATGGCACAACAGTCCGAAACCCCATTGCAATAGCTAACGAAATTGGGTCTTATTACAAGTCCTTATATAACCTGCGAGATTCTGATTCAGAGCCCCAACCCTCAGCGGATGCTATTAAGGCTTTCTTAGATAAAGCCAAGCTTCCTTCCCTCTCAGCAGAACAACTTAACTTTCTTAATACGCCCTTCACTGAACAGGAAATTTTGGGGGTTGTAACTTCTTCCAAAAAACGATCTGCTCCGGGCCCCGATGGATTTCCTTTCCAATATTACTCCATCTTCTGCAATCTCTGACCAAACCCCTGCTGGATGTGTTTAACTTCTGGAGAGGAGCTGGATCCATTAAGAGGGAGGGACTTGAGGCAACTATATCCACCCTTCCTAAACCCGGAAAATCGCCTGACTCCCCGGGCAACTTTCGACCGATTGCGTTATTAAATTGTGACGTCAAGTTATATGCTAAAATATTAGCTAACAGACTTGGAGCAGTTTTGCCCACCCTGATAGGGTTGGAGCAGGTGGGATTTGTCCCGGGGAGACAGGCCAGTGATGGAACGAGGAGACTGGTGGACTTGCTGGAAATCATGGAGAGGAAGGGGGCTCCCGGTGCATTCCTGTCCCTCGACGCTGAAAAAGCGTTTGACAGGGTGCACTGGGGGTACCTCCGGGAGGTACTCCAAAAGTTCGGAGTAGTAGGAGATTTTCAGAGGGCCATTATGGCTCTGTATTCCTCTCCCTGTGCTTCGGTCAGGGCATCAGGATTTTCGTCTTCCATTTTTGATGTTTCTAACGGAACCCGGCAGGGGTGCACCCTCTCCCCGCTAATTTTTGCCATGGTAATGGAACCGTTAGCAGCGGTGGTGAGGGGGGACCCTGAAATTCGGGGGGTGGAGGTGGGCCCCATGGAGCATAAGATAGGGCTTTATGCCGATGATGTGGTCTTCATGTGCTCCCACCTCCCCTCTACGATCCCGAGAATTTTAAGGGTCTTGGAGGAATTTTCCCTGGCCTCATATTACAAGCTAAATATGTCTAAGTCCTCCTTCTACCCGATTAATCTTACCGGTCCTGATCAGAGAGACATCAGAAGACAGTTCTCCTTCGCCTGGGCGGAAGAGGGATTCACATACTTAGGTTTATATATAACTAAACTCAAAAGAATGGTTAGACAAAACATTGAATTACTGCACAAGCAGGTAAAAAAAGAACTGGATAAACATTCTGGCCTGTTTCTGTCATGGATGGCCAGAATCCAAATTGTTAAAATGATCTATTTGCCTAAGATCCTGTATTTACTGAGAAGTCTTCCCCTCCTTTTCCCGAATAAGTTCCTACGGGCATTTCAGGCAACATTGGGACGCTTTATCTGGCAGGGTAAACCACATCGAGTAACAGGTAGGATTCTCACCCTGCATTCCTCGATGGGAGGGTTGGGAGCCCCGGATATCCACTCCTATCATAAAGCAGTCCATCTGGAAGCGGCTAGACAGTGGTGGGCACAAGAACAGTCCTCTCTATGGCACCAGATCGAAGCCTCCTTTGCCCCAGGGCAGTCCACTCGGCTACTTTTGGAAACTGGCCTGATGGGGAGTTTCCAGATACCCAATGGCCTTTCCTCAATGAGGGCCTTGTTGATTGTTTGGGCCAGGGAGAGAAAAGATTTACTGCCCTTTTTACATAGATATATTTCTGTAGATGCAGTGGAGCATTCAGTTGGGTCCCTGTCCCTTCGTTCCTGGAAGGTGAGAGGTATTCTCCTGTTAAATCAAATTGTAGAGGAGGGAGTTTTGAAATCTTTCTCAGAGCTGGTGAGGGAATTTAGCATTCCCAACAATGATTTCTTTAAATATTTGCAAGTGCGACATTTTCTAGCCTCTGTCTCCCTGCCTAGTACGCCCCAGGAAGCTTTCATTGGCCCTATACAGGCTTTCTTTAAGTCAAAGGGCAGTAGCTCAGGAGGGATTTCTATTATTTACAAAGCTCTACTGAATATTCACTCCAGACAAAAATTACCTTATATGACCAAATGGGAGGGGGACCTGGGTTTTTCTGCTCCTCTGGAGGTTTGGCAAGAAGCGGCCTCACATGCTTCCCTCTACTCGTCTTGCATAGGTCATTTGGAACAGGCCAAGAAGCTCCAGCTCCGCTGGTATCTAACTCCTGACCGGGTGGCTAAATTTGGGAATGGGAGCTCCTCCAACTCCAGCAATTGTTGGCGGGGTTGCCCCTCAGTGGGGTCCCCTGCCCACATCTGGTGGGAGTGTCCGGTTATTAGACCCTTTTGGATCAAGGTGGAGAGGTTGATTGGTTCCCTCACAGGGCTTCCCTTGACTTTGGAAGCCCCTGTTGCCCTATTGGGTTTGGGCCTTGATCTGGTCCCCAGACCTCTCCGTCCAATTGTTACTAATACTCTAATTGCGGCAAGATTATGTGTAGCCTCTATGTGGAAATCAATCGGTCCTCCTTCTATGTCGGACTTGATAAACCGTTTAAACTTACATTTTCAATATGAACTTGTATTAGCTCATGATCTTCCTAAACGGAACAGAGTGTTGACATGGTGGGATCCTTGGAAACTGTCTGCTCATAACACTGTCCAAGTCCCCGGTTGAATATACTGTCTACACTACTTGTGATTCTTTTATGGGCCATACTGTATTGCTGTGACTTGTGATTCTCTCCCTGCCCTACCCCCCCAATTCCTCTCCTCCTCCCTCCCCATTCCTTCCTATATCAACCTCCTTTGTTTATGTGAGTTTATTTTTGTGATTTCCCTTTTAGTCTGTGAACATTTGTTGTATTCCACAGTACTTTGTATATGAAAAACTTTTCAATAAAAATACAATGGTTAAAAAAAAAAAAGAACTTCAAGGAGAGAGCTTCCATTGTTGTCAAAAAGGCTCCAGGGCGCCCAAGAAAGACCAGCAAGCGCCAGGACCGTGTCATTCTCAAAACGTTTGGCCATGACTGTAGTACAGCTCCCCACAGGTGGGGCTTTACCTCAGGGCAGCGAGGGTGGATGAGGGGAGTTGTAGTAGCGGCTTGCAGGGGACGTGGTGGGCAGCGGCGGGGAAGCAGACTCGCACACACAATAGTCTTTGTTTCGGTACCTTTTACTGATGTCCGGTAACAGGTACAGTCCAAGAGGGGTACCAGGTTCTCTGTGCAATTTGGGATTTTCACCTTGAGAGTTGTGAGGCCTCCTTTGCTACTGTGTACGGTGGTTTGTGGTAAGTCCTGCCTATAGCTGAACTCGCCGCTTTCTTCCCTCTCAGAGCTTTACTCTGTAACCGACAATGAGGGCCTTCTGTGGGGTCCCTATACTCCTCTTGAGCCCCTGGTTCTGTGCTTGGTCAGGTTTGAGTGTCTCTATTAAGTTAAATCATAAGGAAAAATCTGGGCACTAGAGGGCTGGGTGTATTCCTAGGCTCGTGTTTGCTCCCAGCAATATGGTGTTGCACTAGTCTAAACGAGGCTCAGTCACAATGTTTATCCAAAAATTTTGAAGAAAAGACGGCAATCACCATTATATGAAGGTTCATTTAATCCAAATACTCTGTTAGGAGATGCGGGTTACAAACATTTTGTGGCGGGGAGGGAGGGGCAAGGAGGACGACGGGCGCACGTTTCGCCTGGTGTCAGGCAATATATCCTTCTGGTTTCTCCAGGCTTTTCCTGCTTCAGTATTTCTCCTGCAGGGTTGGACTCCGGTGTCCGGGTGAGCTAAATGGATCCTATATACGGTCCCTTGTCCTTACTCCTCCACTGGCCTCCGTCCCTCTCTCTGGAGTGCTCCACAGTGGGTCAGTGTCCCTTGGTTCTGGGCCTTGCTTTGCCCAGCAACCATCGGGTCTTTCCAGCACCTTCTCTAGGCTGCTTCACTGGACTCAACGGCTCAGAGCAGACTAACTGCCTAACTGTCTCCCCTCAGGTCTGGGTCTTTTATAGGGGATCTGGCTTGAGACAGCCAGTAGAGCTCCCCCTCCAAGTCTGGGATGATAGATGTTGTGTGCTATGGGTACCAAAGTGTAAATCCCTCTTTGCACCGGATGGGTCCTGTGGCAATCCCCAGCAGGGGTGCCACACGGGTCACAGCCCGCCTCAGTATCTTTGGCTGTGTAGCACCTACCTTAGCTATGGCGGCCTCTCTCCTCCTGTGTGGTGCTCTGCACTCTGGATTGACGCTGGCAGTGAAGGGGTAAACTGCCGTGACATCAGGAGCATCTGCACCAGCTGCATGTGGGGTCAGAGAGCCGCCTGCCTGGAGATCCAGGACCGGGAAGTAAAGGGCGCAGGGAACATCATTTATTAGTTGTACCTGGCTGGAAACTAAAAATTACAGCGAAGCCCACATTGTTTTTATTTATTTTTTTTTATTATTTCAAGAATTTAAAAAAGGGCTCCGCTGTATTTTGATTACCAGCCAGGTAAAACTAGGCATCTGGGGGTGGGTGGGTGGCAACCTCTACCTGCCTGTTATACCTGTGTTGGTGACCAAAAATACAGTGGAGCCCCATATCATCAGTGCAAAATTTCACTTGAGGGGAGCTCCATTGTTTAGGCACGTCAGACAATCTCCAAATGCGACATGTTGTTCACTAAAGTTTTCAGCTAATTTTCCGCTTGGAGCATCAAATGGCGCTCCTTCTCTTCTGAGCCCTGCCAACGCCCAAACAGTGGTGGTTTTCCACAACATATGAGGTATCGGTGTACTCAGGAGAAATTGCCCAACAAATTTTAGGGTCCATTTGCTGTTTTTTTCCCTTGTAAAAATGCAAAATTTGAGGTTAAAGCAACATTTTTGTTAATTTAAATGTTAATTTTTTCCTTCCACATTGTTTTAGTTCCTGTGAAGCTACTGAAGGGTTAATTCTCTTCATGAATGTGGTTTTAAGTAGTCTGAGGGGTGCAGTTTTTGGAATGGTGTCCCTTTTGAGTAATTTCTGTCACATCGGCCCCTCAAAGTGACTTCACATGTGATGTGGTCACAAAACGTGGCTTTTAAATTTTGTTGGAAAAATGAGACATTGCTGATGAACTTTGAACCCTTCTAACTTCCTAACAAAGAAAAATATTGTGTCCAAAGATGTGCTGATGTGAAGCAGACATGAGGGAAATGTTATTGATTAACTATTTTGTGGGACATAACTCTGTGGTTTAACAGAATAGAAATTAAAAACTTGAAAATTGCTACATTTTCAACATTTTTGCCGAATTTACGATATTTTCACAAATAAACGCAAAAAATATCGTCCTAAATTTACTACTGACATGAAGCCCAATATGTCACGAAAAAACAGTCTCAGAATCGCTAGGATCCGTTGAAGCATTTCCGAGTTATTGGCTCATAAAGGGACACTGGTCCAAATTGCAAAAAATGGTTTGTCATTAAGGTGAAAAGTGACTCAGTCCTTAAAGGGGTTGAGTAATATACAATGTTCTGACTTTACATCTTATTGTTTTCCTTCATCTTGTCCCTGGTTCTCTAAACAGATAATTATTGTATTATTAATATGCTATCTAACTTAATGATATGACAAATATAAGCATGCTGAATTCTACCATTTTCAGTATTAGTAGTAGTTAAATCTTTATACCCGGTAACCTAAGCACAGGAGTTAAGACGCCTACATTGGCTCCACAGGGCCTTCAACTTCTCCTGATTTCCTGAAAGATCCCTCAGTTCACATTTACATTAACCTCTAATTCAATGACACCTCAGATATTATAAAATAGACTACTGTACTGTTGTTTTAATGGCACATAATTCTTTATTTTACTAGTCTATTGTGTATATTCTTAACATTCTAATTAGTTGCAGATGTTTCTCATTAGATTTCAACACTTGAATTTAGGTTTTATTTTTTTGGCAGCGATATCAATTTTTTTTTTTCGTATATGGGAAATTTCTTCTGCAATATTTGTCTTGCGTCCATGTAGAAAAATAATATAATTTTACTATTCAATTTGCAGTACAGAATACTTTTTATTTAAATATATAAAATTAGTTATACTAATTATACTAATAGTATACAGTACACATCTGTTCATACAGTAGTTGTCCCTGTTCTTAGTGGAATATGCACATTGTATCTTCAGAGAGAGCAACAAAACCTTGAAGGAACACAAATGGAAACCAACCCAAATGTGTGTTTAAACCTTGGTCTGGGGAACTTGCTATCTACCTTATGGAGAGGCGTTTGCCTGTAACCATAAGAAGACAGTTAAGTAGATAAGGAGATTTAAAGCCGCATCCCTCTACTAGGAAATATGCAAATTTGCACTTCAGTAAGGAAGTGGATGAACTCTAGCGCCACCTTTAGGTAGCTCCTCAAAGTCATAGTCTACTTTTTTCACAAGCCTTTTAATATGACTAGGGGTTTGTGCCAGATCAGAACCCCAAACTACAGACGCTGCATTTCGGGGTAACTGCCCCTCATCAGTGTAGTGTGTGGGATATTCTGATCTGGCTGTGTGAGTGGGCTAAGATGAGGTCTGGGGAACTCGCTATCTACCTTATGGAGAGGAGTTTGCCTGCAACCATAAGAAGACAGTTAAGTAGGTAAGGAGATTTAAAGCCGCATCCCTCCTCTAGGAAATATGCAAATTTGCACTTCAGTTATCAAGTGGATGAACTCTAGCGCCACCTTTAGAAAGTTGTCAAAGTCAACTATGACATTGAGGAGCTACCTAAAGGTGGCGCTAGACTTCACTTCCTAACTGAAGTGTAACTTTGTTTAAACCTTAGATTTTTCAAAGTATCCCCTTTTACTCTGATGACAGCTTTACAACCCCTTGGCATTTTCTCAACCAGATAGTATATGCAAACATATACAAAAGGCAAGTATTGAACACGTCACCAATTTTATAAGTAAATAGATTGTATTCCTAACTGTTGACATGAATTTCTCACAGGATTTTGGTAACAACCGATCCAATTTACACAGGCAAAGAGAAGAAATTGTAGATGTCCATAAATTTAGTGATGTGTAATAATGAGAAATGACACAAAAATAGTATTGAACTTGCTTATTGAAATTTATTTAATACTTCTTACAAAAGCCTTTGTTGGTGATGACAGCTTCAAGATGCCTCCTGTATGGAGAAACTGGTTGCATGCATTGCTCAGATGTGATTTTGGGCCATTCTTCCACACAAACACTCTTAAACTCCTGAAGGTCCCATCGGCTCCTTCTATGAACTCTTCTATGAGTTTTAGTTCCATCTATAAAATTTTCTATTGGATTCAGGTCAGGTGATTGGCTGACATTTTACATTCTTTACATTGGCTGACATTTACATTCTTTCTCTGAAACCATTTAAGAGTTTCCTTGGTTGTATGTCTGGGATCAATGTCTTCCTCAAATGGCCACATTTAATCTTCAACATCCTGGGAGATGGCAGAAGATTTTTATTGAGAATCCTTCAGTTAAATGAATTTTGCCAGTGCTGTATGCTGAAAAACAGCCCAACAATCCTGATGTTCTGACCTCCAAATCTAACTATTGGTATGGTGTTTTTAGTGTGATATCCTGTGCATTTGGTCTCCAACATGGTGTGTATTATGGCTTCCACAGAGTTCCATTTTATTGTCTCATCTGACCAGACTATATTCTCCCAGTATTTCACAGGCTTGTCTAAATGTTGTTGAGTAAACCTTAAATGTACTTGAAGATGCTTTTTGTTCAGTAATGGGGTCTTGTGTGGTGAGCGTGCATACAGGCCATGGAGGTTGATTGCATTACTTATTGTTTTCCTTGGAACAAGTGTACCTGCTGATTCCAAGTCTTTTTGTAGGTCTATACAGGTGGTTTTAGGTTCTGAGGTGACTAATCTGATAATTCTTTACACTTCTATGTGTGAAATCATGTACAGATCACATGTAAAATAGTGAAATTATATTCTTTCCATCTCTGGATTATGGTCCTGGCAGTGCTCACTATAACCTTCAGTAGATTAGAAATCTTGTGTAATCAATGCCATCAATATGTTTTGCAGCAATAAGGTTGCAAAGGTCTTAACACAGCTCAATGGTTTTACCCATCATGAGATGTTTTTGTGTGGCACCTTGATAATGCGACACCTTTTTATAGACCAACAGTTGAACCAACTGATATTTTTCACAAAGTAGCAGGATTGCTTTGTAATTACTGATAGATTTCAGCTAGTGTCATGACTTTCCAAGGTTTTTTGCACCTCTCCATGTATGCAATAGGCTTTTTCCCTGTGTAATTTCTCATTTTTATGCATAACTTAGTTTATGGACATTCATGGTTTGATTTCTTTGCCTGTGTGGTATGGATGGGTTGTTACCGACATCTAGTGAGAAATGGATACCAATAGCACCTTTAGAAATGTATTTAGTTAGAAAATGAGTGATATTTAATAGTTATTCCACAAGCTCTATGTGCAATGTGTAAGGTTATTATGCAAATAGATGAAAAACGTAAAATTTAACATCTCAATTGATTATTTTTATCAGCTAAAGTGAGAATAATAACCAAACAACTAATAATGTACAAAAATGTATTTCTAAAACTTAAAAATATACATATCGGTGACCAATATAGTCACTCTTTTTTCCAATAAAAGCCATAAGTAAGCCTTCCAGTCATTGAGTCTCTGTCAATTATCAACTTTTTGGGCAGCACCAACCACAGTCCTCCCATTTTCGTTCAGAGACGTGACTATTTCCTTTAATGTAAATCTCCCATTCTAGAATGGCCAACAAGTTCTAAATTGGGTTTAGGTCAGGCCAGAGGTCCTGTCCTTATTCTTTCATTTTTAAGAACTTTCCTGAGAGTCAAGCAGTGGAGAGTTGGATGCATGTGATGGAGCATTGTGCTGCATAAAAAAAATCATGGTTTTCGGTAAAGATGCAGACTTTTTTTTTTTTTAAAACTGCTTGAAGAAAGTGTCTTTTATCAACAGGCAGTAGGTTTTGACGATGATTTTGAGTCCATTTTAAATCACAAAAGGTCCAAATGGCTAATTTTTAATAATAGCAGCCCATGGCAGTACCTCACCTCAACCTTGATGGTGTCTGAGTCCAAGTGGAGATCTGTGCCCATTAATTTTCCAGCCACGGCCCATCCATCTGGTGTGTCAAGAGCCATTCTTATCTCATCAATCCATTAAACCTTTGATATATCTTTCTTCAGATATTTATTGGCCTAGTTTTGACGTTTACACCTCTTTGTCTTGTTTAGTGGTGGTCAGGTTTACGCCTCCCATACCTTGTCCATGTCTCTGAGCGCTGACGAGGGGCAATCAGTCACCCTGAAACACCATGTCTACAAATTGAGGTTATGATCTGGCAGCCATTTTGAAGTTGGCCATTTTGGATCCACACCGAAGAAATAGATATAGGTAATCCTATAGTATTCAGTATTTTACAGCAGAGGTATTACTTCTAAAATGTAACTTTTACTGATTTGTTTAAAACAAAGGGAACGATATGTCCCAACCTGTGCAGTTGAACAATTGATACACACAAGAAGGGGAAAAGGGGGATACCAATGACCCTGTTCTTTCCTTAGCTTGCCCTGCCTAGCAACGGAGTTTTAAGCATGTAAAAAAAAACTTATATTGGTGTCCCCGTACCACGACGGCTGACACTTCTGACCCTTGTTCGGTGTCTGGAAAGGGGTCAATAACACATCATACTTCCTAGATCCCCCTGTGTCACAATGTACTTAGGAGTCCAGAAAAAAGAGGTTGATCCTCAAAGTCCGGGTCTATCCCTTGAACTTAGTGGTAAAAAAACACTCAGTGCTTGTCAACCCTATATATGGCGGTATTCCCTTCTAATAGTATAAAGCAGAGGTCCCCAACTCCAGGCCTCAAGGGCCGCCAACAGTGCAGGTTTTCAGGATTTCCTTAGTATTGCACAGGTGCTAATGTGATCATCTGCACAGGTAATGATTCCAAGCCCTGTGCAATACTAAGGAAATCCTGAAAACCTGCACTGTTGGCGGCGCTTGAGGCCTGGATTTGGGGACCCCTGGTATAAAGTATTATGGGAAACAATATGGATTATACAATGTAATTAACAATCATATTCCAAGTAGGTACTAATGGAACCTAAATATCCAACCAATGTTGGTAATTTACAAATGAGTACATCCAAAGTTTCCCACACTCGTTTCCCACCATACAATGAAACAAATAAAACAATTCCTTGTTCAGGAATCAAACCCAGTACTGGGATACAACTTATTTGTCCCCCTTTTCATTCACAGTTTCCTTAGTGGTCAGCTAGGAACCAAATGCATGCAGAGCATAGATGCACTTCACATGTAGGTCACAAATGTACAGTCATATGAAAAAGTTTGGACACCCTTCTTAATCTTACTCTTTTTTTTGGTTTAAAATTGTTTTTTTGCAACAGCTATTTCAGTGTGATATATGTAATAACTGATGGACACAGTAATATTTCAGGATTGAAATGAGGTTTATTGTACTAACCAAAAATGTGAAGTATGCATTATTTCAAAATTTGACAGGTGCCAAAGTATGGGCACCCTTCTGATTTTCATGATTTGAATACTCCTAACTACTTTTTAGTGACTTACTGAATCACAAATTGGTTTGGTAACCTCATTGAGCTTTATACTTCATAGCCCGGTGTATCCAATCATGAGAAAAGCTATTTCAGATGTCCACTTGCAAGTTGTTCTCCTAGTTGCATCTTATCTGAGGAGTGGCATCATGGGCTCCTCAAAACAGCTCTCAAATGATCTGAAAAATAACATTGTTAAACATAGTTGTTCAGGGGAAGGATACAAAAAGTTGTCTCAGAGATTTAACCTGTCAGTTTCCACTGTGAGGAACATAGTAAGGAAATGGAAGACCACAGAGACAGTTCTTGTAAAGGCCACAAATGGCAGGCCAACAAAAATATCAGAAAGGCAGAGAAAAAGAATGGTGAGAACAGTCAAGAACAATCCACAGACCACCTCCAAAGACCTGCAGCATCATCTTGCTGCAGATGATGTCACTGTGCATCGGTCAACAATACAGCGCACACTGCACAAGGAGAAGCTGAATGGGAGAGTGATGCGAAAGAAGCCGTTTCTGCATGCACGCCACAAACAGAGTCGCCTGAGGTATGCAAAAGCACATTTGGATAAGCCAGTTTCATTTTGGAAGAAGGTCCTGTGGACTGATGAAACAAAGATTGAGTTGTTTGGTCATACAACAAGGCGTTATGCATGGCGCCACAAAAAACACAGCATTCCAAGAAAAACACTTGCTGCCCACTATCAAATATGGGGGAGGGTCCATCATGCTTTGGGGCTGTGTGGCCAATGACGGCACCGGGAATCTTGTTAAAGTTGAGGGTCGCATGGATTCCACTCAGTATCAGCAGATTCTTGAGAATAATGTTCAAGAATCAGTGTCAAAGTTGAAGTTACGCCGGGGATGGATCTTTCAGCAAGACAATGATCCAAAACACCGCTCCAAATCTACTCAGGCATTCATGCAGAGGAACAATTACAATGTTCTGGAATGGCCATCCCAGTCCCCAGACCTGAATATCATTGAACATCTGTGGGATGTTTTGAAGCAGGCTGTCCATGCTCAGCGACCATCAAACTTAACTGAACTGGAATTGTTTTGTAAAGAGGAATGGTCAAAAATACCTTCATCCAGGATCCAGGAACTCATTAACAGCTACAGGAAGCCACTAGAGGCTGTTATTTTTGCAAAAGGTGGATCTACTAAATATTAGTGTCACTTTTCTGTTGAGGTGCCCATACTTTTGCACCTGTCAATTTTTGAAATAATGCATATTTCACATTTTTGGTTAGTACAATAAATCTCATTTCAATCCTGAAATATTACTGTGTCCATCAGTTATTACATATATCATACTGAAATAGCTGTTGCAAAAAAACAATTTTAAACAAAAAAAAAAGAGTAAGATTAAGAAGGGTGCCCAAACATTTTCATATGACTGTACTTATCTTATCCTGAAGTCATACACTCAATGCATTTTCCCCATCAGAGATGCAGTGATGGGTTCATCAGGAGTGATCAGCTATGGTACAGGGCATGTTCATCAGCCCTATGGCGCCTAGGGTACGGTCTTGATACTCTCCCACTCTCCTCAAATCACAGTGGATGGCATCATGTAGCAATGTAAGATATCCAGTGGCATTGAGGTTTCCATTGATGAAGAATGGCCCCACTATCTTTGTACTCCATATACCACACCATACCATCACTTTTTGTGTTCCAACAGTCTTGGAGGGATCTATCCACTGTGGGTTAGTGTCAGACCAATAGCGCTGGTTTTGTTTGTTAACTTCACCATTCACAAAAAAGATTGCCTCATCCCTCATCTGAAGGCAATTGTCTATGCTGTGAAGATACGAGATGTGCAGCATCTGAAACAATGGATACTGGAAGCCTGTGCTAGCATTTCTTCTGCGGTGTTGTTATCAGTGTGTCAAGAGTGGAAGAAGAAGGTTGCATTGACAATCCAACACAATGGGCAGCACTTTGAACACATTTTATAAGTGGCCATAAACTTGTAAATAACTCGTGAAAGAATAAAGTTACATTAAAACCAAGCACACCATTGTTTTTCTTATGAAATTCTCAATATGTTTGTGTGCACATGACCCTCTTCCCATTGAAAAAAATAAAGTTGACCGACTTCAAAATGGCCACCATGGTCACCACCCATCTGGAAAAGTTTTCCCCCTCCCATATACTAATGTGTCACAAACAGGAAGTTGATATCACCAACCATTCCCATTTTATTTAGGTGCATCCATATAAATGGCCCACCCTGTATAATTAAGGACCCTCAGTGGGCCTAATGAATATTAATCAACTAAACAGTTCTGGTAAAAATAAAAAGTTCTTAAAAACTAATTATTCCAAAAGTTACAGATTACTGTAAATCTCTATATATCCCAATATGAAGCTAAAAATACAAGTTGTTCTGCAAAAATCACTTACTTAAAATTTAAGAGCCCTGAAATTAGATGATACAAGAATTAAAAAAGGCTAAAATTGCCAAGAAAATTTGTTTTGTACAAAACATTATCTTAAGGTCATATAAC
Source organism: Allobates femoralis (assembly GCA_033576535.1). Lineage (NCBI taxonomy): Eukaryota > Metazoa > Chordata > Amphibia > Anura > Aromobatidae > Allobates > Allobates femoralis. Next base: position 66,590,262 of record JARQOC010000001.1, read on the forward strand.
TCGGACGAGGATCGCATTGCAGAGCATGGAATGCCCGTGACTCCCCTGACCTAAGTGGGACAGCTCAATATATTAGAATGCAGCTGTTACACTCTGGTCAGGGGAGCCACTGGTCAGTCCAGACATTTTGATGCGATTGTCATACATGTTCTATGGCCATCTGGCTCCGGCCTAATGGCTATTTGCTATGCTCAAACTCTGTATCATCTGTATTATTCTCTAAACTCAACCAAGTTTTCCTTGTTAAGTGAGAAAACCTAAACATCTGTTCGGAAAAGTAATAAACCCCCAGAAGTGTGAAAGCTATCTTTTATTTGCGTGTGATTTCAGGAATATATGAGCAGTTATAAATTTAACGATGGTCTTAGCAAATGTCTCCCAAATGAAGACTTGTAGCGAGCAATGATTGTGTCACAAGTCAACAAAGCTCAAACAACAAGGGAACTCGGGTGTCTCTGACTCCTTCACCAAACTCACGAAGCATCGAGGGATGTAATTAAATTTGTTGACTGCTATTGACAACAAGATTTAGTTTCATGAAGTGAAATTGTCCTAAACCATTGAAAACAGGCTGGGGAAATTACATCTCGGTATGGTTTCCCGAATATATGACTCACATGTTGGAACCCAACACGAGCCAAAAATAAAGCAGATAAAGTAACACGAGTTTGGGTTGAGCATTCAAATTATGAATGTTTTACCTAAAAAGGGAAAATCATTACCCGTGTTTTAGAGAGAATGGATCAGTGTGAAATAGATCAATGGTTTCTATTTTTCTGTTCAAATTCTGATATATGATCCTATTTATGCCTGTAAAACACTATTATGCCGTGTAATAAGGGAAAGTCACAGAATCCAACGGAAACTTATCTTTACATCAACTCAATCTTTAGATCAACTAATTTCACATTTGCATTGATTTTCTACATTCTGTTTATAATTAAGTAAAGAAAAAAATTCAATTACTGGTGAGAGCTGTATTATTAGTATGCATTCATAAAGGTTAATTTTAAAATTTGTATTTAAAGATATACTTAAAGGTACCTTTACACGCCACCACTGCGGGGTAGCAACTGCCTGGCAATCGGGATTTTTGTCACTGTTGCCTTGAAATTGCTACGAAGTTGCTGCGTGTAATTTGGGAAAGTGATCGGGTTTCTCGCAGTTGCTCCTGGTAGCTGTTTCTGAGCCATGTTCTAAAATCCAAGGCAACACAAAGGGAGAATTACCCTGGTATTGGCGTGTAAACTGGGGACAGGGATGGAATCAGCGTCGCCTAGTGATTTCCCAGGGGTGTGACACAGCCTCATGGATACTGATCCCCATCAGCGATGATTGGTGGGGGCTACTGTGTTTCCATTGGCTGTCCCTTCACAGGGCGCCATATTTAAAGAGCTGTCCATTCACACTCCACAATTGGAATGGTGTCATGTATTAGCCAGCCTTCCTGCGCAGGCTGGCCAATCATGACGCTATTGCGTTGTCCAATCAGCGTGTTGGCATCACGGAATACACAACTCTGTCACGCCTATGTACTTGCGGCACGAAAGATGTATGCCCACATTCCCTTAGTGGTTGCGGCGTGTGAAGCGGCGACGGTGTTCAACAGTAAGTTATCCGTAGGATCAGTTTCAACTTCTGGGGAACCATGATTCCTTCAGCTGACGACGCAATTGTGGCGTGTACATGCGGCATCAGCGATCGTTAGCAACCGTTAAAAACATGCATGTGCACGTTCGGTTGCTACCAATTGCCAGTGATAGTGGCGGCGTGTAAAGGTACCTTTATAGTATTTACAAGTGATCATAGACCTTTTTTTTTCAATTTACTCTTGTTGCTATTCTCCAGTGATCTACAGGGTTAATTTTAATTGATGTGTGTAGTCTAACTAAATAAATATTACTGGAAAATACTCATGGGATTTTTTAAGACAAACCCAAGATGTCCCAAGCTATTTCCGTGCTCTATGGGTTGCAAGACCAACAGATCAATAGGTCGGGGGTGGCATAATCAAGAGCTACAGTATATGGGCTCTTTTTCTAGGAATCAGTGTAAATTGCACACCACACACAATAAGAAACAAACCGTTTATTGGCTATACATACAGAAAATAAAGACATGGCCAGATGCGTCTAAGTTATAGATATTAGTCAACTTAAGAACAGTACTGCGAAAACCAAATTACACAGGAAAGGATTTGCATGATACAAAAATATACAGGGTGGGCCATCTATATGGATGCACCTAAATAAAATAGGAATGAATGGTGCTATAAACTTGAAATAATAGTTATGTTAAAACCAAGCACACCATTGTTTTTCATATGAAATTCTCAATAATTTTGATGTGTCACATGACCCTCTTCCCATTGTAAAAAATAAAGTCGGATCCATAATGGCCAACTTCAAAATGGCCACCATGGTCACCACCCATCCGGAAAAGTTTTGCCCCTCCCATATGCGAATGTGCCACAAACGGGAAGTTGATATCACCAACCATTCCCATTTTATTTAGGTGTATCCATATAGATGGCCCACCCTGTACAATGTATTGCCTTAGGAAAAGTGATAACACCAAACAACCAAACTAATACAAGGTATTAGAGATGAGAGGATTGATTCGTGGAGGACCAAATTCAGGTGGAATTTTCAAAATTCAGAGTATCTCATGAATTTGAATATTTTAAGATTTAATTTGCATCTCTTAGGATGTAATCGGTGTGGGCTTTCCCATAATGCCCTGCAGCCAAGACATCTAGCAGATTATCATACTTAGTACAGTGGGGTTCAATACTTAGGCCATCACAGATCAGCGGTTCCCAGTGGAGCTGTGTTATTACAGCAGAATCATTTTCCATCTCCAAGGTCATTGGTAAGTCTCTCTCTTTCTCTCCTGTAGGTTATAAGCTCTTATGGCCAGCAGAGTCCTCTCTTTCTCTCTCTCTACTGTAGAGTAAGATCCCTTATGGTTAGCAGGGTCCTCACTCTCTCACCTCTCCCACAAATGTATTTTTTGAGCAATTCCAAATATTCAGTAGAGTTTGCAAACTTGATTTTCTAAATATCCGCTCATCACTATAGGGTGTGTCAAAATCAGATGCAAATATTGTATAACAAAAAGATCTGTAATAAAAAAAGATGATTTAAATCAAACCCGTTTCCATGTACCTGTGTATGAATGCTGGAACACCCTTTTTAAAGGGGTTATTTTCTCATACGTATCTCATTAAGGAGGTCTATTAATTTGTACACCGCCTTGTTAAACCAGAAGAGACAGCCACTAGTCTGTTTGTGACCAATGATTACCAAGGGTTTTATTAGCAAAAAATACTGCTAGGATAATTGGTTAGGGGCAGATTTAGTAAGGGTTGTGGTCATGGTAGACATCTTTAAAACTGGTTTATACAAAGCAATTTCATACAAATATTTGCTCTGATAAATGAACCAAATGAGCCACCCTTCAAATATACAAATATGATAGTGGAAATGTGAAGGTTCAGTACTACGAGGATTAATGCTTTACTGGTCGTTTCAGGAACTAAAAATACTCTGGACTGGGTTGAGCAGTTTTAGAACTTGACGATCTTTATCACTAGTTCCTGATATCAAGTACGGTAATATGTGTAGCCTGTTTATTTACGGTTGCTCTCATTTTTAGTAAGATCCAACTGAAACAACATTTGCTTGATGGAAATTCAATATGCTATGATTATTTATGGTCATATTAAGAGAATTACATGCTAAATGATTGAAAGCAGTTCCAGATGTTCTTTCAACTTTTGTAACCTTCCATTCAATATATTTTATTCATTTAGGCATAAACTTCTAATTCCTTCACATTTCCACATTTTTTTCCTTTATGGTTTTATATGTTTGACATCTGCTCTGTGTCCCAGATGGATTTTTAAGTATTCCTCAATAATAATTTGAAATGGACTCTCATCATCACAATTTTCAGCTAGAAAAGTCTCTAAAACTAGGTAGGCAGGTGAGACTGGTATGAAGAATGTGGGTGAAGAGATGGTAGGAAATTCAGTAGTGGTTTAGAGATCACTCTTGGCTTTTGGGTTTCTCAGGTTTGATGTTATCTGAAGTGTGAAAAAAACTATACCCTCAGAGATCTCAGGGCTTGGAGTCCTGCCAATAACCATACACCTTGAAGGTGTTGCCTTAGGCTACAAATCTGCAGTCACTGTATGTGGCTGCAGACTTGCAGACTTGTGAATCCTCACATTATGTTTACTGCATACTGTGAAGATTACGCGATTTGCATATGTCCGGCCACATTTCGACTAGACTTGTCAAGACACTTATATTGAGCATGGCCACGCCCATCTAGTGGAAACCTGACCACATGTACGATAATCATGTACTTACGGCCACATTCCTGCCACTCCTGCATCATTCTGGCCCTAATATTGTTACGTTGGGAGTTTGTGATGTAAATCCGGACAGTCAGACGTTACAGTCACAAAATGGCGCTGTGGGACTGGAGCAGCATTGGCAAAAGGTTAGGCTGCCGGAAGGTGAATATATGACAGGGGGCAGGGGACTTCAATTTAAAGTTTCACTCCAGTGCTGGAAAAACAAACAAATGCTAGAGAGGTGCATTAACAATCATGACATATTAACACGATATGCCATAAAAGCCTCATAAGTGTGGGTCCATCACTTAGCTGTATAACAGTCTTATTGTGACCCCTTTGTTGGCTGATTTATTTTTGTAAGTGAATATAGAGGTCGGTTGTGTTGGAGAATACAACAGCCTCAGGCTTATGCTGTTTACTTTCTTCAGCAAACAAGACATTCTGTGTTAACTGTTTGTTCATATATATAGTTCCTCTTTAGACTGTACTGTTTGACATCCCAGTTTTGTTTTTGTCATTTTTTTCTACTGTAATATTCCATTATGTGATAATGAAGATAATGGTTGCTGTATGTCCCGAGTAAAACAGTAACTTCCCCACAAAGTTCAAATGCTGATGACTCTGCTGAAAGCTGTAATCTATCAAAAAAGCTTCAAAAAGCTTACCAAAAGTCTGATATCGATTGCACTCAGCAGGACACAGTAGGCCCAATGATGGAGGTAAAACAAGTGCATAAAACCGATGCAGCAATCGCTCTCAACTTGGGGGGGTGATTGGTGGTATTTTGTATGCACACTGTTGAGGTTTCCATAGGGCATCAGTCACACATACAAGTATGATGTAGAGCAGGGGTGGGCAGCTCCAGGCCTCGAGGGCCGCACACAGTCCAGGTTTTCTGGATATCCTTAGCATTTGACAGTTGGAACCATCACCTGTGCAGGAGATTAAATTACCAACTGTCAAATGCTAAGGATATACAGAAAACCTGCACTGTGTACGGCCCTCGAGGCCTGGAGTTGCCCACCCCCGATGTAGAGTGTCTGTATGCAGCCTTTTGGTCACGCCCATACTATTAAATCAGGCGGGCTGCCCAGCACTATATTCATGCATCAAACTGAACAGTCGCCCATAGGGCCTCACTGTATCCTTGGTTTAGGTAAACTTTTTGAAGCTTTTTTGATTGATTTTTTGAGTTTGTGTACTTGTAGTGTTTTTTCTGATTACAGTGTTTAGGGACTTATAAGCATATGCATATGCACCCAGTTCCTCGATCATTTTTCCACGTGGCTGCCACACTTCATGTCTTCCGAATTACCAACCCTTATTCTGGGACACTTTAATATCCCCATAAACAGCCCCATCTCATCTTCTGCATCCCAGCTTCTATCTCTAACCATCTCTCTTGGCCTCTCACAGCTCTCAACCTCCGAGACACACAAGGATGGTAACACCCTTGACCTAGTCTTTACCCGACTCTGCTCAACCTCCTCCTTAGATAATTCACCTCTTTCCCTCCCTTACCACAACATTCTCTCCTTCATGCTCACAAATCCTCGCACACCCCAGCACACTCCTACCTATAACACATCCAGAAATCTACAGGCCATTAACCCTCATACACTCACAGACTCTTTACTCTCATCACTGTCCCCAATCTCCTCCTTCTCCTGTCCTGATCTGGCTGTGACTCGCTACAATGAAACTCTCAAAAGGACCAAGTAGCGCCCCTCACCCTCAGAACCTCAAAACATAGAATAAAACAGCCTTGGCTCACATCGCAAACTGGGTTCCTCCAGTGATGCTCTAGGAGTGCTGAACGTCTATGGAGGAAAACTCCATTATAAATTCATGCTAAGGGGCGTGGTATGGCAGTGGTGGAGTGAGGACGTGTTTCTGGGAGCTCTCCCTCACCCACCGGTTTAACCCCATCAGCGACCGACACCAGACGGCTTTTCTAAATCCATGGGGGCTAAAAAGAAGAAAGGCACCGGAGGGGCTCCTCCGGCGGCACTGGAACCCGCCGCGCAGCAGATCAACAGGTTCCTGGTCGGCCCGGAGAGGGACGGAGGCCCTGCAGTAATGGCGGCGAGGGAGACTGAGGAGGCGTGCCCAGCCGCAGCAGCGGGACGAGCGGCGGGAGAAGGAGAGGGAGCCGCTGCTACAAAGTCCCCGGAGAAAGCGCCAGGTAGCACTACAGATCAGGCACATGTGGAAGGGGTGGGAGAGGAGCAGACCCCCCGGACCACAAACCAAGATGGCGACATTCAGGAGGAGGAAGGAGCTGCAGCAAACAGGTTGGTGACAGGCAGAGAGGAGGTGGCACAGGGACATGAAGGAATGGAGGAGGAAGATTATACCATGGATTATCATGAAAGTACACCTCGAGACCCTACACCCATTTATCCCAGACCCATCTATGAACACTCACAGCAACCTGTAACCCATGAGGCAGCAGAAACAGTATTGATAGGCAGTGAGACAATACAAAATGGCTACAATTCCTTGGCCCCCTCACCGTTAGCAATGCCTCCCTACTGCTATCCTGCTTATGCTACACAGGGCTTTGGATTCAGCCCCCATGTAACACAGGGGATTGATCTGGAATTACTGAACGCAAGATTGAGGGACATGCTTACTAGACAAGATATGGAACAATACGTGGCACGTCTAGAAACATCATATAAGGCAGAACTGTCAACTTTGAGGGACGAAGTGCAGCAATGCAATGAGAGGGTCACCATCCAGGACCAGGCTATAGCTGCTTTGACGGCCAGACTAGATGCCCAGGAGGAGACCTTAGTGGCTCAGTCCCACCATATTCAAAGGTTGGCAGAGACGCTTGACGACGCTGAGAATAGAGGCAGACGAAATAATATCAGAATAAGGGGGCTGCCGGAAACAGTCATGCCCAAAGAGATCAATGGAGCCCTACAGCAGATGTTTAATACAGTGCTTCAGCGTCCCCAGGAGACACCATTTGAACTCGATCGAGCTCACCGTGCCTTAGGTCCAAAGCCCCTAGACCAGGCTCCACCAAGAGATGTGATATGCCGGGTACATAAATACCGGCTAAAGGATGCGGTTATGACCAAGGCGAGGGCGGAAGATGTCATACAATACAAGGGCACAAGGGTCCAGTTGCTACCGGACCTTTCCAGATGGACTCTTCAGAGGAGAAGGGCCCTTCGCCCTTTATTGGACGTTTTGCGTCGGCATAACATCCCATACACCTGGGGATTCCCCTTCTGTCTCAGAGTCCATGGGGGGGGTAGAATGCACCTACTAAGTCACCCGAGTGGCATCCCTGCTTTCTCGGCAGCCCTTAATATTCCAAGAATTGAGATCATGGACTGGCCGTCCTTGCCATTCCACTACGGAGGAATGGACCCCCCAGGACGGTTCCTTCCCCAACGACCCAGGAGAGCGGACAGGCACTATGACAGAGGTAGAATGGAGGATCGCGGCAGACCCGCTGATGAAAGGGTTCCATGACCCTGAGGGTTCAGAGGGATGGGCCAGATTGTTTTTTGTTTGGGAGGGGGACGGAGTCTTATGATCCTACAGGACATTAATCTAGGAACTGTAACTGTGCACTCCGGGATTTTGAGATTTGTCCCTCAAATAAGACTGCCTCACGGAAAAGGAGAGTAGTATGGTTCTGAAAGTTATGGGTTTATTGTTTGCCTCATGGGAACTACTATTCATTTTGTGTTCTATACTAATGTTGGATCAAAGATTGATATGCACGGGTAATGGTGCCCCATGGAGGGTTCTTGAGGTTGGATTCCTGGCACTCCTTAGAATATTTAATGGAACTACTCTGTTCTCCATCGCAAAGCGGCGGGGAATAGAGGTCCTGGTCAGAACTGGGTGTGGATCATCCTTTGTGTCTTATTGAATGGATGAACTGGATAGAGCCATATACGGAGTGTAGGGAATGCAACATCACTAGACATATCATATTCTCTGGTGGCCTTACTTACAGATAAGGCTCATGGTGGTTCTCCTCAGGAGGAGAGGCCACTGGTTGAACCGGTGGGGGGAGAATCGCTCCACTTTGCGCATACTATACGATCCCTGCGGAGGAGCCATAACCTATGGTATGGTATTTGGCAGTTATTCTAATCCTCCTAGTTACTTATAAATAGTAAAATATAAGATATAAATTTATATTGATCTATTCCTGTAATATTACGTCTTGCCGTAGTACTCTAAACAGATAGTCACCACTCTTGTAATTGAGATTGCTTTTGCTCTTCATTGATCCTTTTCTTTTTCTTTTTGTCTCCCCTGATTTTACGTTATTCTTCACACCTTTCTCCCCACTTTTTACCCTCCTAAACTCCAATTTAAATACTTCGCCTCCGGGCCGCTTTTGGAAACGAGACGAATTAACCCAACCAAGATGAGACCAAAGATTACCCTGGGATCCCTGAATGCAAAAGGGCTCAACACTCCCCAGAAAAGAACACAAATATTATATGGCATGCACAAGCGGAAGGTGAGTGTGCTCATTTTGCAGGAGACTCACTTCAAGGAACATCACATCCCACACATTAGAGATAGATACTATTCAACATGGTTCCACAGCGCCTGCCCTGTTAGCCGCTCGAGGGGGTATCCATCGCTGTCCACAAATCCCTACAGCATACCATTCTGGATACTTGCATAGATGAAGAGGGTAGATACGTCCTGTTAAAAATGAAGATTCACGCCACTGTATACACCATTGTGGGGTGGTACGCACCAAACGATAACTCAGCTGCAGCCAGTCGGGGCTTCTTGACCAAAGTAAGAGAATTTGCGGAGGGGGTAATTGTGATAGGGGGAGACTTTAATCTCACCTTAAATCCGCGGATGGACTCCACATTGAAAAAGGTGAGAGGAACACCCAAGCAAGTTACTCTTTTAAAACAAAATCTCCACGGGATGCAGTTAGTTGACGTATGGAGGGCATGTAATCCTGGGGATAGGGATTATACGTACTATTCTAGCCCCCACGACTCATATAATCGCATTGATTTTTTTCTCGTTAGCCACCATGCCTTGTCCTGGCACCCCAGACCGACCATTGGTAGTTTCTTATGGTCTGACCATGCACCAATATTTTTAGATATCACCCCCCCTGACGTGATGGCCCGCCCTTGGACGTGGAGACTTAATGATAATCTCCTTCAGGACTTGAAGTGCTCAACGGAAATCAAAGAGTCGATAGACTTGTTCTGGAAAGATCATAGGAAAGATGACACACGGACCCCGATTAAATGGGAGGCCCTTAAATGTGTGTTGAGAGGGGTTTTCATAAAACATGGATCCCGCTTAAAAAAGGAAAGATCGGTTAGGATTCAGGAGCTGACAGACGCCATATATAGACTGGAGCAGCAGCATAAAAACAATATGTCGGCAATAGTGTTGGGAGATTTGATTAAGCATAGAGAGGCACTTAGGAATCTACTTAATGAGCAGTCCTTGAAATACAGAAACACTATAAAAAGCCTCATGTACCTTAAGGCTAATAAATGTGATCGCCCCCTTGCACGCTTGCTGCACCCTAGGACTCAGACCACGTACGTACCAAAACTTCAACGAAAAACAGGGGTAGAGACACACGACCCAAAAGAAATTTTAGACATAATGCGCAACTATTACCAAAAACTGTATAATATTGAGGGACCGACATCGAATACACAAAAAGTGACTATGCAGGCCAAGATAGATCAGTATGTAGCGGATACTCCACTCCCGAGGCTGAGGCAGCAGATAGTAGACGAGTTGGAAACGGATGTTTCAATAGCGGAAGTGGAGGAGGTCATCAAAAATACCCCTACAGGAAAGAGCCCCGGCCCCGACGGATTTTCCCCACAATTCTACAAATTCTTTAGGGAACAACTCACACCGCATATGACAAAAGTATATAACTCCATCTCGGCGTCTACCGGGTTCGCTACACAGTCCCTGGCAGCTCATATCACAGTCTTGCCAAAACCAGGTAAAGATCCCACCATAGTCTCAAATTATAGGCCAATTTCACTTATAAATGTGGACATTAAAATATATGCAAAGATTCTGGCTAATAGATTGGCACCCTTTTACCTTCTATTATTCATACGGATCAGGTGGGGTTTGTCCAGGGTAGAGAGGCGAGAGATGGAGTGCTGAAGACGCTCTCCCTGATTGCACATGCTAGGGCCTCCCATAAGCCCTTGGGATTGATCTCGGTGGACGCCGAGAAAGCATTTGATCGGGTGAGGTGGAGCTTTTTGCACTCGGCTCTCAAACAGATAGGGTTGGGACAGAAATTTATTGGCCACATTGCCGCATTATACACGAAACCTTCTGCCACAATTAAAATCAATGGTTCTCTATCAGACCCCTTTCCGATAAAAAACGGGACTCGGCAGGGTTGCCCCCTCTCACCGCTGCTGTATGCGATAGCAATGGAACATTTGGCTGTGGCGGTGAGACAAAACCCAGATATACAGGGCGTAGATATAGGAAAACATCATTATAAAGCATCATTATATGCAGACGACCTTTTATTATATATATCGCGACCGCATATCACTATCCCCGCCTTAATGTCGGTATTTGGAAAATACAGTGAAGTTAGTAATTTTAAAATAAATTACACAAAAACAGAAGCACTCAATATCACATTACCAGCAGGTGAAGTAGAGAGAGCCAAGGATAACTTCCCGTTTAAGTGGCAGCCGTCGGCCCTTAAATATCTGGGAATTCAGGTCCCCTCAGATCTAAGTAAACTATATGCGTTAAACTGTGAGACATTGTTGACAAGGACCCTGAAGGACCTTAAAGGTTATAATCAGAAAACAATCTCGTGGTTTGGACGTATTAATTCGTTTAAGATGGATGTGCTCCCCCGGTTTCTTTATGTTTTCCAAACAGTTCCTCTCTCACCCCGCAGAGCTTCTTTAAAATTTTACGCTCAGCGTTGATCCGTTTTGTGTGGCGGCAGTCTAGACCTAGATTGAAATATCAAATTTTAATAAGATCTAAGAGACAAGGAGGAGCCGGACTTCCGGACCTACAGACATATCACCAGGCCTCCCAGTTAATCCATCTGTTTGATTGGCATTATAGAAGGGACACGAAGCAATGGGTGAGATTAGAACAGGAAGGGTACCTGGTTCCACGACGAAATCTGCCATGGATGGTGATGAGAGACAGAGAGAAGATAGGGTCGGGACGCCCTGGAGGGGTGACTGGAGAGATCATAAAAACGTGGGATACGCTGAAACGAAGGAAGGGTTTGATGGGCGTCGGTAACCCTCTGTCTCCCATATTCTTTAATCCTGACTTCCCTCCGGGTTTACAACGTGAGAGTTTCCTGGGATGGCGGAGGATATCAGAACCGAGGCTGTACCAGTTGAGCACGAGGCGGGGCTTACCTTCCCTCGCTGAATTACAAGATAGATCCCCCGTACAGCCCCTGTGTTGGCTGGAATATGAACAGATGAAATAATTTTATTGTCGAGTAGCGGGGGGGTCGGGTACTCCGCCTCCCTTATCTCAATTTGAGAAGGTGTTTACCCAGGAGTCTCCGCCATCACACCAGATTTCCCTTATCTACCACATGCTGAGGGAGGGGTAGTCAGTGACAGTCCCCGCTTATATGAGAGCTTGGGAGACCGAGATGGATTGTGTATTCGATGGGGAGGATATCGCAGCGGCCTTCCTATACACACACAAGATGTCCCCGGCTGGCTGTACGCAAGAAAAAAACTTTAAAATCCTTACTCGGTGGTATCAATACCCTGTGAGGCTGCATGCTATCTTCCCCTCGGTGTCGGACAGGTGCTGGCGTTGTGGAAGCGCCAAAGGCACCATGATTCATATATGGTGGCAGTGTCCGGGTGTAAGGAGCTTCTGGGACAGGGTCTTTAAGGCATATACGGCCATTACTGGGGATAGGATACTCCCCACACCTCAAGTAGCTATTCTTTCTATGCTACCTGGCCCCATAGCGAGCCAAAAACGAAGCATCCTCAGATTTTGTCTGACGGCGGCTCGTATGGTTATACCCAGACACTGGCTGACAACAGTAGCCCCATCCATGGCAGAATGGTTGGCTGAATTCTCCCATGTTCATCATATGGAGGAATTGTTGGCCCAGGCTTCAGGAGATAATTCTGGGTTTGTGAGGACCTGGCAGTCTTGGATCATATTTAGGGAGTCTGAGGACTTTAAGAAGTTAACTGAAAGCTGGGACGGACCGTGATTAATACCGGTCTCTCGTCTCCGGAGGTGGCTCGGTGGCGATCCTTATTTTTATTCCCCCTTTCATTATCCTACACTCCTCTTACCCCCCCCCTCCCTTATACGTGTGTATGTATGTGTATGTGTATATATATATGTATATATATGTGTATGTGTATGTATATATATGTATTTTTTTTTTTTTTTTCCTTCTTCTCTTTTTGTTTTATTGCTGGTGATTAATCGAAGGCAGGAGCAACATGGGCCATAGAATAACTTGATTTTGACAAGGCCACCAGCCATGCAAATTCACAGAGTGGAGTCACTACGGCAGATGCTTCCGTGATCAATATATAATGAAAAATTCTTAAGGTACATTGAATGTGTACAGCTTAGATTCGGATATCGGACCGAGGTATTTGTATAACAATTTAATTTTTAATTAGAGAATAGACAGAAAGAATTTGTTGAGGTAACTTATTGAAGGAAGAAAAGTTATAAGTTTAACACTATGCAACAGTGATATACGAAAATAGACTATATAGATATCCAAGGTAAAGAAATTATAGAAAGTATTCTTGTATGTTATACTGGTATATTTTATGTACTTTATACGACTGTTTGTATTTTTTTTTTCTTTTTTGTTTGTTTTTCCTTTGTCCATTTTTTATAATGATGATAATAATAATAATAAAAACGGATTGAACATAAATTCATGCTAAAATCCTACAACTCTGCCCTTCACCTTGCCAAACAAACCTACTTCACCACCCTGATCTCCTCACTATCCAATAATCTAAAAAAACTCTGACACCTTTTTGTCACACTTGGGAGGTAAGGGAATCAGGTAACAGGTAGGTGAATTGGGCAAAAGGGGGTCAGGAGAGCCTAATCTGACCCTGATGATGGGGTCCCTGGCTTGTCCTGATCTCAGAGGTACCTCTGATGGTGAGAAGTTTCAAGCCGCCACCCTGTACCCTAAAACTCCTGATTAGCCCTAGGCTGAGGGCCCCTACCTCCACCCACGGGTCAGGAATCACGACTTCTCCCAAGGAAAGACTTTAGCCCAGCAGCTAAGCATAAGCACAGCACCAAGATTTAGAGCACATAGCTATCAGCAGCACTTCATAGAGGAGAGGGAAGGCTAGTTAAAGCCAGGGGGAGGGGATTCCAGGTGAGTCACACATTAACTCCTGAACCAGCAATTGAACATGATAGTGACTGCAGTTCTGGAGCACACCACAGGAGGCAAGGACCTTCACAACCATCAACCATGCAGCTCTTAAAGACAAACCACATACACAGCAGCATCCAACAATGTCAGCGCCATCTAAGCGTGTGACACTTTTACTCTCTCCTCAGTCCTAAAGTGCAGGCCCCTATCACTGACCTCTGTGCTGATGATCTGGCTTCTTACTTTGTGGAGAAAATAGACAACATCCGCCAGGAAATCAGCTCCCAGCCTCCAAGTGCTGTTACTCCCATTCTTCCTCACATTTCCTCCTGCACTAATACGAGCCTCGCACACCCGACTCCAAGATTTTTCCATAGCTGCACCAATTCTCTGGAATGCTCTACCCCAAGAAATTAGGACTATCCTCAACTTGCATTGCTTTAGATGCTCCCTAAAAACACATCTTTTTAAGGCAGCCTATCATGCTCCCTTATAGAAGTCCTCTGTACTATATATAGCACATTCACTATCTCTCTAGTCATAACTCTTCTTCAAACTCCACCAAACCCAAAAGCTCTACACAGATTGTCTGGTGACCATTCATTTCTATCCCTCACTTCCTCAAGATGCCTGAACCATCACTGTAATAAGCCCTTGTACTTTGTGTAACCCCCTATTTCATTGTAGATTGTAAACTCTTTTGAGCAGGGTCACCCTTATTTTTGCCTTTATTATTGTATTGTACTTTTTACACTGATTCTATGATTATTGTATTGTACCTAATTACTGTACTGTATTTTTTACATTGTTTCTCTGCTTTATTAATTGTACATTTTACATTCTCTGCTTAGTGTATTGGATTTTTTATATTGATTCTCTACTTTAACTACTTACTGTATTGTATAATTTTCTTTGTTACCTATGACTGTTTGTATATCACTGATGTTGGCGCTATATAAAGATTTATTATTATTATTATTATTATTATGACAATCCTTGACGTGGATTAGGAGCTGATGTATTTTGTACAAAATTTCTACCAACACCTCATTATCATTTATCATTTTTTAACTTTTTTTTACTATATGCAGGATAAAGCAGAACCCCTGGGGTGGGGCGTCTGTCCGGTGTGATGCATGTATATAGTGCTGGGCAGCCCGCCTGATCTAATAGTATGAGTGTGACTAATAGGCTGCATACAGACACTCTGCACCATACTTTCATGTGTGACTGACGCCCTATGGAAACCTCATCTGTGTGCATATAAAATGTCACAAATCACCTCCCCCGTGTTGTGGCCGGTTCAGAGTGATTGCTGTACCGGTATTATGCACTTGTGTTACCTTTATCAGTGGGCCTACTGTGTCCAGCTGAGTGCAATGCAGATTTTTGGTAAGCTTTTTGAAGCTTTTTTGATTAATTTTTTAAAATGTATGTCCTTGTAGTGTTCTTTTTTTCTGAAAGCTGTAGTCTGCAACAGAGAGTGAAGGAAAAAAGTTGCTTTTGGCAAATAGCTGTGATGCTAGCTGGGGTCCCTGATATACTATATGAAGTAAGGGGAATAAAAGTACATTGTTCTGTAATCGGGGCCCTTCAAGAGTCTAAGATTTGTGTTTCCTATCAAATATAGAATGTAGAATTTTTTTCTATATTTAGTAAAAGTTTGCCTGTTATCATTTGCTTATTATAATTTTGGTTACTATTCTTTGCTTATTATATTTCTTTATATTTTCCCTGATGACGGTTTTAAGTCATTGATAAAATAGCAATGATAAAGTATTTATTGGTAAACAGGACGTGGTTTCAGAGTAAAACCCCGGGATATGGCAGTTTTGCTACAGATATTACATTGCATGAGCCAAATCCATTTCCTGCAGCAGGTAATGAATCCAGATTACGCTGAAGCTCCTCATAAAGAACATCCTGTGTTGAATGTGTTCAGAATCATCTATTTCTGCAGTAATGCCTGGTGCTGTGGGGTCTGTCGATTTTACTGCTTTCTAAGCTACCACCCGAAATGACTTGTTTTGGGTGGAAGGTGAAGACAGATAAAAATCACAGCAAAACAATGGACTACTGTGTCGATTAGTCACCTGGTCAGAGGGAGCCGCTATGAAGACAAGTTCCAGATATGTTCTATATTTAATAGCATTAATAGATTGATTATAGATTTAGTATGGTTTTTACGATATAGGTCATTACGAGCACACTGGGTTGGCAACTGACCATAAATTTATAGAGTGTTTTTTTTTCTGACATCCATTGTAACCGGCAGAAAAAAGTACTGTCCATGGATATTTTTTCTTTTTATAGTTTCAACTGCATGTGCCATAACTGACAGGGAGCTAATAAAGCATAAGGGAGAACAGAGCTCCAATCAGAAAAGGCAGAGTAAGGGGCTAATTCATGCGAGTCCTAAAAAAAAATAATTAAATGTTTATTAAATATTTTGTAATTTGTCAATGAATATTAAACATTTAGTCATTTATTTCTGGGGTCTGCTCTTTCCCTTTTTTATATGACACTCAAAGAATCAAGTTGCCAGTGTCCCGATGGGTTGACCAGGGCAGTTGAGTCAGAGTCGTGGAGGTGGAGTCGAAGTTGGATTCTGGTAAATCGATGAGTATGAGTCGGATGTGCACATTCAAAGATAAGACACAGAAAGGCGTAAATGGGTCTTATTGTTTAGATAAGATAATCTTCCAGTGAGTAAATGTGCTCACCTGGCTTGGTTGTGATGACCCACAACCAGTATGCTCGCATGGACAGCTGCCGCTGGATCTGCACTTTCACGTGCAAGGTGGTGTCGTATCCAGAGATCCAAAGAGGGTTTAGTGCTTGTATGATCCACGCTGCTGTCAAGATGAAAGACACGGGAGACAAGGCTCCTTCACAGATGCTCCTTTATTCACTACGCGTTTCGGTGCCATCCCTGCCGGAAGGTGCAGGGACGGCACCGAAATGCATAGGGAATAAAGGAGCATCTTTGAAGGAGCCTTGTCTCCCATGTCTTTCATCTTGACAGCAGCGTGGATCATACAAGCACTAAACCCTCTTTGGATCTCGGATGTGTGGCTTACTGACTTCACAGCCATAGTCATGGATTCGGAGTCATGGAGTCTGTGTACATTTTGGTGAAGTTGGAGTCTGACTCAGTTTCAGGGCGATTGAAAAGTTGTAGATGCATATTTTGCTTATCGACTCCACAGCCCTGGGGCTGACTGAGGGAGCACTCTCCTTCTGTCAAACTAAAGATTTGCTGCTGTCACTATTGACCAGCAGCAGTCCCAGCACATGAAGCTCATCCAGTTCTGTGCCTGCACCATCAGAAGTGTCACATTGTAGGTTAAGCCTATATGCAGATTTTTAATTTGGGGACAGAAATGATCTTGGATTAAAAATGTATATATCTAAGTTGTTTTTTTTTTGTTTTTGTATTTTTATGGACTAGTAGGTCTGGAATAAAACCATGGACATTTAAATAGCACCATAGACTATTATGGATATGTCTTCTCTATGTGAAAAACACGTTAAAACAGGATGTGTGATTGAGCCCTTAGGGTTCATCCAGTCCAGGGATTTATACGTACGCCTGCTATTTCAGTTGAAATCGGATATGGCAAGGACAGTACATGGACCAATTTTATTCAATGGGGCTGTATGGATGGCAATTTTTTTATATGAGCCAAATGTCCATGCAAAAACTAAAAATCTCAGCAATCACTATTGTCTTCCCTTTTGTCAAACAATGCTTGCCCATTCAAGTCTATTGGTGTTCAAAAAAACCCGCAACTGAATCATCTGTATTGCACCTGATTTTTATGGAAGTATGTAATTATTAACATGGGAAAATGTATTTCGCTTGTGATTTTTTTTTTTAGCTTTTCAACCAACTTTGTACTGAATCTTTTCCACAAATCTATATATTGATCAGCTCAGGTTCTCCTGCTCAATATTATGTGAAGTACCATACACTGGCATAATACTATAAAGTGTAATACTCAAAACCTTAGATCACCCCACAAATAATGAAAAATAATAACCTTTTTTATCATAATCCGACAGAATATACCGTACTTAGAAACAAACACACAGTGGATGCAATGAACCAGAAAGGGAGGTATAAAGTGGAGGTAACTTCATTTCTCAAATTGTAACTCGTGTGATATATTCAGGGGATCAAGTGCAATGCCAACACTCCTAAATCATGTGCTACATGCACCGTGTTAAAGGAGCTCAGAATCTCAGAACTAAGAGGAAGGTAATTGCTAACTACCTGCCTGTTGTTCCCGGTGCTGATCTTTGCTAGCACAGGCTAGTCACACACTGCCTGCCAGCGATCCAGTGGCTTCCGTGGAAATCACATCAACAAGACAGCGGCTTTTATTCTGTTCTGCTTTGTTGCTGAGGTGTGACTGTCATTCTGATTGACAGGACATTGCCTAACTGTGGGCAACTAGCCATCAATCAACGTGATGTCGGCTGTCACCCCAATTGACAAAGGAGCCTGGAAAAAAGAGCTGCTCTATGACATGGAGCCACTGAATCACCGGTAGAAGTGTTCACTGACCACTCTAAGTTCTTAGGCCCAATATAGGCCCATAGTAAAAAAAAAAAAAGTTCTGGACAACCCCTTTAAGTAAGACCGGTTCCCATTAAGATGCAGCTGTACTGTATGCAAGTGAACCAGTATAACTGAAATATGGAGGCTATTTAGAGGTGATGTCACAAGGTGATTTTGTAAGCGATGCAGGGGCATGGCCTATCGGCGGCATCATCACCACCGAGTCGCCTCGTGTAAAGTGGTGATTTGGTGCCGAAAAATCGGCTGAGAGTGGTCGCCTGGTTTTGCAGCACAGCTCTGAAACCAGACGAGCACTCTGGGGTGATGTGTACACATCGCTCCATGTAACATGGCGATCGCCGATGTTACAGACGATGGGAGCCATAGGCTCCCATGTTACAGGATCGCCGCTGGGGTTTGTGGTCACCCCAGCGGCGATGGCACCTGTAACATCTCCAGTGCGTCGCTGGAGGTATCGCCGCATGTAAACACGTGATGACGACGCTTTAGGGGCGCCAAAAACGTGCGCGCTCCTGTGTGTCACCGCCGATATCTCCTGCGATGTCACCTGGTGTGACAGTACCCTAAAACTCTTTCTGCTACCAGCACATCTCATTGTGTTGTCTCTACATTTCCATGTCCTCAATATTCTGCTGATTTAGACTAAATATATTGTATCTTAGGGTTTAGCGTTTCACCCTATCCTCAATGCACTCCCATTACTTGTAGGAGGATTAGATTAGTAAAGGATTGTTACCAATATCAGCTTCTCTCATCACAGAGCTTACAATGTTTTTTTTTTTTTTTTAAAAAGTCAACATTTTCGGCTATCGGCAGTGTATAATGGAGTCCCCAACGGTTATGTTTTCTACAGGCGCATAGTCAATATTGTCTGTTTCTGAGCCAGACAGGATCAGGACTTGTTTATAGGAAAAACGCCAAAAAATGTTCAGTCTCAACACTAAATTGAAACAGATGTAAACAGTAACCTGGATCTTCTGATAAGGTCTAAAAGTCAAACAGCGGATTATAAATGAAGGACACGTGAAATCGCCATGTCAGGTCTCATTGTGTCAGCACTCCAGATACTTGGCCGCTTCCCCTGCAGTCACCTTCCTGCTTACATCTTACCGGTACTCGGAATAAATAAGTATTTAAAAGCATGGAGTAATATAAAACATGTAGAATGTGGGAGAGTGTCATCTAAGGTGACCATGCTTGATATCGAGGCATAGGTAACTTGAATTATATGTCAAATTTTGTAAATTAAAACCGATCACCCATAAAAACATTATTGTGAACTAAAAAGGAGAAATTAATTAAATAAATAATAAAAAAAAATAATAAAAAAAATATAGGGAATTCCCTACTCCTCCAGTGCTGCTATTACAATGCAAATGTTGTGCCAAATTTTGTGACTTTTCAAGAAGCCGCATTTGGTGAATCAGCCTAGAAAAGACACATTGATGTGAAAATCAGAATACTAAATTATCAACAAAGGACAAAACAGGGGCAAATCATTTGATGACTTTGTAGTAAATCACAGAGTCACTCACTGAAAAATATTCACAACAAAAAACTGGTAGAAATGCTCTGATAAATCAGGCCAATTGAGGTTTCCCATGACAAAACGTTTTGGATACGACCTTGCTTTCTGGACTATGGGGGTCATAATATTTGGATACCCACAGGTTCACAAGGTTTGCTTTAAATGACAAAATAGCTGTTGAACTGCAAGGGGACAAGTTACCATCTGGGCATTGGGACCTATCTGCTCCTGTGTGCTAAATTGGCTTAGATGACCATTTCTGTATTAAATGTAGAACAAATAAAACTAAACCAGACAGCAAAAAACTACACCAAATACACTGCTCAAAAAATAAAGGGAACACTGAAACAACACAATGTAACTCCAAGTCAATCACACTTCTGTGAAATCATCTGTCCAGTTATAAAGCAACAATGATTGTGAATGAATCCTGCTGTTGTGCAGATAGAACAGAAACCAGGCAGAAATCATCGAAGCAAGACACCCCTACAAAGGAGGCGTTCTGCAGGTGGTGACCACAGACCATTTCTCTATTCTCATCTTTTTTGGCTGTTGTTTTGGTCACTTTTGCATTTTGTCATTGCTCTCACCCCTTGAGGTAGCATGAGGCGGTGCCTACAACCCACAGATGTTGGCCAGATAGTGCAGCTCATCTAGTATGGCACATCAATGTCAGCTGTGACAACAAGGGTAGTTGTGTCTGTCAGCACAGTATCTAGAGCATGGAGCAGATACCAAGAGACAGGCCAGTGCACCAGGAGATGTGGAGGGGGCCATAGAAGAGCAGCAACCCAGCAGCAGGACCTCCACCTCCTCCATTGAGCAAGCATGAAAAGGAAAAGCAGTGCCAGAGCCCTGCAAAATGACCTCCAGCAGCCACTAACATCTAGGTGTCTGCCCCAAATTGTCAGAAACAGACTCCATGAGGGTGGTATGAGGGTCCAACATCCGCAAGTGGGTGTTTTGTGCTTACTGCCAAACACTTTGCAGAGCAATTGGCATTGGCTCTTCACATGCTTGTCATGGATGAGAGGAGGTCCACACTGAACAGATGTGACAGTCTGGAGACACCATGGAGAATGTTCTGCTGCCAGCAACTTCCTTTAGCATCACCGGTTTTTCAGTGGGTCACTAATGGAGTGGGGAGGCATTTCTTTGGAGGGCCACACAGCCCTTCATGTGCTAGCCAGAGGTACCCTGACTGTCATTAGGTACCAGGATGAGATCCTCAGATCCATTGTGAAGCCATATGCAGGTGCAGTTGGACCTGGGTTCCATATAGGCACTGCTCTTTCTGTTCCTCCTTGTACAAAGGAGAAAGTAGCCATCCTGATGCTGGATTGTTGCCCTCCTGCAGCCTCCTCCATGTCTTCTGGTGTACTGTCCTGTCTACTGGTATCTGCTGCAAGCTCTGGACACTGTGCTGACAGATACAGTTAACCTTCTTGCCACAGATCATATTGAATTGCTATCCTGGATGAGCTGTACTACCTGAGCAACATCTGTGGGTTGTAGACCCCGCCTCGTGCTACCTCTAGGGGTGAGAGAAATAACAAAATGCAAAAGTGACCAAAACAACAATCAAAAAGGATGAGAGCAGAGAAATAGTCTGTGGTCACCATCTGCAGACCCGCTCCTGTTGGGTGTGTTGATAATTGCTGATCATTTCTATCTGGTGTCTGTTCCATTTGCACAACAGCAGGAGAAATTGACAATCAGTGCTGCTTTATAATTCGACAGGCTGATTTCACAGAAGAGTGACTGACTTGGAATTGCATTGTGTTGTTTAAAGAGGACCTGTCACCCCCGCATACATGCTGATCTAATTGCAGCACTGAATGCAGCATGTCTGCTGCATTCAGGCAAGGAGTCCCCCATCCACCCCTGAACCCCGAGATAATTGAATTAAAAAACTTACAATATGGAGCCAAAGAGGTGGGGTGTAGTGGCTGGAGCCACTTCTCTTCACAGGGCAATTTCACGCCCCCTGTTTGTATTATCCTTCCTCCGCCGCCTCCCTCCTGTCACTCATGGTTTCCCTCTCCTGCGCCTGCTGCATGAGAAGCAGTACGCAGGCGCAGAGCGACGGATCGTCTTTGGAGTTGCTGGCCGCCTGCTCCGCCTCCTGCTGTGACGTCAGCTCCTTTACCCGCCCTGCTCCATGTTATCCACAGAGCAGGGCGGGGAAAGATGGTGATGTCACAACAGGAGGTGGGGTATCCGGTTTCCCTAAAACGACAGTGACTGTTCGGGGACTATGATGAATTGCCCTACCCCCTGTCTGCTCACTTCTATCCACATTTACCAAACATATAGAAGTTGAGACGCTTTGTATGGAGCAAGACCACTGCATATCTGATAGGTGAAGGCAGTTCTATACAGCAGACACTTGCTGGCTAGTCTTGTGATGGCTGCTCAACCTGATCTTGGCAGTTTAATCTCTTAGATGCTGTAGTGACCATAGCATCCAACTGGTTACACAGGGGGAGGGACCCTCTTTCTCACACATACAGCCCCCAAAAACACATTTGCGCAAAGCCAAAAGGTTGTTTAATTGCAGCTGGAGGTCCATGGGGGATATTTCACAATTTAGCCTTTTACAATTGGATTCCACATTTTATACCCCTGCTAGTTTTCCCTCATTGACAACATCCTAGAAAGCAATCTAATATACCGGTCGTTGCAAGTGTATAACAAATCCAAAAATAAATATATATTTCTTTAAATTTGTACATCAAATCGCTCACATGAACTACCATGGGAATTACAGGAAAAATTAGAGAAAACATAATCTTTATGCCAGTTTCAATTAGTTTTCTGACCAGCCAGAATAATTACAGAAATCTCTGGAGAAGTCCCAGCTAATCATAGAAATAACTCTGCAAGACATTTCCTATATAAAGTAAACATGCCTTATTACAGACATTCCCATAACTGAAATACCTTGTAGAGTGGGCGCAAATATAACCCCATCCAATATGAGTAAACCATCAACTATATACATTAATAGCTCCAAACTGGGATGAAATACTATAGTCTATGATAGAGAAGATAGAAAATATTGGATAAATAATTTTATAGAATAGATGAGATTACATTGGATTATATAGGCAAACGTCACATTGAGTCTGCAAACTGTTGAAGTATAATAATGTTAAAATTGCATGATAGCCTATCATCTATAGTATAATAAAAAAAAATCTGGGAACAGTAAATCTTTAATGGAAATGTTCTTAATGGCCACTTAAAGGGATTTTCCCATGAACAAAGTTATTTTTATCCAATAGATCTTGGAATAAAAAGAACATGTATAATTGGATATACCTAAAATGTTCCTGTGCTGAGTTAATCTTATATATGTGCCCCTGCTATGTACTGTGTAATGGATGTGTCTGACCTTACAGGGACATGGTCTGATCATACCACATCTCTTGTGCTGAGATAATCTTATATATGTGTCCCTGCTATGTACTGTATAATGGATGTGTCTGACCTTACAGGGACATCGTTGATCATACCACATCTCTTGTGCTGAGATAATCTTATACATGTGTCCCTGCTATGTACTTGTAATGGATGTGTCTGACTGTACAGGAACATGGTCTGATCATAGCACATCTCCTGTGCTGAGATAATCTTATATATGTGTCCCTAAAATGTACTGTGTATTGGATGTGTCTAACCGTACAGGGACATGGTCCGATCATACCACATCTCTTGTGCTGAGATAATCTTATATATGTGTCCCTGCTATGTACTGTGTAATGGATGTGTCTCACCATACAGGGACATTGTCTGATTATATCACATATCCTGGGCAGGGGAGGACACAAGAGAATATACAGACATTACAGCACAGGATCACAGCTGATTCTCTGTTTAAAAACAGTCAGAGAAATGTTTTACCTCACAGAAATAATCAGCTATGATCCGGTGTTGTAATGTATGTATACTCTTTTACTTCCTTCCCAGCCTAGGAGATGTGGTATGATCAGACCATGTCCCTGTACGGTCAGACACGACCATCACGCAGTACAAAGCAAGGACATATTTTTTGTAGTTGATTATGAGGTTTTTGCAAGTGTCAGGAGGATATTTCGGTTCACTCCTCTTTGCAGATCATCTCTAAATCATTAAGATTTTGAAGCTGTTGCTTGGCAGCTCATAGCTTCAGCTCCCTCCATAACTTTTTTATGGGATTAAGGTTTGGAGACTGGCTAGACCACTCCAATGACCTTAAAGGGAACCTGTCACCTGGATCTAAGCCCCTACACTATCACTACCTGTCCCTGCACCTTCCTAGCTGCTCCCTATCTATCCCTCTCTGAGCTAAATCCGCCCTATAAAACTGCAGAAAAATAACTTATAACTTACAGAAGTCCCTGAGGCTGGGGACTGAGAAGGCGGCGCCAGGCTCCATTCAGCCCCTCCTCGATGCAGCAGCACACGCCCCACTGGGCGGCGTTATTCTTTCTTCATCACCGCCTCCTCCATTTGGAATCTCCTGCCTGCTTTACATCTATCATGTTGTAGTGATGCGACCTCGATGTGTCCCCTGACTGAGACACAGCATATGGGAGATTGTATCTTCTGCTCGGTAGCAGCACACACAGGGTGAGCTGCTACTGGAGCTAAGTGCTGATTGAAATCACTGACCCCCAGGTGTGCGGGTGAATAGGAGATGATATGTGCTGCCCTGGGCTGTGGGGAGGGGGTGGAGTGTGTCAGGACAGCAGCAGGAGCTGCTGGGATTGTATGAGGTTCTACTCGTCTGTGCCCCGGTGTAACAGGCCAGACTAACCCCCCCGACCAGAATATACTCGGGGTTAAAGTGGCCTAGGCCAGATTATACCCCTCCGTATACCACAGCAGCTGTAGATCAGGGCTCCAAGCAACACATGGGGGCCCGAGGCAGCACAAAGTGGCCCCAGGCAGCAGAAAGTGGCCCTACGCAACATACAGGGGCCCAGGCAGTGCTAGGGCCCCAGGCAGTGCTAGGGGCCCCAGGCAGTGCTAGGGGCCCCAGGCAGTGCTAGGGGCCCCAGGCAGCACAAATTGGCCCCAAGCAGCACATAGAGGCCCCAGGCAACATACAGGGGCCCCAGGCAGTACTAGGGGCCACAAGCTACACACAGGATCCCAGGCTACACACAGGGGCCCCATGCAGCAGACAAGGGCCCCAGGCAGCACACAGGGGCCCCAGGCAGCACAAAGTGACCACAGGCAATATACAGGGAATGGACTTTCACTTTTGCAGTGCAGACGCTGCGTAAATACACGCTGCCCTTTTATGGGAGAAAGCACGCGCTTTAAAAGAATGACCATGTCAATTCATTACGCACCTGCGCCCGCGCTTTCTCCCATAGGATCTATTATACCGGCAGGAATTACGCATCACCGTTCAGACAATGTGCAATTCCATCGCGTATAATGCCGGTGCTGCAGGAAGTGATGTCACACAGGGGAGGAGTAATCCTGTGTTCCTCCCTTGTGTGACATGTGTGACAGCACTTTTGGGTTTCGCAGTGCACTAATATTCACTGCGAAACCTAAATAAAAGTCATCCAAATGGTATTAAAAATAATAAATATTGAATACTTATCCTCCACCAGGCTGTTCACGGTTACCGGCACCAAAACAAATCCACATCTACTGTGCTTCCAAGACCTGTGATTGGTCGGTCGCGATCATGTGATATTCACGACACAATATCACATGATCGCGAGCGGCCTTGCACAGATCTTGCAAGGTCCTTGAAGCACAGTAGGTGTTGGTGTCCCGGCTCCTGGTAACCCAAACAGCCGATGGAGGGTAAGTATTCAATTTTTATTATTTTTAATACCATTTGGATGACTTTTATTTAGGTTTCGCAGTGTATATTG
This sequence comes from Allobates femoralis, assembly GCA_033576535.1. Taxonomy (NCBI): domain Eukaryota; kingdom Metazoa; phylum Chordata; class Amphibia; order Anura; family Aromobatidae; genus Allobates; species Allobates femoralis. The sequence continues at coordinate 66,616,014 of JARQOC010000001.1, forward strand.
ATACACTGGAAAAACTCAAAAGGGGCTGTCACATATGTCACATAGGGGAGGAACACTGTGTGACACCACTTCCCCTCCTGCGCCTTTGGGGGAGAAGTGTGACCGTAAAAAAATGTGGTGTGTGCAAAACGCGGCAAAATGCGCCCACGCAAAAAAGCACAAAAAAATGCTACATGTGAACGTAACCTTAGAGGGTAGAAAACTAGCTTCAGGATAACAACCCATAGAGGATAAGACCCTTGAGTGTACTCAAGACTAATTTGGCTACTTGAGTTCACAGGCCATACAAGAATAATATAAGAAAAAAAGGACCTACACCACAACAACTATCAGAGTATAAAGTGGGACTCCTGGACTACCGTCATATTATTCACTGTTTAACCCCCCTCCTTTTTAATACTTGTATAGTGATATTTTATTTTGTTTTATTAACTCTTCCTGATATTTTAATAAACATCTCAAAAAAGGGTTGCACCAAACAAGTTGTTGTGCCTCTCCTTATAAATAGATGTAGCGCTGAGCCCAGGGGCGTATCTACCACAGGTGCAGGGGGTGCGATCGCACCTGGGCCCCGGAGCCTAGGGGGGCCCCAAAAGTCACTTTGGCCTATAGAAAAAGACTAATACTATTAAAGATTTCCAATAATTGGGGGGCCCCGTTGAAGCTTTCGCATCGGGGCCCCTGGGCCTGAAGTTTCACCACTGGCTGAGCCTTATGACATTATTAACATTAACAAAGTTCACGACGGGTGAAGTTGAACATGATACTTCGCCAAGGCTTCCAGCAGCAAAACATCAACAATCATAGTGATTGTGGTCACCCAAACGCTAGCTCCAGTGTTAAACCATTAATATAAGGGTGCGTGCCCACATAGTGGTTTAACGTCGGTTTAGCAGCGAAAACCGCCGGCGGTTTAGCATAGGTTTTATTTAAATTTATGTAAATCCTAAGCAGCGTTAGGACTTACAAGTAACCCCATGTAATTTAGAAAACGCTGTGCACACATAGTGGGTTTATGTGAGCGGATCTGCCAGAGGTTGAGCGGTTTCCTAGCGTTTTAGCAGCATACAACATGTCAATTCTTCTCAGCGGTTTTTGAGCGTTTCCATGAACAAAATCCTCCATAGAAAACCGCTTTTAAAAACCGCCGGAAAGACCGACTGTAAAACGCTGTTCAACAGCTCTTAAAACCGCTGGAAAACTGCTGAGAAACCGCTGGAAAACCGCTGGAGACTTCTGAGCTCAGGAGTCTAGGCTCCTTGAATTTTCCAGCGGTTTACTGACGATTTGAACGTCACTAAACCACTATGTGGGCACATACCCTAAGTCTTTTCCCTGCATTCACCCGCTGGAGATCGCTTCTGACTCTGCAGCATTAAATGAGCATGCTGCAGAGATGTACAAGCACAGCAATCCGCACCGCATTTGAAATAACGCTGAGGTGGGGAGAAGCACAGTGGGCATGGGATTTCTACATATACTATCCACTGTGCTTCTATTGTTGAATGCAGTGCTTTGGAGGCAGCAGTAATATGCTGCATCCAAAAGACTGCTATTACTGATCGTGTGCATGCAGCCTTATTCAAAAGTACAACTCATATTGCAAAAATGAAGCTCTCACGTGACTATATTGACGGAAAGATTAAAAAAAAGTATGGCTCTTGGAAGAAGGGGAGTACAAAACTAAACATTGGATATTTTTTAGCTCTTATTTTATTGTGTAATTAGGGTTATTACATAAACCTTTGACTCTCCAAAGTCTTTTGTTTTGCATCTGTATATAATATATTGCTTTCATGTCAGACCAAAGAAGAAGCATCCAACTATACTGGAATCTGTTGCTTTTGAAACTTACCCAACATTGGTCATATTAAGAGTAGCGTACTCTTTCTCAAGTCAGTCCCAGATGTTTACAACCTCTTTGGATCATCTCTTCAAGTTGATGTGCCTCCTAGTTGACCTTAATGTTTGTTGTATATTGTATATTACTATGACAATGGGAATGCAAAGCTTTATATGATAATGGGTCTGTGCATAGAGGCATTGATTACATCAATCCCTCTATCCGCTTTTCCTTCTTGACGTATTAGGATGTAAAATTGTGGCTTTATTGATAGTTGTTTTGGTTCAGGGGCACAGAGAGTTGGAGCAAAGCCAGGCAGAGATGCAATCTGGATGGAGCTGTGGTTACACAGGAGCATTTTGACTTGCTCCCTAATCTCATACCCATTTCATGCAGTTGAATGAAGATGTTAAATAGATAGTTCACAGGGTGGGATTGAACAGGAAATCTGTTTGGAGCTGGAGCGTGGGTCTGGTTTTGGGTGGGATGGACTTTGGTGGGTGGAATTTCAATTCAGCAGTGGTGGCTACAGATCCACTTGATTGATGACTATCATATCTTCTGATCTTTCCTGTTGTTATGAAGGGTTCCATGGCGGCATGTTTTAAGGTACCATCACACGCGGCAATATGGCTTCCATATCGCCGGCAATTTGACATGAGCACGCACGTTTCGGGAACATTTTTGCACATCGCCGTCGCCCTGTCGCACATAGAGATCTCGCCTGCGTTCTACGGCGATCCTGCATTCCGGAAATCCCCTGCAGAAGACAGGAAGCAATTTCCCTTTTCCACATCACCGCGTCACATGCCACCATCTCATCAGCGATGTGGGCGTAGAGTGAGTACGGCGAGGAGATAGGCGTGCCAGAGTGTTTTACACCGCGCCCCTACCACTCCGATTGGCCAACACAACTGCTTAACCATTGGTCAGCCTTGTCGGGATGTCTGCGCAATACTTGACGCATGTGTCCTTTCTACTATATCGCTATTCAAATATGGAGCCTTAGCCAAGGCCAGCCAATGGGAACGCAGGAGCGACCACCAATCGCGGCAGACAGGGCGAGCCAAACAGAACGCTCAGGCACGCCTCTGGAATTGCTTCCAGATGGTCTGAGCTCCCTTTCTACATCGCTATTGCCCTGTCACACTCCAACATGCGCAGAAATCGCCTGGTGGTTATCACCTGATTTCACTGCAGTGCAGGGCGATCAGGCGATGCTCCAACGGCGATTTTACACCGTTAAATCTCCCTGTCTCACGCCACATTGCCGAAATACACAAATTTACGGCGATGTGGAAGCCATATTGCTGCGTGTGACGGTACCTTTAGAGATTGCTATGTACCCTGCTCTCTTTTTGTCATTAATCTGTGAAGAGCTCTGGCCTATCTACCTCTCATCTCAGTGACTTTGTTGTTGTCTTTTTAATGTCAATCACTATCAAAAAGGCCTTTCTTGATTTCTTTGAGAAGACTTCACTCTATGGAAATTTGTTGCCTGACCGATAAAAACAGTTCATTAAAAACATTGAAGTGGAGGGGCGTGTCCTGCTGCTGATGGCGCCGGACGCTTGCTGAGAAGGCTCCGACGCTCAGGCTGATTTAACGGCTCCCACCGGCTCTTACCGGGCTCTAACTCCTCCATATATCAAGAAAAGACCACCCGCACATAGCGATGTCGCGAGCGGGCTCCCGGCGCCGGGAAACAGAAGGTAAACTGACCGACTTCTTCAGCACTGATTCCCAGAAGCCCTCCAAAATGGCGCTGGCTAATGCAGCCTCTGCAGCTTCCTCATCCCCCACAGGGCACGCTCAGCGATCTTCACGCTCCCCTCCCGGATCTCAGAACAGGGGGTCTGGAGACAGGGATGAATCCCCAGTGTCTAAACGATCCTCCGGGACATGCTGGGGTCCCTTAGAGACTCCATGCTAGGAGAAATACGCTCCATGATAGGAGACCTGCGCACAGACATGGCGGCTCTGAATGAAAGAACGTCACATCTTGAAACAAAGATGACGGACTATGTAACTGCTCACAACAACCTAGCTGATGATTATGATATAATGGAGAAGGAGATGAAAAAGACGCAGTTAACCCTTTCCCACCTTGAAGACGGTTTGCGTAAAAACAATGTTAAACTACGAGGTGTAAAAGAACTGGAGCATGAGGAGGATCTCAGGAGTATCATAGCTATGTTCCTTACGGCGGTGCTACCAGACGTTCCCCCTGCTGTGTTGGAGGTAAACAAGGCGTATAGACTACCAAAACCGGCCAAAATGGCCAAGGACATCCCAAGAGATATCCTGATCTCGTTTCAACGACCTGATGCGAGAGAAACTCTCCTGCGTGCCATGCGCTCCCATCCTACCCTGCCAGATCCGTTTGGCTCAGCGGCGGTTTTCCCGGATCTTTCGCCGGGGACTCTTGCCAGGCGCAGGGAGTTCGCACCAAGTTGCAGGGTTTTACAAGAGAAGGGGATTCAATACATCTGGGGATCCCCGGTATCCCTAACCTTCCGCTACAAGGGATCGAGACAATTCTTCCAGTCCCCATCACAGCTACGCAAAGCCCTGCGAGCCTGGAGTCTCTCTGTCCCGGGAGGTTCTTCACCGACTGACCATGATGGTCCTCGACACGGACCTCAACGGAGGGTCGACAAAAGTTCCAGCCGAAGCCCGGAATCAACGCGATGAAGCCTGTGCGGTCGTGCCTCAGGCTTGTATATCTGTTTTCTGAGGAGATCCTCGCTTTGTCCCCAGGCTGACCCTTACTCGGGTCACTGGTGACCGAGGATTTCCCTACCCCCAGGAGACCACTGGGTGTGGGCACCGGCGGGCGGGAGGTGAGCTTGATTATTTCCCTGCTCTCCCTATCCCAGCTCGTCGGACCTGGCCCGGGAGGTTCTCAAATTGTTAAGGTTTACATTTGTGTGTTACAACTGCTTGTTTGATGCTTTTCCTTCCCAATCCCTTTCCCCCTACCCCGTCCACCTCCTCTCCGGTCATTCCCCTCGCTCTCTCTGATCTTTCTTTCTATTCTCTCCTATTTCTTTCCTCTGAGCTCTTACTACCTCCTTCTCAAGGCCAACAAGTGTCTCTGGGCCCCGGGCCTCAGCTATCTCTCATATCCCCCAATTTACTGCTCTAGATCTCATTAACTTATGGCGGGATCAACATCAACGATCCAGATTGCCTCCCTTAATGTAAAAGGGTTAAACTCTGCGGTGAAGCGTTCCTTCCTATGGAGGGAGGCGCGTAGACTGCGTGCTGACGTGCTATGCGTCCAAGAAACGCACCTACTGGCCTCAGACAATCACAGGGTCCGACACCCATCTTACCCACATATTTTCTTTGCCAACAACACTGTAAAAAAAGGCAGGAATATGCGTTATTGTAAGTAATAAACTACAATTTCAACTTAAATCGACCAAATCTGACCTACTGGGGAGGTTCCTTATTTTGAAAGCCCTCATCTCTGAGGAACTGTACACAATTGTAGCGTTGTATGCGCCCAATGTGGGACAGTATAAATTCCTGAACTCCCTATTTAAAAAACTGAGGGCCTCGGTAGAGGGCTCCCTGATAATCTGCGGGGATTTTAATGCTATAATGGAGAACAGACTGGACACATCCTCTCCATCCGCTCGGCGGGGGAGAGAATTGTCCCAATTGTGCCGTGAATTTTGCCTCCACGACGTGTGGCGATACCTCCATGCCGAAGAAAGAGACTTTACATTTTTTTCCAACAGTCACAAGTCCTATTCCAGGATTGACATTTTTTTGATAGGGGAAGCATTGTTGCTCCGCTGTGAGGCGGCTTCTATAGGCCAGATCTCATGGTCGGACCACGCCCCCATTTCACTGAGTATCAGCTTGGGGCAAAAGGAGGTGTCGCCCCGTCGCTGGAGGATGAATGTGGGCCTGTTATCCAGTCAAGACACTGTCGACCACTTGGACCATAGTTTGGTAGACTATTTCCAACTGAACGACAACGGGGAGGTCTCTGATGGCACGCTGTGGGCTGCCCATAAAGCGGTCCTCAGGGGCCTCCTCATACAGAAAGCAGCACAACAAAAGCGAACGAGAGATAAACGCTGGAGAGAGCTCACTGAGCAGATAACTGAATTAGAAAGAATCAACAAAGCCGCTCAGACCCAGCGGATCACAACGCAAATCCTAGCTTTGCGAAGTGATCTCAGATCCCTCCTACTATACCAACACGAACTTGGCCTTAGAAAACTCAAAACACGATTTTATGCTGCTGGGGATAGAGCAGGAAGACTGTTGGCCAGACGACTTAAAAAACGGGTGGTACAGTCAATGGTAACCTCCATGAAAACGACAGAGGGGGGGACCGTCAGAGACCCAAATAAGATAGCAGATGTAATGGCAGACTTTTACTCAACCTTATACAACTTAAAAGACGATACCAAGACACCACAACCGACCTTGGAACGTATCCGAGATTACCTGGACCGTATAGATCTCCCTGCTCTCCCTCAGGATAAGCTACTGGAACTGAACACCCCATTCTCTTTAGCAGAAGTCCAGGCGGTGATTGGGTCCCTGAAGTTAAATTCGGCCCCAGGCCCTGATGGCTTGGCAAACGAATATTACAAAACCTTTTCCCATCATTTGGCGCCCTACCTGCTCCGACTCTTTAATACCTGGCAAGCTGAAGGGGTCCTCCCTCCGGAGGCCCTAGAGGCCACGATCACAACGATTTTAAAACCAGGAAAACCGTCTGATTCGCCGGGGAGTTATCGGCCGATCTCCCTCCTGAATACAGACGTAAAAATTTATGCTAGATTACTAGCGGCACGCCTATCGGAGAGTGTCTCATTCCTGGTGGACTCGGATCAGGTGGGATTTGTAGGGGGTCGCCAGGCGAGAGATGGAACCCGACGTATGATAGACCTCATAGAAATAGCTGAGGTTCGGGGGACCCCAGTGTATTCCTGTCGTTAGATGCGGAAAAGGCATTCGACAGGGTACACTGGGGTTACCTTCGGGAAGTTCTTGTGGGGTTCGGCTTCTCGGGCCCGATACTGAGGGCTATTCTGAGCCTTTACTCGAATCCGAGAGCTCGTGTCTCTACGTCTGGGTTTCTCTCCCGCCAATTTAGCATATCAAATGGGACCAGACAGGGATGTCCCCTGTCTCCCCTGATCTTTGCTCTAGTTATGGAGCCGTTTGCCGCTGCCGTCAGGGCCGAGAGTGGGATCTCGGGCATTCAGGTAGGAGCGAGGAGACATGTCATTGGCCTGTATGCGGATGACGTGATCATCGCCTGCACGGACCCTGGAGCGTCGCTCCCAATCATTATCAGGGCATTGGAGGCCTTCTCGGAGGTCTCGTATTATAAATTGAACTTGAGTAAGTCTACGGCTCTGCCCCTCAATCTCTCACAGCTGGAGTTTGAAGATCTCTCCGGTCGTTACGCATTTCAATGGGCCCCAGAGGGTATCCAGTACCTGGGTATCATACTGTGCCCATCGCAGAACCTAGCACAGGCAAATCTCTCAGCCCTGATCACGTCTCTGCGGGGTTCAATGAACTCCAGCGCACAGCCCCTGCTATCATGGATGGCCAGGATACAGGCGGTCAGGATGCTCTGGTTTCCAAGGCTTCTGTACCTGTTCCGCTGTATCCCGGTTGCATACCCGAGATCCCTTCTTACTCAACTCCAAAACCTCCTTGACAGATTTGTGTGGGCAGCGGGTCGCCCGAGGGTTAACCGAAAAACGCTGCACAGGAAGCTAAAGGGGGGCGGAATGGGAGTCCCAGACGTTATATCTTACTGCAAAGCAGCCTCTTTGGAGGCGGTCAGAGACTTATGCAAAACTTCATCCCCATCGGGATGGACTCAATTAGAACTGGACTTCGCACCGGGAATCTCACCTGGTAAGACTATTTGGGGAACGTCACTGGGTCTAATGAAAAAATCCCACCCATTGGGTACTGTCCGAAACCTATTGTCAGAATGGGGTAAGGTTCCTAGGACATGGTCCAAGTTCCCACCGGAAAAGATCCCCTTAACGGCTCTACAGGCTCATATTCCCACGTTAAATATTGCCTCGTTACAGAAATCGGGCATTACTTTTCTGGCAGATATGATGAAAGGCCCAGAGTTAATCCCCTTCGCAGAATTTTCCCGTAATAACCCGGAACGAAGAGATATGTTCATGCAGTACTCTCAGGTCCGTCACTTTTTAGAGTCTTCGGACTGCTGGCACGATTTAAAACCCGTCGCCCCCTCGCCCTTCCAGCGCTTCCTCTTCTCGGAGAACCCGAAACCAAAGGGCCTCTCGATTATATACGAGGGCCTTCTGGAATTGTCCTCTCCCGGACGCCCATCTTACGTCACCGCGTGGGAGAGAGACCTGTCCTTCGAGGCAGAGGAGGAGGATTGGGAAGGTGCGGTCTGCTGCGTATCGCGAGCTACTAGGTGTATCAATCATCTGGAATCCCTCAAAAAAGTTCACCTCCGATGGTACACTCCCCCACAAGTTTGGCGAGATTTGGAAGCGGAAATTCTCCACTTTGCTGGAGACTCTGTAGACAAAAAGGAGATCTCACACATATGTGGTGGTTGTGCCCTCAAATAGCCCAATTTTGGACTTTAGTGGCCAGCCTGATTGAGGTGACCACGGAGATGAAGTTTCCCCTTCTCCCGCAGCTTGCGGTACTACACATTGGGGCAGAGGTCCTCCCACCAATCCCTCGTCACGTGATCTCATACATTTTAATTGCGGCCAGACTTTGCATCGCTACTTTCTGGAAGTCCCCAGCCCCTCCCACGATGTCAGATCTCACGAAACGGCTAAATGGCATATTTGCACATGAATTTCACCTAGCTCTGGATGCCCCCACGAGACGGTATGTGGCTGAGGCCTGGGACCTTTGGGCAAATCACCTTTTTGCAGATAATCCCCCTCCTTAAACTAGCATCAGGAGGTAACACTTTCTATTTCCCTCTTTTCTTTCACCTCTAGCTCCTTGTTATCAATCTCTCCTCTTCCCCCTCTCATTATCCTCACTTACTCGGGACCCTTCTATCCCCACCCCTGCGGATACTTTCCTCCTAGCCTCTCACCGCTAATCCTCCACTCCCATGTCTCCCATCTCCCCTTATGTCATGACCCCCTCATACTGTACACACCCTCTCCCCTCATCACCTTGCCCCAAGGGAAAATTTCAGGTCAAATATGTATTGCAGGATTCGGACGATTCATGGCATTTAACTTGACGACAAGGAATATGAGAAGAACACTCTCAACTTTGCCCTCATATAAATGACAATTCTACTCAATTACAAGATGACAGGACGTCGTCCTATATAAATACAAACTCCTTTGAACTATTACGGATCCTGCTGCAACGCGACTTGTATTGGGGGTTCACCCTGAATACTTTCCCTGAATCCCTTGTACTACCCCCTCTCCTCATTCCCTTACCATCCCCTCTACAACAACACTAGGCAGAGATGTAAAGCCAAGGTTTATTCTTCTCTGCTATAAATATTGTCTGTGATTTTTGGGCCGAGGGGAATTCCCCTATAGGCCAATAATATGTTTTGTCATTGTACTTGTTTTATTCTTTATTTTTCCTGTATGGTTCAAAACAATAAAACATTTTGAAGACTAAAAACATTGAAGTGGACCCTGTTGTTGATATGGAATTTATAAAGGGAACTCTAGCAAAGTTATTGGAGGAATAACTTGATCAGTGCATCCCATTTCTGTGGGCATGACACAACAGCTGTGGAACTGGACTGAAGGTGAAACTGCCCCCGAGGAATTGAGCCGAAACGTAGAGAAAGCACTGAGACTTTACCTTATAGACTCCTAAGATAACTCCTCCCAGAAGCTCCTCCCAGAAGTGCTCCTAAGGTGGGAATATTGCTTTTATCCCCCAAATAACTGACTAACCATGATCTTCTCAGCCATGCCTTGTTGTCAGTAATCACCTAACAACGCACTCTGAAACTCATGGCTTAGTTACCTGAGGCTGTAATTCTGGAATGTTGGAGTACTAAGTTCTCTGGTGGTACAACTGTAATTATGCCCCTCAAAGGTAAAAATAAATAAATGCAAGTAAACACTTGGGCATGGTTTCATTAAGACTGGTGTTTTGTTTGCCATTTGTAATAAAAGCTGCACTAGAGTAATAAGTGTCAAATTCATTAAAAGTATCTGATATATAAATGTTGTTCAACACAGGGGTGGGTGTATATTTCCAGCATAATTTGTCACTTTTGGGTAGCATATTAAGATAAATTTGATGGGTGGGTTTCCTCATGCCATGTCTGACCCCAGCTCCCAGGGGCGTATCTAGGGGGGTGCAGCCGGACCTTTTGCCCCGGGCGCAAGTCAGTGGAGGGCGCCGGCGGCACCCTTTCCCCCTCCTCAACCATGGCTGCAATAGGTGCGGCGGGGCTGAAACCGGCAAGCAAACCGGCGGGCCGCTGCTAAGGTAAACATCGGGTTACTATGGGGCTCCGCTGACTAGCTATGTGCTGCTTGCTGCTAGTCAACGGAGCCCCATAGTCAGTGTCGGTCTGGCCTGCCGGGGTACCAGCTAAACCCCTGTGGGTTTACCCCCTGCACCTGTCCCCGCTGTTATTTAGCAAGTGTGCACTGTCCTCAGTGCACATAGAACGCAGCCGCAGCACCCTCCAAGGTACTGGAGGCTCCCCTGTGGACCCCAGTCTCTCTGCTCAGGCTGGAGCACATGACACTGTGTGCTCACATCAAGCTGCGCTCCTCCTTGTTCATCACAGGAAGAGAAGCGGTAGCAGATGCATCTTCATGGTAATTCCTTATCATGCAGAGGTCGGGGAGTGAGCAGGGTCAGGTCAGGCTGCAGTGAGCCATGCATAGAATGATGGGTGTCGTGTCCTCCTCTCTCCAGCCCCGGGAGTCTGTGCATAGCATGGGGGATGGGAGACTCGGCACAATCACCCCCCCCCCTCCTCACCTACTCTGGAGAAGGGGGGGGCGCCGAAATGGATCTTTGCCCCGGGCGCCATGAAACCTAGATACACCGCTGCCAGCTCCGCGCACTTTGGCAAAGATGACTAGGACCGTTGTTTAAATGTCACAATTTGCTAAATGTTTGCACAACTTAATGCACACATCTGCTACATTTCCAGGAGATTTACTTCAGAAAACTCCTTGATGAATTGGGGCTCATATGTGTAACAATTTCCATGTCTCTTCCACAACCAAACTGAAGCTTTTGCAAAAGCAGATCTATGCTCTTGTATTGTGCTTGAGATATTTGCTACTTAACACAATGGAGGATTGTGAATTTTACATGTACTGTAAATCTGTTAACTGACATCAGTTATCACATTGACTTATATTGATCAGTGTGGAGTCCATTGGCAGCTCATTGCATACAGTGAGACAGCACGCTGACAGACATTATAGGGGTTGTCTGGCCTTAAGCTACTGTCTATGGCTAGGGTCACATTTACGTTTTGACCCTAGCATTCCGGATTGCGCTTTAAACTTAGTACTTTTCCCAGCACCGCATAGCATTACCGCTATGCGGTGCTGGATAACGCTGCCCCTAGTTACCCGATATTTACCTTCCCAACTAGTCACACAGGCAGCTGCTGGGAATGCACGTTACAGCACCGCACAGGAAACGCTGTCTGCAAAAATCCATATGTAACTGATATCATTTTCTAATTCCTCGCTCTAAGCTCTCTCCATTGATGTATTTCTTTTATTTATACTTCCCTCCTATCTTCTGTAAACTTCAAATAAAGACATTCATTGTATCTGTTAATCACAGTGAATGATCCACTTAGTTCTCTGCTGTCCACTCCGCATAGAATGAATATGCATGTCACATGTTCACACCACATCACTGCACAGGACATCTTTGTGGGGGCAAGGCTGTATTTCTCCTCTCTTCCCTCTGTGTTTTCAGCATCACAGGAGGTCAACTACAACACAGAAACTGTCACAGCAGGGATTACTGCTTACGTATACAAATGGAGACTAGATAAGGCAGATTTATAATCGCTCTCTTCCTCTATCCTCAACAGGACAGAAGCAACTGAGACCTGACACTGCACTGTCTGAGAGCAAAGGGAGGAGGGAGGAGAGAGCTGCTGAGAGGGAGTGCATAATTACATGACAATTTATACAGTAGCCGGACTATTCCTGTTTGCTTATAAGGGAGAGGACTAATCCAGGAGCTCCCTGCAGGGTCAGACAATGCTGATAGCATGGAAACTACAAACAATACAATAATGATTTTACATGTTTTTAAAAGGTCTGCCCAGGCCCGATTCAAGGGTAATATTAGTATCATACTGAAAAATTACCGGGTCGTGTTCCTTTAATGGGGTACTTTACATTCAGCATAGCAGCTGATGGTAGGTGCCAATGAGTAACCTGAAATGTCTGCCAGTTAGTGTAAAATCTGCCTCTACAACGTGGTATCGGGTTATATAGTAGAGAGGTCTTTAGGGTCCTTGCTAGCAGTTGAACCTTGGTATAACTGCTTCCTCTGCCCACTATTACTAAAAGGAGACACACTGGAACAAACATGTCCTTTATTCTTAAATAGCTGTTCAGAGTAGGATTCACTGGTGGTCACAGACAGAAAAGGTCCTATGATAAGGAGGAACTGCACTTGTGATCTAAAAACATTTAGCAAATGTGGAGTTAGGGCTGCTACTGGAGAAAGGAAGTATGCAACAGTCACCCAAGGGATGCTGGGAAGGAGTATGTTTTTGTCTCTCTGCAAAAGAAGGAGCAGTTGCTTGAAAAGACTAGTGTGCAGAAGTCAGGGTGGAGATAACTGACCAAGACCAGGACTCCCCCCTCCACCTCACAACATAAGGTACAGTCTGCTCTCTGTATATACACTGTGAAAGGAGAAAGATTCTGTAAGAAGAGAAGATGCTCTGTGAGCAGACTGTCATGTATGTTATTCTTGAAGTCTTATGTGAAGATTATTAAAGACTATCTACTACTACTTGTAACCGTTTCCAGCAAGCACACTGCTATAAAATACTGTTCCATCACCTAATATTTGTAAGATACTGGTTAAGTGTGCCCTGATTTAATTCACTAAAAGCTAAAGAACTCATGTTTCCTTTGCCCAGCCTCCCTATACAGAGTGGTGGATATGCATGTGACTTACGCAGGCAGGGGAACTCCGATCTCGGACGTTGTTTCGAGGTGCTGTCACGGGTGGTCGATGCCTGAGTCTGTGGCCCTAGTGGTCACTGAAAAGTGTTGAAATAAAATAATAAAATGGATTGAATTGTTCGTGATGCTACCTGCAGTTTTGATAACACCAGCGCCGCTGCCAGACCTCCGGAGATGATGGTATTGCAGCTAGTTGGTCTTGCTCCCTGCAGGTGGAGCAGGATCCCCGGGGCAGAGTTGCTGCTGTGCTGGTTGTTGTGGTAGCAGCTCTGTAGTTTAACAGTAATAAGATAAGAGAGGCTTTCTTTGCTCTGCACGGGTGTTTATTGGTCACTTGATAAACACAGTTCAATAACAGTTTAACAGTCACACAGTCACGGCTAGCTGGCCTGGGTAGTGAACAATGAATGGGGTGTCTTTATGTGGCTTACGAGCATGTCCCTCTAAGCTGTCCTTTCTTTGTCCTGTTGTGGTGAAGCCTGGCTGGCTTGAAACCTATATGTAGTAATGGATCCGGCACCGGACACTTCTCCAATATTCAAAATTTATTCAGTAATATTCATAAGATCATAAAATCAGCGACCTAGGGAGCTCCCTAGGTCGCTGATTTTATGATCTTATGAATATTACTGAATACATTTTGAATATTGGAGAAGTGTCCGGTGCTGGATCCATTACTACATATAATCTTCTTGGACGTACGGGACGTCTCCTTCTGGCACCATCCGGTCCGTTGGAATTTGGTGAGCACGAACAAACCCCTACCCTTTTCCTGGCTTGAAACCTGGCCTCCTTGTTCCTGTCCTGGTTATCTTAATGTGGGTAAGAACCCTCTCCGGATTAACGCTACCCCTGTGGCTTTACTCGGGTCCTAGCTCCTAGCGTTAGTGATTTTTGCAGGTGGCCCAGAGGCTAAACTCTCCTGGGTCCAACCGGTGTTGACGGCTCGGAGTTGAACTTGCCCGTACTGCTGCCGGAGCCAGTTCTCCGTTGTGGTCTAGGATTCCACCAGACCGGTTACCGTACGGTCTGGCGCTGAGTCTCCTCCTTCTGCCTGGGTCACCACTCTTTTTGGGTGCCCTTTCTGTACATCCCCCTGAAGGGTCCTCCTCGACTCACTCCTCACACACGTTCTCGTACTCTGTTCTTCTACTCTTACTCTCCTGTCTTCCAGCCTTCCACTACCACTCTTATAACCTCCCCCCAGGACCAGTTACCTAGGTAACAGGTTGAACCAATTGGTCCCCTGAAGCTAAGAGTGTGTGGATGAAGGGTGAAAGCCACATATCAACCTCCCATTTCACTGGCCACAGGGATACCGTACACACTGGTCTGGGTGCAGTACCCTTTAGTGGCGCACCTACCAGTGGGGCGCCACACATGCAACAGGCCCTTATGCAAAAACAGAATATGGGTCTTTTTCAGTCCAATAGCTCATTATAATGCTGAATTCCACCTGCTTTTGAGGTGGAAATGGGATCCATTACCCCTTGGGCCCCTATACGGCTGCACAGGTTGCACCCATTATATGTCTGCCCCTGGAAGGTTTCTGGTGAGTGGAATCCAGCAAGATGTAAGCTCTTTACATTTGGTACTACAATCTCCTGCAACATCAAACATGAGCATAGAGTGCGGCCCTAAACTATTCCTCCTTTCTTACAGAGTTGTAGTCTCATTCAGTCTAATGCTTGATCACTCTGCAGTTTTGAGGATTCTTCAGCAATTGTATTGGGAGTTTTGTAAATATTGTCTACAACAAGAGCAAGAAGAGACACATCAATAATTTTCCACCAAACAGATAAACCTATTCTACATTGCCATTCTACATTTTTGGGGTCAATAAACCTCTGCTTGGATCCATTTTATGATGGATTTGGGGAAGCATCATGACTCTCCGGATTAACGCTACCCCTGTGGATTTACTCGGGTCCTAGCTCCTAGCGTTAGTGATTTTTGCAGGTGGCCCAGAGGCTAAACTCTCCTGGGTCCAACCGGTGTTGACGGCTCGGAGTTGAACTTGCCCGTACTGCTGCCGGAGCCAGTTCTCCGTTGTGGTCTAGGATTCCACCAGACCGGTTACCGTACGGTCTGGCGCTGAGTCTCCTCCTTCTGCCTGGGTCACCACTCTTTTTGGGTGCCCTTTCTGTGCATCCCCCTGAAGGGTCCTCCTCGACTCACTCCTCACACGTTCTCGTACTCTGTTCTTCTACTCTTACTCTCCTGTCTTCCAGCCTTCCACTACCACTCTTATAACCTCCCCCCAGGACCAGTTACCTAGGTAACAGGTTGAACCAATTGGTCCCCTGAAGCTAAGAGTGTGTGGATGAAGGGTGAAAGCCACATATCAACCTCCCATTTCACTGGCCACAGGGATACCGTACACACTGGTCTGGGTGCAGTACCCTTTAGTGGCGCACCTACCAGTGGGGCGCCACACATGCAACAGGCCCTTATGCAAAAACAGAATATGGGTCTTTTTCAGTCCAATAGCTCATTATAATGCTGAATTCCACCTGCTTTTGAGGTGGAAATGGGATCCATTACCCCTTGGGCCCCTATACGGCTGCACAGGTTGCACCCATTATATGTCTGCCCCTGGAAGGTTTCTGGTGAGTGGAATCCAGCAAGATGTAAGCTCTTTACATTTGGTACTACAATCTCCTGCAACATCAAACATGAGCATAGAGTGCGGCCCTAAACTATTCCTCCTTTCTTACAGAGTTGTAGTCTCATTCAGTCTAATGCTTGATCACTCTGCAGTTTTGAGGATTCTTCAGCAATTGTATTGGGAGTTTTGTAAATATTGTCTACAACAAGAGCAAGAAGAGACACATCAATAATTTTCCACCAAACAGATAAACCCTATTCTATATTGCCTTTCTACATTTTTGGGGTCAATAAACCTCTGCTTGGATCCATCTTATGATGGATTTGGGGAAGCATCATGACTTCCAAGATATAAATGTGAATGTAGCCTGACAGCAGAGAGAGTGTGATGTGACCTTTACCCTTGTGGAGATGGCAAATCTTATCGGAGTGCCGCAAAAGACTCTCAAGACTTCTTAGAAATTACTGCACATGTAGAAGTGCCGGTGTCAGGAACCCAATGTAGTTAATGGCAAGGCAGGGCCAAGGCTGCAGCACAGCTCAGCATGCCAGATCCTACCCAGATGGCTTCTTGGTACAACAGTTCAGTTCATTGGTACCTTCTTTGGGGACAAACACTGTCAATAAAAGATTTTAAGGTTTCTTAACTAGAACAGTCAAACATATAAGTTTTGGGTGGTTTATTAACATTGACACATTTGGCTACAGGCTGTTCCTCTTCCTCATACCTTCCAAATTGTTCCCTTAAGCACCATTGATGCACACCGTTAATTCAAAGAGTCTTCTGGTCAATTCTATCCCTACCTCACTTATGGGGATGCAAAATAGGACCACCGGGGAACCGCCAGACAGTATTTCTTCACTTCGCTAACAATGGAGATCCGTCCGTCTTCAAACTTCTGCTCAGGGCCCACCAAATCGACATTGGAGAGGATAGCCACTGTCTGAGTATCCGCCAGGGAGAGATGTCAAGCACTAGCACCAAGAGAACACTCTTGGCTGAAGTTCTGTTCCACAGTCCAAATGCCGGAGAGACCATCAGGGTCCAAACAATTTAGAAGGGGCATTGTTTCCTGATTCTATCGTCTACTGAGGGACTCTAGTCCCATCTTCCATGCTACAAGCCCTTTTATTTACTATGCCACACCCACAAGGTACACCCATTATCAATACCCTAATTTGGCTAATGGGGTTCAGGGAACCGCCTTCAACTTTAACCAGTTTAGGGCTACTTGCACATTATAAAACCACACAGTTTTTCAATACAAATGCAAAGGTATCTCTTGAGTGACGGGGTGACAACCCCTCTTACCCTCCTACACACATTCATGGGGATAAGAAATATGGCTTGGAAGTGGCTGACATTGCAGAATTTCCTCAGTAATTTTCAACAATCTTACAATTCACAGTAGAGTGACCTTATCTTATATATTAGGGAATGGACAATTATGTACCTTTATAATGTAATTACAGTGGCTTCAAAGCAGTAAAGTTTTCCCATAAAACATCTCACGTCTCAAGACTTAGAGAGTAATTTAGTTAGGAATTGAAATATCAAGATATCAGTGAGCATTTTATTGTACTATGGGGATGTATAATAATTCATTTCCTGATGTTTATACATTAAAATCAAAGCTCGTTACTGCTCGAGGTTATTAATGAGCACTTTGAGCTTTATTTAATGTAAACTTGTCAGCTGTAAAGAAGAGGGGAGCGCGGCCAATAAGTCCGTTCCTAAAACAACTCTCATGTCTGACCACAGCTGTTCCTTCCTTGGCTGCACCAAGTTTGGCGCTGTATATCAGGCAGTATTTTCATTGACTTCTGCACGGTTCAGCAACCACAGACACGGAAGTGATCGTGTAATAATTAATTGTATTATACTGAGGTATTTACTGGATGGTTCTCAGCTATGAGGCCATACCAAAGGCATGTGAGAATGGATTACTAACAAGACAATATATAAGTTTATGGCAATTGAAAGAGAACCTGTCAGCACGATTTTGTAATGTGAGGTAAAGAGATGGCTGTAATGGTTCTATGATACAGCTTAAATTACGGTAATAACTTTGGTGAAGAAATCTGCTATGTGGTTCTTCTGTAATCGGCATTTGACGTTTTCTGCTAATTAGGTCTCCTCCCTGTCTGTGATTCTCTGGCTACTCCGCCTGCACCGGTGTTTGAGTGACAGATCACTGCTGAGATTTCACCCAGAGGAGGCAAGTCATTCAAAGCTTGGAGGCAGGTAGAGGGGCTGGGGAATCACAGACAGGGAGGAGAAATCCCATGCATTGTGCACTGAAATCTAATTAGCAGAAACGTTCAAATGGTGATTAAAGAACCACAAAGCAGATTTTTGCACCAAGGACATCAATTCAATCAGTATAACAGCACCATTACAGTTGTCTTTATTTACATCGCAAAATCGTGCTGACAGGTTCTCAACATCTCATCACAAAGAAAACGGGAACCCATAGCAATGCATGGGAATCTTATTGTATCTGCGCATGTTGCTAATGTAGTGAAAAGATCCATCAGAAGGCATACGTAAGGAGTAGAGATGAGTAGCCTTTGGCCCCCTTTTTTCTAAACCTCACGATACCTTAAAAATGTAAAAAAAAAAAATCAGTGCTTCTCTGTCACCCAGTCCGGGCTGCCTCATATTTTTAGATAATTGCTTGCGTTGAATTCCTTGGATTGCTCATGCTGGGCTGGGGTTTCTGGGTTTCATTAGGCCTAGGAGCTTTTTGCTCATGGGCACATGCCTTGAAGTCATGAAGAGAACTCTATCATCACACCCAGAAGTCCGGGCTCAGGGGAATTTAACGTGAGTGCCGAAAATTGGATGATGAACCAAGAATCAGACAGGGGATGGTGAGGTGCGGAGGCACTGGAGAGGTGAGTATAAGTGCTTTTTCCTTTCAATACAATACATTTATGCTGTGGGCAGACCCCACAGCATAATATGGGACATTAAATTCCTGGAGAACACCGTCTCTACAGGTTGAATTTCGCAGGAATAAAATATGCAAACAAGTTACCGTAATCATCTTGCTTGATCGTTTCTAGTATGGAGCCTTCCTCTCTTAGAATCATTGCAGCATTTACAGAATTATATGGCAACTCACAAAATCAGTAATGATCTGCAGAGCAGCCGGTGTAGTGTACAGGAAATTTAAGCAGGAATTTATAGTTATAATATACTCTATTGTAGATCGAGCAGCTTAACATTATACTGCTGAAGAATTTGGATAAATGGTAGGTCTTTCAACAAATTATAGATGTCAAGATGTCAAACTTTAGATGTTGATCTTGAGAAATGAACTAAAAAAAATTAGAGATTTTATCATGAATATCGGCAACATGGATTTTAGATTTTGTTACATCATAATGGGGGTATAATGGGATATACTGTAGTTAGAGAGAGAGATTGTGGTAACAGTGGATTCATGTACGGTGGGTCAGTGAACTACATTTTTGGAGGAAGATGATAGTAAATGGAGGATGTCGCTGATTATTTGTTAGAGTTATGGGATGGTGTGCATATTTTATTATAATAGGATGTTGTGGTCCTTGGTGACAAAGAGGTTCTCCACTTATTAAGGGTACATACAAGTGATTAGGTTAAGAACATTATTTAAAAAGCAAGAAGCTTAATGATGTCAGCTATGTTACAAGAGGCAACAGAGGTAAAGTTCTGTGTATAGGAGTGGAAAACAAATCACCGCAAGGTAAGAACCTTTTCAAAAATAGAAATGTTAGTAGTTTATCAATTAACAAAATGCAAAGTGAATGAACAAAAGACAAATCCAAATCTCATCAATAAGTGGTGTGGCCACCCTTTGTCTTCCACACAGTATCCTTTACCGTCACATGACGTCATTCCCATGAGTGAGGTATTATACCAGAAACCAATTGGGAACCTGGAGAGCGCAGTCTCAGAGGTTACTCATAAAGAGAAGTATTTAGAAACTCATTATTGTTATAGTTTAAGCTGTCTCATACTCATGTAATCTGCTTAGTATTTGATGTACATGATCCTAAATTGGATCCTGCGATTTTTAGTCTCACAGTTTGTGGTTGTTCTCATTTACCTAACCAGACATTTTCTGAACTCTTAGTTTTAGCAGAAATGTTACCCCCGATTAATCAGCTGTTGATAAATGATTGATGCATGTGCTTGCTGTGTTGCATTAATCTTTACTTGTGTGGCCAATAGCTTTAACCCAGTGGTATTTATCCATTTGATTCACTGAGTCAGATCACAGGTAACTACTGTGGTGGAGCCATATGACCTGGTAGAAGGCATCAGCAGCAGTAAAAGCAAGATCGAATGAAATGGAGCCGGTCATCAAGCAACTGGTCCTGCAAAAGCAGGCCCAGCAGTAGACTAACAAACTCCTAATTCAGCAGATCTAGCAGCAGCAACAGCAATACCAACTATAACAGTAGCAACAGCAGCAACAACATTTTCGTCAGCAAATGGACCTCCTGGCAGAAGTCGTCTGGGAAACCGAACCACCCTAAAGCCGAAGTGAAGAAACTCAGGTGAGGAAGACTTTAAGAGGGGCATTGCAAGAGATGAATCCTGATTATGACATCCTGGCGCTGTCCAAGAGGGTGACGGCACTGGGAAAAGTTGCATCAGAAATAGTGAGTGGATTTCTGGGCAATATTGGTCTGGGGAGACACAGAAGGAGAACTATGATCTGACTCTGTAGGACACCAAGGAGTTCGGGAAGGTCAAGGCGAACATCGGCTGGAAGTAACTCTGGCAGTCAGAGCACAATGGGACACACTAGGGATATCACAGGGACAAGCCTCCCCAGTCCCAAATGTTTGACTTGCCGCTTTTAGTACAACAGTGGCTACAACCCAAGACTTTTTCCCCACCACAGATGGTAGAGAGAGTGGTGATGGTCTGGTTCATGAACTCATCATCAGATGTATCAATGGAGATCCAAAGAACAATCCTGTGGCCCAGGTTGAGTTAAGCATGATCTCTAGTACCGCGGCCCATGAAGTTGGGGCCATCAAGAACTTATTACACCCAGTGATTACTGAATGATACTAACTTGTTATGGGGCTTTTGGGAGAAGGCAGTGTCACTTGGTAGCCTGGCGAATAACCAGGTAAAATCTAAAGAAATGTTGTCACCAGCCGCAACTGATGAGTTTCGATGTTTTGTGCTTGTTGGCGATGAGGATAAAGAGGCATCCCCTGAGGCCAATTTCCCACAGCTGAAGGTGTCCAAGGGAAACAACTGCCAAACTCAGGGATTTAACATTTAAAGGTACCATGAAAAATGATGGTGTTAAATGGTAGTCGATTTCCTCATTTTTCCATGAATGGGGATTTAATGCATTGGGTGACCAAACGCAGGGTAGAGGTGATAGAGCAATTACTTGTGCACATCTCTGCTCTGTATTATCAGCTGATGGCCTCCACACAACTTCTCAGCTGATTGCACAGAGCAGAGATGTGAATGGAAAGGAGTCAGATAAGATCACAGGAGCTGTGTGCTGGCAGCCTGAGCTCAGCACTGTCCATGTCTGAGGTAACCTGAGTCTCTGATCAGCTGTATTGTGAACACTGTGTAGACCCCGCCCTCTCTTATATGGATGTATTCAGTGTGTGGAGCTGAAGATAGATTTCCCTGACAACCAGCATATGTCAGATTTAGAAACAGCCTAGTGGTGACATCTCCTGGAAGCTTTCTGAAAATTTTTCTTCTAGATTTCACTTATGAAGTATATTAGAAAATGTATTATAATCACTTGCTCTACATTATTATTGAATAAAAATTTAAACGGCGGTTACACTTTAAGGATCGTGATCTGACAATTTTTTGCCATAACAAGAGTTTATTTATGAGATAACTGAATCAATATGCAAGTAATGGCCGTTTCTTAAGGGAAAATATGCTACCATGGCAGCGATGATTTTATAGCCCTTATTAACAATCCAGTCAAGCAAAAAACAAGATTTTCTTTGTTCGTTGGCTAATTGGCACCATGTTTACATTGGTCCATAATTAAGAATAGCACTTAATTCAGTAAGTATAGAAGGAGTTAATCCGGCAACACATTACCATATTTCTTTGGTTAAAAGAAGCCTTTTTTGTGAAAAATCTTTAAAACATGATTACATCGTGCAGGGAAAAAGGTGTGAACAGGCTTTCAACTAAAGGAAATATCGTAACGTGTTGCCAGATTAAAGTCCTTCTATACTTGCTTTGCAGTCTCCTAGACGGGGATCCATCTCCTTCCGAGCACCATGACTCATGAGAATCAGGACCATATACGGATTATCTGTTGCACACTACACATTATAAAATATACATATACAAGGTATAGCATAGTGGCTAAAAATGAATAAAGCTAATGCAAATTTGGATGAGGAAAATGCAGAAACTACTAAGGATATACATTTAAAAAGGAGAATTTTAGCTAATGTAATGTATTACAAGTGAGCCCAATAACCAGCATCAAGGTATTCTCATGTCTGTTGGGTCCCTAACCGTATGCCTCTGTCTGCGGTATGAAAAAAGCACGCGAGGATATAAGTGCCTCTTGGTGCATTTAAAACCTGCATGTATGGGTGTGGCTGGAGACTTTTCAAAACAAGGTGATAAACTAGATGGTAAACTGGACTGGCTAGCGGGTGGTGGAGGGTGCTCAGTCAAAAAACTGAAATAATATTAACAAAGATCGACAGGCACACCTATAAGTGAAGGTGCTAGCATGAAAAAAACATTAATATATACGAATTATCTGCTGCACACTACACATTATAAAGTATAAGCAGGCCTGGACTGACAGGCGGGAGGGGCGGGACTTTTCCCTATGGGCCGCCCACTTGTGGGGTGCGGGTGGGCCGCCCGCTCCTCCAGCCTCAGCATTGCTTTAAATCTGTCACCGAGCGGCCACGGCATGCAGGGGGCGGGGCCACGGATGTGAAGGGGGCGGGGCCGTTTCCCCAAAGCAGTGCCCTTCTCTCAGCAATCAGGATGACAGGGGCAGGTCCCAAGCCCTCCCACCATCTTCATCACATTCCTGATCTCTCTCTGAGATGATCATGTGACCCCTGATGCCTCCCCTCCATGTGACATCATCACAGGTCCTACTGGTATATGTGAGTATCATGTCTGTGTGTGTCTTTCTGAATGTTGTTCTGTCTGTCTGAGTGTCTCTATCTGTGTGTTTGACAGTGTCTGTCTGTGTGTCTCTCTGTCTCTACACAACACTATACAGTATATACAGGTCCACACTACATGCTGTACTAGTGTGCCTATATACTGTGTATATATAGTGTGGACCTGTATATACAGTATAGTGCTGTGTATGCAAGATATAACCAACAGTCTCAGATGTGCCCAGAGTCCACAGCGTGTAACGAGCCCAGAGTCCACAGAGTGTAACGTGCCCAGAGTCCACAGCGTGTAATGAGCCCAGAGTCCGCAGTGTGTAACGAGCCCAGAGTCCGCAGCGTGTAACGTGCCCAGAGTCCACAGCGTGTAACGAGCCCAGAGTCCACAGCGTGTAACGAGCCCAGAGTCCACAGCATGTAACGAGCCCAGAGTCCGCAGCGTGTAACGTGCCCAGAGTCCGCAGCGTGTAACGAGCTCAGAGTCCGCAGCGTGTAACGTGCCCAGAGTCCGCAGCGTGTAACGAGCCGAGAGTCCGCAGCGTGTAACGTGCCCAGAGTCCGCAGCGTGTAACGTGCCCAAGGTCCGCAGCGTGTAACGTGCCCAGAGTCCGCAGCGTGTAACGTGCCCAGAGTCCGCAGCGTGTAACGAGCCCAGAGTCCGCAGCGTGTAACGAGCCCAGAGTCCGCAGCGTGTAACGTGCCCAGAGTCCGCAGCGTGTAACGTGCCCAGAGTCCGCAGCGTGTAACGTGCCCAGAGTCCGCAGCGTGTAAAGTGCCCAGAGTCCACAGCGTGTAACGTGCCCAGAGTCCGCACTATGTAACGTGCCCAGAGCCCGCAGTGTGTAATGTGTTTACAGCAGGGAGCTTCTAGTGTGTACACAGCGGACAGTCTGTGTTGTGTATACGGCCCGCAGTCTGTAATGTGCAGCAACAGAAAATTTTCCTGAGAGTTCTCTTTGGGTACCGTCACACGGGGAGATATCGCCGGCGATGTCGCTGAGATCTGCGTGTTCAGGCGATGTTGAAGCGACATCGCCTGTGCGTCGCCGCGTGTAACAGGGCAACTGAACGGCGATAAATCTCTGTTTCTGAGTTCAGAGATTTCCCAACAGTGTGGGGAACCAGGCGATGTAGCTTGAGCGATCCATATGGCTACTGCCGTGTGAAGCGGCGATAGCAATGGCACAGGCGATGTCTGTGTTCAGGCAATCCATTCTGTATGCCACATTGACAGTGAGGTGGTGCTGTGTGACACGGCGATCTGAAAAGGCAACATCGCTTCAAGGTTGTTTCAGGCGATTCCGGAATCGCCAGTTCGCCCTGGGTTGCCGGCTATATTGCTACGTGTGACGTCTCACGAGCGATGCTGAAGCGATGTGCGCGTTCATGAGATCGCCACAACATTGCCGGCGATATCTCCCGTGTGACGGTACCCTCAGTGTTCTTCCCGGTGTCTCCATGAATTCTGTTCTCTCTGTGCCTAGCACTGGACGTTTTGCCTCCACCTTTCATCTTTACCCATCTTTAGGATCAGGCTGAGTCTTGGCTATCTATATACCACAGCATCCTATCTATAAAGCACAGCCTCCTGGGTATGCTGGGTATAATTCTCCTGTCTACTGAGTGTAATCCTCAGTATCTGTATTCTGTATAAATACACTGCACAGCACCACTTCTCCTGTCCTGTATACTGGTTGTAATCCTCAGTATCTGTATTATTCTGTATATGTACACTGCACAATACCACTTCTCCTGTCCTGTATACTGGGTGTAATCCTCAGTATCTGTATTATTCTGTATATATACACTTCACAGTACCACTTCTATCCTGTATACTGGGTGTAATCCTCAGTGTCTGTATTATTCTGTATATATACACTGCACAGTACCACTTCTGTCCTGTATACTGGGTGTAATCTTCAGTATCTGTATTATTCTGTATATACACACTGCACAGTACCACTTCTCCTGTCCTGTATACTGGGTGTAATCCTCAGTATCTGTATTATTCTTTATATATACACTGCATAGTACCACTTCTCATGTCCTGTATACTGGGTGTAATCCTCAGTATCTGTATTATTCAGTATATATACACAGCACAGTACCACTTCTCCTGTCCTGTGTACTGGGTGTACTCCTCAGTATCTGTATTATTCTGTATATATACACTGCACAGTACCACTTCTCCTGTCCTGTATACTGGGTGTAATCCTCAGTATCTGTATATCTGTATATATACACTGCACAGACCACTTCTCCTGTCCTGTATACTGGGTGTAATCTCAGTATCTGTATTATTCTTATATATATACACTTCACAGTACCACTTCTTCTGTCCGTATACTGGGTATATCTTCAGTATCTGTATTATTCTGTATATACACACTGCACAGTACCACTTCTCTGTCCTATACACTGGTTGTAATCTTCAGTATCTGTATTATTCTGTATATACACACTGCACAGTACCACTTCTCCTGTCCTGTACACTGGGTGTAATCCTCAGTATCTGTATTATTCTGTATATATACACTGCACAAACCACTTCTCCTGTCCTGTATACTGGGTGTAATCCTCAGTATCTGTATTATTCTGTATATATACACTGCACAGTACCACGTCTCTTGTCCTGTATCTGGGTGTAATCCTCAGTATCTGTATTTATTCTGTGTATATATACACTGCACAGTACCACTTCTCCTGTCCTGTATACTGGGTGTAATCCTCAGTATCTGTATTATTCTGTATATATACACTGCACAGTACCACTTCTCCTGTCCTGTATCCTGGGTGTAATCCTCAGTGTCTGTATTATTCTGTATATATATACTCTGCACAGTACCACTTCTCCTGTCCTGTACACTGGGTGTAATCCTCAGTATCTGTATTATTCTGTATATATACACTGCACAACACCACTTCTCCTGTCCTGTATACTGGGTGTAATCCTCAGTATCTGTATTATTCTGTATATATACACTGCACAGTACCACGTCTCTGTCCTGTATCCTGGGTGTAATCCTCAGTATCTGTATTATTCTGTGTATATATACACTGCACAGTACCACTTCTCCTGTCCTGTATACTGGGTGTAATCCTCAGTATCTGTATTATTCTGTATATATACTCTGCACAGTACCACTTCTCCTGTCCTGTATCCTGGGTGTAATCCTCAGTGTCTGTATTATTCTGTATATATACTTGCACAGTACCACTTCTCCTTTCCTGTATACTGGGTGTAATCCTCAGTATCTGTATTATTCTGTATATATACTCTGCACAGTACCACTTCTCCTGTCCTGTATACTGGGTGTAATCCTCAGTATCTGTATTATTCTGTATATATACACTTCACAGTACCACTTCTATCCTGTATTACTGGGTGTAATCCTCAGTGTCTGTATTATTCTGTATATATACACTGCACAGTACCACTTCTGTCCTGTATACTGGGTGTAATCTTCAGTATCTGTATTATTCTGTATATACACACTGCACAGTACCACTTCTCCTGTCCTGTATACTGGGTGTAATCCTCAGTATCTGTATTATTCTTATATATACACTGCATAGTACCACTTCTCATGTCTTGTATACTGGGTGTAATCCTCAGTATCTGTATTATTCAGTATATATACACAGCACAGTACCACTTCTCCTGTCCTGTGTACTGGGTGTACTCCTCAGTATCTGTATTATTCTGTATATATACACTGCACAGTACCACTTCTCCTGTCCTGTATACTGGGTGTAATCCTCAGTATCTGTATTCTGTATATATACACTGCACAGCACCACTTCTCCTGTGCTGTATACTGGGTGTAATCCTCAGTATCTGTATTATTCTATATATATACACTTCACAGTACCACTTCTTCTGTCCTGTATACTGGGTATAATCTTCAGTATCTGTATTATTCTGTATATACACACTGCACAGTACCACTTCTCCTGTCCTATACACTGGTTGTAATCTTCAGTATCTGTATTATTCTGTATATACACACTGCACAGTACCACTTCTCCTGTCCTGTACACTGGGTGTAATCCTCAGTATCTGTATTATTCTGTATATATACACTGCACAACACCACTTCTCCTGTCCTGTATACTGGGTGTAATCCTCAGTATCTGTATTATTCTGTATATATACACTGCACAGTACCACGTCTCTTGTCCTGTATCCTGGGTGTAATCCTCAGTATCTGTATTATTCTGTGTATATAATACACTGCACAGTACCACTTCTCCTGTCCTGTATACTGGGTGTAATCCTCAGTATCTGTATTATTCTGTATATATACACTGCACAGTACCACTTCTCCTGTCCTGTATCCTGGGTGTAATCCTCAGTGTCTGTATTATTCTGTATATATACTCTGCACAGTACCACTTCTCCTTTCCTGTATACTGGGTGTAATCCTCAGTATCTGTATTATTCTGTATATATACACGGCACAGTGCCACTTCTCCTGTCCTGTATACTGGGTGTAATCCTCAGTATCTGTATTATTCTGTATATATACTCTGCACAGTACCACTTCTCCTGTCCTTAATACTGGGTGTAGTCCTCAGTATCTGTATCATTCTGTATATATACACTGCACAGTACCACTTCTCCTGTCCTGTATACTGGGTGTAATCCTCAGTATCTGTATCATTCTGTATATATACACTGCTCAGTACCACTTCTCCTGTCCTGTATACTGGGTGTAATCCTCAGTATCTGTATTATTCTGTATATATACACTGCACAGTACCACTTCTCCTGTCCTGCATACTGGGTGTAATCCTCAGTATCTGTATTATTCTGTATATATACACTGCACAGTACCACTTCTCCTGTCCTGCATACTGGGTGTAATCCTCAGTATCTGTATTATTCTGTATATATACACTGCACAGTACCTTTTCTCCTGTCCTGTATCCTGGGTGTAATCCTCAGTATCTGTATTATTCTGTATATATACACTGTACAGTACTTCTCCTGTCCTGTATACTGGGAGTAATCCTCAGTATCTGTATTATTCTGTATATATACACTGCACAGTACCAGTTCTCCTGTCCTGTATACTGGATGTAATTCTCAGTGTCTGTATTATTCTGTATATATACACTGCACAGTACCACTTCTCCTGTCTTGTATCCTGGGTGTAATCCTCAGTATCTGTATTATTCTGTATATATACACTGTACAGTACTTCTCCTGTCCAGTATACTGGGAGTAATCCTCAGTGTCTGTATTATTCTGTATATATAAACTGCACCGTACCACTTCTCCTGTCCTGCATACTAGGTGTAATCCTCAGTATCTCTATTATTCTATATATATACACTGCACAGTACCACTTCTCCTGTCCTGTATACTGGGTGTAATCCTCAGTGTCTGTATTATTCTGTATATATAAACTGCACAGTACCACTTCTCCTGTCCTGCATACTAGGTGTAATCCTCAGTATCTGTATTATTCGGTATATATCCTGCACAGTACCACTTCTCCTGTCCTGTATACTGGGTGTAATCCTCAGTGTCTGTATTATTCTGTATATATAAACTGCACAGTACCACTTCTCCTGTCCTGCATACTAGGTGTAATCCTCAGTATCTGTATTATTCTGTACATATACTCTGCACAGTACCACTTCTGCTGTCCAGTTGTCAGAGGTGGTAATGGACTTTGATTTTCAGCATTTAACTGTTGTTTAAATTAATTATCCCCAATATGGAAGTCATCACTTCTTTTCTGTATAGATGGTGACTTGCCCTTTGCTCTGGATCTGACCCCTGGGACCCCACGATCCCAAGAAACGTGGCTGTAAGCGGTGGGGGTTTTTTTGCCGCCGCAAGTGGCGGATCTGCCGCACCTGGCAGAACAGCACTTGCCGTACACAATGCATGGGGCTTGCCGCATCTGGGCTGCAAGTCGGCTGATCCGGCAGATGCGGTGCCACCTGCTGGATTGGCCGCAAACATCAGTTTACCGCTGATGTGAAAGCAGCCTGCGAAAGTGATGAGGTCATGACAACGTAAAAGCAAATTTCACTGATCGAGGCTGATGGGTGGATAGTATGTGGGCTGGTGGGGCTTGTTTTCCAGGGCTGCTTTTTGGTCCCAGTCCGGCCCTGAGTATAAGTATACAAGGTATAGCATAATGGCTAAAAGTGAATAAAGCTAATGCAAATTTGGATGAGGAAAATGCAGAAACTGCTAAGGATATACAGTGAAAAAAGAGAATTTTAGCTAATGTAATGCATTACATGTGAGCCCGATAGAGAATCAGGACCAGGCAGTCTGAACCCAGGTGAGCTGAACCATTTTTTCATGGCACGTCATTCAGTGTTATATTTGTAGTTGTAAACATGGAAAAGTCTATGGAACATGACTGACCCCTGTATATGTTAATTTTGCAAATTAAATAGCATGTAGAACTGAATTGTCTCACGATGGATGTGGCACATCACTAAGAATGATGATGCCCATGATGATAATGTGAAGAGAGAAGTGCACTCAGTTAGGTGCTGTTCAATAGCATCATGATTTCCAGTAAAAAAGACAATTTGCAGGATCCTTTTTAAAACAAAACTCATATTCACTTACAATGGAGTTTGTCAGGTTTTCTTTGGGAGTTTTGGCCATGAGTGGTTTTTCCTCTATGATTATTTTCGTCACTATATTTTGAATGAATACACTACAACTGTCACACTTAGGAGGTGAGGGAATCAGGTAACTGGTGAGATGGGCGAGGGGATTCAGGGGGAGCTAGCTAATCTGACTTACACTGAGGGTTACTGGCTCGCCCTGCTCTCGGAGGTACCTCTGATGGTGAGGAGTTCCGAGTCTCCACCCTGCTTTCCTGAGCTCCTGATTAGCCCTAGGCATAGGGCCCCTACCTCCACCCATGGATCCGAAATCACACTACTCCCAAAGCAAGGACTTCAGCACAGCAACAAAGCATCAGCACAGCACAGCACAAAGACTAAGAGTAAATAACTCTATCAGCAGCGTCTGACAGAGGAGGGGGAAAGGGGAGGGGATTCCAGGTGAGTCAGAATTGCAGACACAACACACACAGCCACATCTAGCAAAGTCAGTACAATCTAAGTGCATGACAGTACCCTCTCTTTTAAGAGAGGTCTCCGGACTCGACAACAGACACCTCCGAAGGAAATCTACATCTCCTGAGTGACGAGACATGAAAGACATTACGGATCGCAAAACTGAGGGTAGGTCAAGTCGGTACAGCACAGGTTTTACAAATGACCGAAATCCAAAATGGTCCTATAACCCCAGAACTAGGACCCCCAGCAGCACACTTCCACCTTACATGTTTGGACAAGACCCATGCATACTCGTTCACTCTCAGGTATGGACCTGCACATTTATTTCCAAGTCTGCGGTCACAGTCAGAGGTCACCCATCCAGGTCGGTCCTGGAGTGCACAGTAGTAACCAGCACCCATCCCCTCCTCCTGGAATGACGCATAGACCCACCATGAAGCTGAGGCATAGTTTGGATTCCACCCCCTTTTGCAGGCTCGCTCCCAACCACTTCTGGTAGAGGGGTAGGAGTTGGTGCAACCAGTACGGTAGAAATAGGTGTAGCCAGGCAATTGCTCACACAGAAAGCCCCCCAAGTTATAACATTTCTGGCCCACCAGTCAATCACTGGGTTGTATTTCTCCAGCCAGGGAAGGCCCAATACAATGGGAATGGGTAGGTTTTCTAAGAGTTGACAGGACAGAACCTCCTGGTGGATAGTTCCTATGCTCAAGTTTACATTATACACCACTTGGGAAAGGACCTTATGGCTTCTGAATTGATTGAGGCGATGGGAGTGGGTCTCATTAATACACTGCTGGTGAGATCATGTGCCTGATCAAAGCAAGAATCCATTAAATTGACCCCCGATCCACTATCGACCAGTATCGGCACAGTCTTGATTTTACCATCTATCACTACCCTGGCAGACAGTGTGAACGGAGACTTAGCGAGGAAGGAAATATAAACCCTCTGGTTGTCTCCTTCTGAACGACCCAAGGTAGGCTGCTTCCGAGACTGCGAGGCTGTCTTGGAGCGAAGTGGACAAACCTTAATAAAATGGTCCGATTTGCCACAGAAAAAACAAGCTCCGCCCACTTGATGAACAGTAGCCACATGAGGTTTAACACGAGAACCTACTACCCCCAACTGCATGGGTTCATCGGGTATAGTCTCCTCAGCAGGGATAGGTACAAGAGACAAAGTAGGTCTTGTTCTCTCTCTCAGGCGTCTGTCAACCCGTATCTGGAAGAGAGACCTTGATTTCTGGCACAGCCTGAGCATGAGCCGATGCCAAGTAACCCACGACTTGCCGCAGCTGTTGCACTACCTCAGATCACAGATCAGTTACCTCCTCGTAGATGGTCTGCATCAGGCAATAAAATGCATCAGCTGAGGCAGTCTGAGATATAATGACTCAAGGAAAATGTTTTGGCCGCTGATAATGTCACGCTTAGGAGGTGAAGGAATTGAGTAACTGAATGGTGAGAGGGCCGAGGGGATTCAGGGGGAGCTAATCTGACTCTTACACTCGGGGTCCTTGGCTTACCCTGCTCTCGGAGGTACCTCTGATGGTGAGGAGGTCCGAGTCTCCACCCTGTTTTCCTGAGCTCTTGATTAGCCCTAGGCTGAGGACCCCTACCTCCACCCACAGATCCAGAATCACAGCTACTCCCAAAGCAAGGACTTCAGCACAGCAACAAAGCATCAGCACAGCACAAAGACCACGAGTAAATAACTCTCTCAGAGGCGTCTGACTGAGAAGGGGGAAAGCTATTTAAAGCCAGGAGGAGGGGATTCCAGGTGAGTCACACTCAAGCCTCACATCAACCCCTCAACCAGCAGCTGAGCCTAATAGTGAGTGCAGCTCTGGAGCATAACACAGGAGGCAAGTCAGGATCAAGGCCTTCACAACCGTACCTCATGCAGCTCTTGAAGAAATGCAGACACAACACACAGAGCAGCATCCAGCAAAGTCAGCGCAACAACTATACTTCATGGTGGATTGAGATTCCTGTGTGAATGCTCCACTTGGCTCCCAGTCAATATAAATTAATTCTGATTTTCTCAAGATCGCTACAGTACAGTAAAATAAATAAATTCTGAAATTATTTTTTTCTGAAAAGCTGACATACATTCCCCCACAAACGTTCAAGGAAAATATTATGAGAGCGTGTGAGTTTCATCAGTGCATTCTGACCTTGCACGTATTAGTAATGACAGACAAACCATTAATTAATTTTTGCTGGTATATATTCTTAATCACTGGAGAAGGACATCACAGTAGGAAGAATAATAGGAACAAGGTGAAGAGGAAGACGAGCAACACGATGGCTTGATACTGGCTAGATAACTGCGGAGAAAACCCTGGTGGACCTATCTAGGATCACTCAAGATCGATCTTACTACAGAGTGTTCATCCATCAAATTACCATTGCTTGAGATCAAGCTGAAGGTCGATTAATAATAATAATAATAATAATATAGTGTTAAACAGCTTCTAAGACCATTGTTGGTAAGGAAATACAATGGAGGGTGGCACAGAGGATCTTTGTTCTAACAGAAAAAGTAAAAATAAATAAAAAATATAAATCACATGTAAAAAAAAAACTATGTCAGTCATATATTGTTTCCTGTGTCTGATAAAATGTGCTGCCTCTCAAATGAAGCCAAACATCATCAAAGAAGCTGAAGGAACATGGATAGAGTGTCCCAGTAAAAGCATCACAAGGTTATGTTCTGGAACCTTTTCTGTTTATTATGGTGCGCTCATATTTGCTTTTAAACTCGGCAAGTGCAGTCCGATAAAATATTGGGTTGCACTTGCAACAATGTTAAACTATAGAACAATGCCTATAAATAATGGGGAAAAAATGCATAGGGGTCTCCTGTATTTTTATTCTCAGCACAAATAAAGAGGACCGCCGCGGATTATAGCCCCAGCTATGCAATTTATCTTAGCGAAGTATCCAATAAGGTGTCCCCATGATGTTGTTTTAAATTAAATAAATAATTTAAAAATCGTGCAGCGTGAGATTTCCCCCAATTTTGCACTTGGCCAAGATAAAGCGCTCGGCTGGGGGTTGTTATTCTTACCCTGGGGAGGCACATAGTTATTTCCATACATGTTTTCTCTTTTATTTTGCTTTCTCAGCGCATGCAGATAGCGCACGCAGATAGTGTATGCAGATAGTGTATGCAGATAGTTTTTGTAGATAGTGTATGCAGATAGTGTATGTAGATACACTGGGAAAGCAAAACTCCCGGCCTGACATGTCACATGGGGGAGGAACACAGGATTCTTCCTCCCCCGTGTGACATCACTTCCCTCCTGCGCTTTTTATGGGAGAAATGTGACAGTAAAAAAAACATGTGGTGTGCTAAATAGCACGACCGCAAAACGCGGCAAAAAACACGCGCCCCCAAAATCGCAGGTGATACGCACCTTGTAAACGTAGCCTTAGGTCGCGATACTTTATTAATATCTGCAGAAGCAGGTACATGGTATACTCAGCTCTAGTCTGCATGTCTATCTGACTCATTTATTAATTCCAGCAAGAAAAACATCATACTAAATTGACCAGTATCAGTCTGTTGCTTTTAGGCATTTTCAATAGAAAACAAAGTGATTAAAGGCTCCAAATAATCTCAGTTTTAATAGTATTTTCATATAGTGCTATTGATAATATACAGGGTGCGCCATCTATATGGATACACCTAAATAAAATGGGAGTGGTTGGTGATATCAACTTCCTGTTTGTATCACATTAGTATATGGAATTGGGAAAACTTTTCCAGATGGGTGGTGACCATGTCAGCCATTTTGAAGTCGGCCATTTTTGATCCAACTTGATTTTTTTCAATGGGAGGAGGGTCATGTGACACATCAAACTTATTGAGAATTTCATAAGAAAAGCAATGGTGTGCTTGGTTTTAACGTGACTTTATTGATATCACCATTCATTCCCATTTTACTTAGGTGTATCCATATAAATAGCCCACCCGGGCAATTGGGCCATTTATACACCTGAATAAAATGGAAATAAATGGTGATATCAACTTGAAATAACTCATGAAAGAATAAAGTCACTTTAAAACCAAGCACACTGTTGTTTTTCTTATTAAATTCTCAATATGTTTGATGTGTCACATAACCCTCTTCCCATTGAAAAAAATAACGTTGGATCCAAAATTGTTGACTTCAAAATGGCCACCACCCATCTGGAAAAGTTTTGCCCCTCCCATATACTAATGTGCCACAAACAGGAAGTTGTTTATGGTGGATTCCTGAGGAAGGGGCTGGGACAGCCCTGAAACACATAGAAGAAATAAAGCACCATTCTTACATACCAAGATTGTGGACCTTCCTTATAGTCAGCAGCGCGGATCGTTGTACACCCTGGTTCTTTGGATTTATACAAACAGGAAGTTGATATCACCAACCATTCCCATTTTATTTAGTTGTATCCATATAGATGGCCCACCCTGTATAATTTAAAAACATGTACCAGGATAAGGAACCATTTGAGAAACTTATCATGACTGATGAAACCTTTTAACAAGAGTATTTTAGCTACCAGGATGATGGGAAACCCTGAACAAGTCCAGCCATGAAAAAGATTAATGTGTATTATGGATATTTGCGATACATTTTGTATAAATGTAAGGTAAGGGCCACTTTACACACACCAACTTCTGTGTCCAACTTCTGAACAGATCTCTGGTTGCAGTGAAATCATGGACACATTGTTACATTTGTACACAGCCACAAAATGGAGCAATGTGTCCATGATTTCACTGCAACCAGAGATCTGTTCAGAAGTTGGACACAGATATCTGTGTGTGTAAAGTGGCCTTAACAGTTAGGAAAATCAAGAATTAAAAGTTAAAGCAAAACGTATTTTCTAAAATATATATAAAACTTCTTATAGCATGAACAAAAAATGTTTATAGATTTATACTTATCAAACACCTGTTTCTGGGAAGTGACTCAGATTTGTAAACAGAATTGTGTTAGTAACATCTGGGAGTTTGATAAACAGGTGTATTCAGGGAAGACAGTTCAAGATAGCATCCCTCTCTTTATGTGTCTTTTGTGTAATAACTCAGAAAACCAAACAGGAGTGGTGTCTCCGGTCCGCGCTGCTGCTCACAATGATGCGAAGGAAGACAATGCTTGTATATGCTGCTCCTTTATTTGACCTCTCACCAACATGTTTTGGTGCAAGCCTTGCACCATCCTCAGGGTTACGTTCTACATAACTAACATTCTCAGAAGTTAATTACGCAAATAGATATTAAGCAGTAAGGAGTAGAAACATATCTGTGTGGCTCCATTGTTTTGTAAGTATCAAATAGTCATTGTGAGGTAGCACCCGGGGAACCCGCTTGCATAACGACAAGAACACGTGTTTATAATTTAACCAATGTCTACCCGTTTATTTTTCACATATAATAACATAACCCGGGTAGCATGTTTGACACATATCACATTGATTATAAACACCATACATAAATATACCATACGTTTACATATAACATTACATAACACTTATATTGCACATAACATCTTATAGTTACCCATTGGAGCTCTAACAACTGCTCCCGTGGTGGCTACGGCCTCCGGCCTATCTACATTTCACATACGTTTAACAATACATCAGTTACCATATCAATGGGCCCTATGGGTCCCAATGGCGGAACCAGCCGCCTGGCTTTATTTCCCCAGCTCCATACTACCCCGGAATCAGGACTCCAGCCTGATCGAGTTCTTACATACAATATGTGATCCATCCTATAAGCCACCATGGACCACACGTGTTCATTCACACGTTCACAGCCCATTATATAGACATCCATGGAATGTGGCACATCTGGGTTCAGAACAGGGATTGGCAAACCTTAGTATCCGGGACAACCATCCATTACCCTACTATAGGAGCCCTATTAACCCCTGCATCTGACCTCTAGTACATACATACATTCCGGTTCATCAAGTCCTTTAACTGACTACTCTGAGTCGGACCCAAATGCGGTCTATGCCCGCCTGGCACACTTCAGAAAAATCGCCTCCCGAAGGGCTACATACATTCCAGTTCATCAGGACCTTTAACTGACTGCTCTGAGTCGGTCCCAAGGGCGGTCTATGCCCGCCTGGCACACTTCATACATCTGCCCCTATAGACCTACATTCACTCGCTGGGTCTTTTAAA
Source organism: Allobates femoralis (assembly GCA_033576535.1). Lineage (NCBI taxonomy): Eukaryota > Metazoa > Chordata > Amphibia > Anura > Aromobatidae > Allobates > Allobates femoralis. The sequence continues at coordinate 66,652,040 of JARQOC010000001.1, forward strand.
AAGCCATACAATACTTATAAGGTTCAACAGGTCCTTCACTGGATCTAATGGTGGCTACGCTCGCCTGGCATGATTTACACACAAGGTGCACAGTTCACACAAGCATTCAGAAACTGCTTTTCTTACCGGGCACGGATCCGGGTCTCGCTACCTGGGTCATGGGTACATCCAGCGTCCCCAAGGGCTCCTTTCCCGGACGTGTCTCAACCACACGCCTGGACCAGTATCCACCAGGTTCAGCCACGGCTTCCCCACTCCAGGAGCTGTCACGACCTCGGTCCTAGGCACCGGCATGGAGCTAGCATGCTCCCATCATTTCATGCACACAGAGCCTTGGACTGCGCTGCACTCAGGCTGATGATCCAGCCCACATGCTCTCAGGCTGATACTGATCTCTCTCTGGTCTCTGAGTTCTCCCAATCACTCAGCTGGCAGGCTCTTATCGTGCCTGCCACTCCCAATCTGACTCATCCAGCTGGGCTGCTATTACTCAGGACACACCCACCTTACACCCCACCTGGGCTGTCAGCAATCAGCACCCATTACATTCCTCAGGGCCTCACTGATCTCATGAGCCACTCACAGCCGCTCACTAGTCACCTGAATGTTTCAGCTTTACAGCACACACTATCACATTTAACTGCTTGTGTTCTGGACAGGTTCACACAGAGTTATCCACTATAAAACGGCCAGTGTGAACAGGATCATACCCTGATCCTGCATGTGATGCGCCCCGGCCATGAGGACCATGCCGGCGGTGCCTCACACCATGTAGTGTGTTTTTGTTATAAAATAGCTTGGTAACTGTTAGACAACAGCTTGACCTCTTGCTTTCTTGCTGGCAAGAATAAGAAAACTGTTTGCTTCAGATGAATATGTGCCTCAAGAGATAATTTCTCTAAAACATAAGATCGGGGATAATTTACTGATAACTGTGGGTCCTGCAGCAGCATTCCCCAGCAAACTTGAAAACTAGTCTCAGGAAACTGGCTCTGCAGAACCCCATCTTAAAGTAACTAGAAATTCACATGCTCAACCTCGGCTCCATTTATTGTCTATGGGACTGCTGAAATAGCAAAGTTCTGTACTTGTCTTTCTACAACAGTCCCACAGATAAGGATGAAAAGGATGTGAAGCATGTCCACATCAGTTCCACTCAAAAGGAGGATCCAGAAAGCTTTTCTAGAACAGTTTTCGAAATCGCTGGTTGACCCAGCAGGTGGAAAGCCAGAAATAAGTAAGGTAACCTGCATCTTATCTGTATTGGCCACTTTACACACGGCAACAGGAAGATAGAAAACGGCAGGTGTCGGAGACAATTGTACCTTTTACCTTCAAAACACCTTGAAGTGGCTGCGTGTAATTCAGGTATCTGCAAGGTGTTTTGAAGGTAAGAGGTACAATTGTCTCCGACACCTCCCGTTTTCTATCTTCCTGTTGCCGCGTGTAAAGTGGCCATATGGGATAACTTATGCTCTTGGGAATAATCCTTTAATTAGATACTAATAATACTTTAGTAGTGTCATACCTCAGGATTCAATCTGAACCACAACGGGTCGTGTCCCAGTCCAAGTGCTAACCATTAGAGATGAGCGAGTATGCTTGTCACTACTCGGTACTCGCACGAATATCTCGGTACTCGAGGTGCTCGGCGAGTACCGAGTAATCTCGCAATACTCTTGCTATGCTCAGGGTCCACCTCCCTGCATGTTGGTGCTCTTTTCAGAGCCAGCCTGCATGCAGGGATTGGTTGACAGACACTGTAATGCCACAGCCATGTTGGTTGTGGCATTACAGTGATTGGCTGGCCGCACAGCGTCATCAGGTCTTTATAAGACCTGACCGCGCTGTGCTCGTCACTCTGCGCCATTAGACAGTCAGTGTAGGGAGAGCTGCTGCTGATTGAGGGACAGATTTGTGGCCTTTCAGCTAGTGTAGGCACAGGGCTGCCAGTCTAATTACCACAACAGTCCTTCTGAGGACTAATAGAGCAGTATACAGGCAGGCAGGGAGGCAGGGTATATAGCAAACTTCGTTGTGCCAGCATACCAGCCTGCATCGCATCTGGGGCTGGTGTACAGGCTGCAAATCTCATCCATCCATCCCAAAACAGTGCTTTTAGGGATTAAAGGGAACCTGTCACCTGGAACTAAGCCCCTACACTATCACTACCTGTCCCTGCACCTTCCTAGCAGCTCCCTATCTATCCCTCTCTGAGCTAAATCCGCCCTATAAAACTGCAGAAAAATAACTTATAACTTACAGAAGTCCCTGAGGCTGGGGACTGAGAAGGCGGCGCCAGGCTCCATTCAGCCCCTCCTCCATGCAGCAGCACACGCCCCACTGGGCGGCGTTATTCTTTCTTCATCGCCGCCTCCTCCATTTGGAATCTCCCACCTGCTTTACACCTATCATGTTGTGGTGATGCGACCTCGATGTGTCCCCTGACTGAGACACAGCATATGGGAGATTGTATCTTCTGCTCGGTAGCAGCACACACAGGGTGAGCTGCTACTGGAGCTAAGTGCTGATTGAAATCACTGACCCCCAGGTGTGCGGGTGAATAGGAGATGATATGTGCTGCCCTGGGCTGTTGGGAGGGGGTGGAGTGTGTCAGGACAGCAGCAGGAGCTGCTGGGATTGTATGAGGTTCTACTCGGCTGTGCCCCGGTGTAACAGGCCAGACTAACCCCCCGACCAGAATATACTCGGGGTTAAAGTGGCCTAGGCCAGATTATACCCCTCCGTATACCACAGCAGCTTTAGATCAGGGCTCCAAGCAACACATGGGGGCCCGAGGCAGCACAAAGTGGCCCCAGGCAGCAGAAAGTGGCCCTACGCAACATACAGGGGCCCCAGGCAGTGCTAGGGCCACAGGCAGTGCTAGGGGCCCCAGGCAGTGCACGGGGCCCCAGGCAGCGCACAGGGCCCCAGGCAGCACAAAGTGGCCCCAAGCAGCACAAAGAGGCCCCAAGCAACATACAGGGGCCCCAGGCAGTACTAGGGGCCACAAGCTACACACAGGATCCCAGGCTACACACAGGGGCCCCATGCAGCATACAAGGACCCCAGGTAGTGCACGGGGCCCCAGGGAGTGCACGGGGCCCCAGGCAGTGCACGGAGCCCCAGGCAGTGCACAGGCCCCAGGCAGCACAAAGTGGCCCCAGGCAGCACAAAGTGGCCCCAGGCAACATACAGGGGCCCCAGGCAGTACTAGGGGCCCCAGGCTATACACAGGGTCCCAGGCTACATACAGGGGCCCCAGGCAGTACAAAGGGGTCCCAGGCAGCGCATGGGGGCCAGAGGCAGCACACAGGGGCCCCAGGCAGCACAAAGTGGCCCCGGGTGGCCCACTGCCTGGGGCCCCTGTATATTGCCTGTGGTCACTTTGTGCTGTCTGGGGCCCCTGTGTGCTGCCTGGGGCCCCGTGCACTGCCTGGGGCCCCGTGCACTGCCGTGGGGCCCCGTGCACTGCCGTGGGGCCCCGTGCACTGCCTGGGGCCCCGTGCACTGCCTGGGGTCCTTGTATGCTGCATGGGGCCCCTGTGTGTAGCCTGGGATCCTGTGTGTAGCTTGTGGCCCCTAGTACTGCCTGGGGCCCCTGTATGTTGCCTGGGGCCTCTTTGTGCTGCTTGGGGCCACTTTGTGCTGCCTGGGGCCCTGTGCACTGCCTGGGGCCCCTAGCACTGCCTGGGGCCCTAGCACTGCCTGGGGCCCTAGCACTGCCTGGGGCCCCTGTATGTTGCGTAGGGCCACTTTCTGCTGCCTGGGGCCACTTTGTGCTGCCTCGGGCCCCCATGTGTTGCTTGGAGCCCTGATCTACAGCTGCTGTGGTATACGGAGGGGTATAATCTGGCCTAGGCCACTTTAACCCCGGGTATATTCTGGTCGGGGGGGTTAGTCTGGCCTGTTACACCGGGGCACAGCCGAGTAGAACCTCATACAATCCCAGCAGCTCCTGCTGCTGTCCTGACACACTCCACCCCCTCCCAACAGCCCAGGGCAGCACATATCATCTCCTATTCACCCGCACACCTGGGGGTCAGTGATTTCAATCAGCACTTAGCTCCAGTAGCAGCTCACCCTGTGTGTGCTGCTACCGAGCAGAAGATACAATCTCCCATATGCTGTGTCTCAGTCAGGGGACACATCGAGGTCGCATCACCACAACATGATAGGTGTAAAGCAGGTGGGAGATTCCAAATGGAGGAGGCGGCGATGAAGAAAGAATAATGCCGCCCAGCGGGGCGTGTGCTGCTGCATGGAGGAGGGGCTGAATGGAGCCTGGCGCCGCCTTCTCAGTCCCCAGCCTCAGGGACTTCTGTAAGTTATAAGTTATTTTTCTGCAGTTTTATAGGGCGGATTTAGCTCAGAGAGGGATAGATAGGGAGCAGCTAGGAAGGTGCAGGGACAGGTAGTGATAGTGTAGGGGCTTAGATCCAGGTGACAGGTTCCCTTTAATTTAGCTCACTATAGGCAGGAGTAGGTTTTAGCTCAAATTAGGATACACCAAAAGACTCGCTATTGTAGTCAGCGTTTGTGTCTGACTAGTCCACCTGCAGGGCATTAATCTCAAATCTCAGGGTCATGCTAAAAACCAAATCTTGGACGCCTTCATTTAGCTGTATACAGTCAGCACAACATTGAAAAAGCGCAAGGCCTGTAGCAAGGGACAATGAACTGGGCGTGATGGTGGTGCAGGCAGAGGCCGAGCCCGTGTGCAAGCTCGAATTGCGCCACGACAAACGCCCACATCATCTCGCTCGACTTTCTTGTCCCAATTTCGAGGTGAACGCAGCAGTACTCCACTATTAAACCAAGACCAGTGTCAACAGGTTGTTAGTTGGATAGCAGATAATGCTTCCAGTCAGTTTGGCACCACCACAAATACCCTGTCTTCCACACGGTCAAGTGTCAGTAGCCGTGAGACTGCACCGCACATTCCACACCCTCATCTTCCTTCCTCCCACCATGCCGAGTGCCCGGCCCCGGACATAACTGCTCCCACACTTGGACACTCTGAAGAGCTGTTCACTTATCCATTCGTAGATTATGGCCTCTCGTCAGCTCCAGTTGAAGTGGGTCATGAGGAGATCGTATGTACCGATGCCCAAATATTTGAGCAGCCACGATCTCACGAAGGCAACGGTGGGAACATGTCTCAACAAGAGGTGGACGACGATGAGACACAATTGCCAGAAAGTCAGGAGGAGGACCAGAGTGCGGAAGTGGAAGACGACGTGGTGGATGATCCAGTAACTGACCCTACCTGGCAGGAGGACAGCAGTGCACAGGGGGAGTTAGGCGTAGTATCACAACAGGCCGAAAGAAGTAGGGTGGTGGCCGCAGGAAGAAAACAGGCAGGCAACTGTTCCCCAGAACAGCAACACGAGTGATGTTGCCAGTACAACAGTTAGGTCTTCCCGAGTCTGGCTGTTTTTTAAGGTGTCTGCAGATAATTCGAAAAAGCCCATTTGCAACACCTGCCATGCCAGCAGGGCCGGCTCCAGATTTCTGTGGGCCCCGGGCGAAAAAGTCTCAGTGGGCCCCCATTAGTACATATTGCAGCATGTAGGTGTGTGTGTGTGTGTGTATATATATATATATATATATATATATATATATATATATACATACATACAGTGCCTACAAGTAGTATTCAACCCCCTGCAGATTTAGGTGGTTTGATAAGATGCAAATAAGTTAGAGCCTTCAAACTGCAAACGAGAGTAGGATTTATTAACAGAAGCATAAATCTTACAAACCAAAAAGTTATGTTGCTGAGTTGAATTTTAATAAATTTTAAACATAAAAGTGTGGGTCAATTATTATTCAACCCTTAGGTTTAATATTTTGTGGAATAACCCTTGTTTGCAATTACAGCTAATAATCGTCTTTTATAAGACCTGATCAGGCCGGCACAGGTCTCTGGAGTTATCTTGGCCCACTCCTCCATGCAGATCTTCTCCAAGTTATCTAGGTTCTTTGGGTGTCTCATGTGGACTTTAATTTTGAGCTCCTTCCACAAGTTTTCAATTGGGTTAAGGTCAGGAGACTGACTAGGCCACTCCATCACCTTGATTTTTTCCCTCTTGAACCAGGCCTTGGTTTTCTTGGCTGTGTGCTTTGGGTCGTTGTCTTGTTGGAAGATGAAATTACGACCCATCTTAAGATCCTTGATGGAGGAGCGGAGGTTCTTGGCCAAAATCTCCAGGTAGGCCGTGCTATCCATCTTCCCTTGGATGCGGACCAGATGGCCAGGCCCCTTGGCTGAGAAACAGCCCCACAGCATGATGCTGCCACCACCATGCTTGACTGTAGGGATGGTATTCTTGGGGTCGTATGCAGTGCCATCCAGTCTCCAAACGTCACGTGTGTGGTTGGCACCAAAGATCTCGATCTTGGTCTCATCAGACCATAGAACCTTGAACCAGTCTGTCTCAGAGTCCTCCAAGTGATCATGAGCAAACTGTAGACGAGCCTTGACATGACGCTTTGAAAGTAAAGGTACCTTACGGGTTCGTCTGGAACGGAGACCATTGCGGTGGAGTACATTACTTATGGTATTGACTGAAACCAATGTCCCCACTGCCATGAGATCTTCCCGGAGCTCCTTCCTTGTTGTCCTTGTGTTAGCCTTGACTCTTCGGACAAGCCTGGCCTCGGCACGGGAGGAAACTTTCAAAGGCTGTCCAGGCCGTGGAAGGCTAACAGTAGTTCCATAAGCCTTCCACTTCCGGATGATGCTCCCAACAGTGGAGACAGGTAGGCCCAACGCCTTGGAAAAGGTTTTGTACCCCTTGCCAGCCTTGTGACCCTCCACGATCTTGTCTCTGATGGCCTTGGAATGCTCCTTTGTCTTTCCCATGTTGACCATGTATGAGTGCTGTTCACAAGTTTGGGGAGGGTCTTAAATAGTCAGAAAAGGCTGGCAAAAGAGATAATTAATCCACACATGTGAAGCTCATTGTTTTTTGTGCCTGAACTACTTCTTAATACTTTAGGGGGACCAAACAGAATGCTGGTGGTTTGAGGGGTTGAATAATAAATGACCCTCTGAATTAACTTTTAACGCTTAAAAAAAAAAAAAAAAAATTTAAAAAATCTTTTTGGCTGCAGTGCATTTCCCACTTCCAGGCTGATCTACAGTCCAAATGTCACAATGCCAAGTTAATTCCGCATGTGTCAACCACCTAAATCTGCAGGGGGTTGAATACTACTTGTAGGCACTGTACATACATATAGGATGTGGACTATAATTTATATATATATATATATATATATATATATATATACCAAGAAAAACGAAACAGCACAGCAGCATACAACGGGTGCAAAGCCCTCCTACCACTTCACTGGTTTTTGTTTAAGATGAAAAAATGAAGGGCAGCACTTCCTTTAGTGTATCCATGTGGGTTTATTTGTCCTAGAACTGCGACGTTTCGGGACGCAGCCTTCCTCAAGACATTGCAGATACATGTTATCCGATCTGCAATTGTTATCCTAGTGATATCTGATGTCCTGTCTGTAGAAGTTCCCCTGTTTAATGAGTTACTGAATAAAGTATATTTCATGATCAAGTCCATTGTTGTGTAATGGTTTGGATGGAAGCATGGTTTGGTCACCTAAACAGGATGACACTTATGGTGTTCATTTGTATGTGTATAACATACTTAACTGTAGAAAGCCCACCAGGGCGGTGATCCTAGTATGGACCAGTAGTGTTCTTCCTATATTGGACTTAGATCATGTTTCTAGTTTTCAATTGCCCAATGTGTACACTAATATAGAGATGCTAAAGTGATTTGGGCAAGTTTAGAATAGATATACTTTGATATTTCCATGAAGTTCTATGTTCCCTATACTACTATGTAATAGTGGATAACGAGCGCTTATACTCTCCATATTATTAGGTTCATGCACAAGTTTAAGAACGAGTGCTTGTACTACTGCGCAATCGCTAAGATTTAAAGATGGCGCCCGAGAATCACGGAGGAGAGAGCGCAGGCGCGGGAACAGAGCTAGGAGTAGTGACTACTGCGCAACTGCAGTAGGTGTACTTGAAGATCCCGGTATGCAGTGAGCATGCGCGGGATCTAGGAAGGGGAACGCGATCTCGTCATGACGGGACTGAAGTTTTTTTCACACGGAGCATGCGCAAAAGGATGAGGTGTACGCCGAGATTATGATGGCGGAAGTGGCGGTATACGGTTGCAACGTGGGGTCCTCTAATGAGATAAGTAACATCTGTATTGGAAATTACCAATTAAAAGTAAAATGTACGATATTGGTTACAATATGGATGTTAGTACTATATAATATCACTGTATGCACTTTATATTACACGGATGATTATGCACTGTATGTATAATTATATATATATGAAACTTTGTACTATATTTGCACTAATTGTATTATTGTAAGCCCCTTGCATGGGAGCTATATATATGTGAGCACTAGATCTGTTTGTCACTGCTTGAGGAAGGCTGTGTGCCGAAACGTCGCAGTCCTAGGACAAATAAACCCACATGGATACACTAAAGGAAGTGCTGCCCTTCATTTTTTCATCTTATATATATATATATATATATATATATATATATATACATATATATACACACACACACATATATACACATGTGTATATCCCTCACGAATTTAATCCCTACCATGCTGTCTCTCCCCCCTAAATGCTGTCTTTCCCATCCTGTGCACTGTCTCTCCCCTCTCTGTGCATATCTCTCCCCTTGTGCAGTCTGAACTCTCTCTGTGCAGTCTCTCTCCCCTGTGCGCTGTCTCTGTCTCTCCCTTGAACCTGTCTCTTACCTGTGCTTGCTCCCCTCCCTGTGCGCTGTATCTCTCCCCTACACCTGTCTTCCCCTGTGCCTGACCCCTTCCTGTGCGCTGTGTCCCCCCTGCGCACCTATCTCCCCCCTGCGCACTGTGTCTCTCCACTGCACCTGTCTCCATCTGCACGCTATCTTCCCCCTGTGCCTGTCCGCTCCCCTGTATGCTATGTCTCCTCCCTGTGCCTGTCTTCCCCCCCTGCACGCTGTCTCCCCCCTGGTGTAATTTGACCCTGACAGGGCCCCCGAGTGCTGCCCCCACACCCCACCCTCGGGGGCCCTGCGCTGCCCCCACACCTCACTCTCGGGGGCCCCTGAGCGCAGCCCCTATCCCGGGGGACCCTGAGCGCTTCCCCCAACACCAGGGGGCCCCTGGTCACTGCCCCCACACCAGGGGGCCCCTGAGCACTGCCCCTAACACCAGGGGGCCCCTGAACACTGCTTCCACACCGGCCGCTGATCTCTCAGACTTTCAGCCTATAATGTAGCGTGAGCGGCAGCTGCTCTATTTCCTGTGTGTGCAGAGATATAGGAAATAGAGCAGCTGCAGATCTCACTACATGACAGGCTGTCTGAGATCAACGGCTGCTGCTGTGGGCAGAAGTGTATCTAGGTTTTCTGGCACCCGGGGCAAGAGTTAATTTTGGCGTTCGAGTAGACATCATGTGACTAAGTGACCAATCATCCATATGTGATTTTTACACTTAGGGCCTTTTCACGTGTTTTTTGAAAAATTCGGCAGTTGCGGTAAAAAACCCGCATCTGCCGCATTTTCCGCCTACCGGCCGCACTTGCATCACCCTTGCGGCAAACCCCATGCATTGTCTATGGGGCTTGCGGTTGGCAATGTAAACAGCGGGATTCTATGGGCTTTGTTGCTGGCAGCGCATAGCATTAAACGCTCTGCACTGCAGCAGACAATACTTGCGTCAGGCTAGGGTCACATCGCAAGTGTGACCCTAGCCTCAGGAGCCCGGTGGGCCCCCTCCAAGCAGTCGGGCCTCGGCACTTGCCCGGGTGCGCCGAGTGCTGACGCGGGCCTGCATGCCAGCATCAGCATCAGTAGCAAAACTAGCAGCCTGACCACCACCAGCATGATCAGGCACATGGCAGCAAAGCACCCGACTTTGTGGGATGTACAGCAAAGTCCAGGAGCAGTGTCTGCGGGTGACACCACTGCGTCTTCCACTGTTGTGCGTGCAAGCCAATCCCCTGTCCATACTGCAGGCGAAGATGCCTCTTGTCCTTCACTTGTACTTGCACAAGCAGAAATAGCACCATCATCAACCACGTCCTTGTCCAAGCTCAGCGTTCAGTTATCCATACACCAATCTTTGGAACGCAGGCGCAAATACGCTGCCAACGCCCCACATGCCACAATTCTAAATGCACACATTTCGCGACTGCTTGCGCTGGAAATGTTGCCTTTTAGGCTGGTGGAGACGGAGGCATTCCGCAACCTGATGGCGGCGGCTGTCCCACGTTACTCGGTCCCGAGCCGCCACTATTTTTCCCGGTGTGCCGTCCACGCATTACATAAGCACGTGTCACAAAATAACATCATATGTGCCCTTAACAACGCAGTTTCAGGCAAAGTCCACCTAACCACGGACACGTGGACAAGTGCTTGCGGGCAGGGCTGGTACATCTCACTGACGGCACACTGGGTTAATATTCTGGAAGCCGGGACCCAGTCTGAGTTTGGGACGGAACACGTCCTTCCGACACCAAGGATTGCAGGTCCTAACTCAGTCAGGGTTTCACCCACAGTGTACAGCTCTGGCACATCATGCTCCTCAGCCTCCTCCTCTTCCTCCACTTCACCCTCCACACCAGCCCCAAGCTTGTAGCACTGCAGCACTGCCTCGGCTAAGCGGCAATAGGCTGTGCTGAAGCTAATATGCATAGGTGACAAACCCCACAACGCTGAAGAGTTGTGGACAGCTATGAAACAGCAGGCAGATCACTGGCTCACACCGCTGAACCTACAGCCAGGCACCTTGTGGCGGCTCTGAGGCGAGACGAGCTGACACATGTTTCATGCATGGCCCATGTGCTCAACCTCGTGGTTCAGCGGTTTATTAAATCTTACCCGGAGCTGTCTGATCTGCTCGTCAAAGTACGCCGCCTGGGTGCCCATTTTAGAAAGTCACCTACTGCTTCTGCCAGCCTTGCCGGCTTTCAGCGGCGTTTGCAGCTTCCGGCTCACAGGCTGGTGTGTGATGTCCCCACACGTTGGAATTCCCCACTGCACATGTTTGTCAGGATTTGAGAGCAGAAGAGGGCAGTTGTTGAGTACCAGCATCAAGTAGGCCGTCGGTATACGGTTCAAACTCCACACATAAGACCTCAGGAGTGGACATGGATGTCCGACATATGTACCGTCCTCCAAAACTTTGAGGACTCCACCAAGATGGTGAGCAGCGATAACGCCATCATTAGCGTCACCATCCCGCTTCTCTGTCTTCTAAAACGCTCTCTGCTCAAAATCAAAGACGATGCATTGCAGGCGGAGCACGATGAGTTGCAGCAAGAAACCGTACTCGGTTATTACACACAGCCCAGCCTCATCTCATCCCAACGTCCATTGGAGGACTATGACGAGGAGGATGAAGAAATGGAGCTACTTTCATTCGGAATTGACGGTAATACATGCACAACCGTCAGACCGTCGGTTCAGCGTGGATGGCCAGAGGACAGGGGAGAGGAGGAGGTCAGCATGGCCAGTCATGCTGTTGGTGAGGACCCTGAAGTCTTGCCTGTTAACAGTCTGGCGCACATGGCAGTGCGGGTCTTGAAGCTAACAGCGGCGCGGGTGTACATACGTCACCCGAAGCCGGAAATGACGCGATTCGCGTCATACAGCCGCACACTGCAGCGCCCGGCCAGCAGAGGAGAGCGGGGAGGCGCGCATTTGAATGAGAGTTCAAGATCACGCCTATTGAGGCGTGATATTAGGAAGAGGGAGAGCCTACCTGGGTGACTATGCATACAATAGTCACTCATTAACATCACTAATGAGGTAGTTTATTAACGTTTATCTTCATTTTCAATAGATGCATTTAGGAGCTAAAAGGAGTGTAGGGTAAGTGTTAATATGCTCTAGGGACATCTTTTAATAGCTTAGGAGGTGTTTTGGGGGTGACAGGATCCCTTTAAAGAGGCCCTCATATACGTCTCTTCCCAGGGGCATGGGAGTGCCACACAATTTAAAAAAAAACAAAAAACAACTTTCATATAATCCTAAAGACTAACATACACCAACTCTGTCTCACAAGTGGGTATGAGCCCTTAATATTTTTTCCAGGAAAATCCATTTGGTTTCATTTTGTAACGTTTTCTTGACAGTCCGTAAAAGTGGCGTAATAGTCTGACAACATTGTTGACAGCAGTGACCTTGGGGTCTGAAATGCTTCCAGGGGTCTTCCCAATGCTGTTCCCATGTCATTTGAGCACTGTTGTGATACTTTTATGACATTTTTAGGGTTTTTCCATGCTGCTGGGCGTCACGTCAGAAAAATAATCGGGTCTCCCATAGGATAACATTGGGTTTGGTGCTCGGGCCGAGTACACGAGTATCTTGGGATGCTCGGCCCGAGCATTTTAGTACTCGCTCCTCTCTACTAACCATCTTTTACCTTTGTTTCATTTTTGTTTTCCAGTTACCAGGTATTTTCATTTGTTCATTTGTTCATTTAGCATTACCAATCACATTGGGGGTGTTCATATTTATACCTCCACCTTGCTGGTCTTCAGTGCTAGTTAAATCCCAAAGTAAATACTGCTTGAAGTTCTAGCCTCGCTGCCAAATGTTTATGCCTGTCAGATAGAGACCAGCTAGGGTTAATCTCTTGGCTGTCATATCTGTCTTTCCTACTCCTTCCTCCCACCAATAATTAGGTAGTAAAAGGCTATTTTCGCTTGCAGTAAGAACTTCACTTTTGCCACTGTGTAAATATGTTTTTGTTTCATCTCTTTCTGTTCTCTTCACACCTCTTCACCACATCTCTGCACTCCTTTCCTATTCTGGGTCTTAGTGCTCTGCAACTCCCTCTGGTTCGTAAGGTGGTACAAGGAACGCTTGATGGGTTTTTAGGAAGCCATGTATGAGTTGTGGTCTCCTAGTTTTGCAGTAAGGGATTACACCAGCTCGCTCAGGTGCTACCAGGGTCTGTGCGACTAGGAGCTATAGCCTGTACAGGAACCAGTCAGGCCAGGTGCAATAGTGTAGAGAAACCATATGTGCATAAAAGTAGTTTGTTATATCTGATAAAACAATTGAGATTTCAGACTAATATACAGTATTTCATTCTAATCAAAGCTTTTCACATTCATCTATATTCTTTTGTGCTGCTTCCAGATCCCAAAAATCTAAATTACTTACCGGTAATGTGTTTTTCATGAGCCACGACAGCACCACCTGAGAGATAGGACCGCCCATCCAGACAGGAAACCTCTGAGATAAAAAAGGCGGGACCTCTCCTGAACCTCAGTTTTGGTTACAGAGACCGGAGAGGGGAACCCAACAAGCATTAGTACACAACCAAAAGAATTCAACAAATCACACACCCCATTCCAACAGGACCAACACCAACAGGCAATAGGGAGGGATGCGGTGGTGCCGTCGTGGCTCATGAAAAACACATTACCGGTAAGTAATTTAGATTTTTCCCTATCGCCACGACAGCACCACCTGAGAGATTTCAGAGAAAAGAAAAGTAGGGAGGGACCACCGCTAGCAGAACTAGTCTACCAAGGACACCACCATAGCGGCAGCAAGATCAAGCCTGACATGCTTGAAGAAAAGAGAAGGAGCAGCCCCACAGATCAAGGCCAAGGGGACAACAGCCACCCCCGCCCAGGAAGCAGCTACTGCCCTGGCGGAAGCGCACAAAAGGACCCCCCACGGGACCCACACCTGACTGGAAGAAGCAAGAGCGAAGGCCTCCTGCAACCCCCAAGCAAGGGCACCCACGGACACTGCCTCACCCCCAGAGGCCCCTCGAAAGAGAAAACAAGAGGGACAGAGACAGACGCCAGGCCGTGGCCCGACGAAGCAGGCCAGCAACTCCCACTAGACCACGAACGCGTGGAGAACCACGGCCATCAGAATTGCAGGAAGACCACAGAAGGAAGGGAGAACAAGCTCCCGCAGTCCGCGGAACATGAGAGCCACCGTGGAAAAAAGGAAGGAACCAGGTAGAGGACGACCCCGTCCAGCCAACCCCGGAGAACCAGGCCCCACCGACAAGGCCAGGAGGACACAAAAAAAAAGGCTGGCGGATGGCAAGCCACCGCCCAACAGGACCAACTGGCGAAGCAGGACCCTAGACGAAGCCAGGCCGTGGCCACAAGAGAAAAGGCCCAAAGGGAGGCTTGGTCAAGGCATCCAGAACTAAAATGAGACCCCAAGGAGCCACCCTTGGACAGGGACCCATCGAGGGAACAAAAGGCACAGGCCCCCAAGCCGAAAACCAGAGCTCCAGGGAGCGACAAGACCCATCCGCCACCTACTGGAGGAAGTCGGAAATTGCCGACACAGGAGCCCACTGTCGGGACTCGCCCCCGAAGAGGACAGAAAAGGAAAAACCACCCGGCACCAGAAAAAAACGGTGGCAACCGGCGACCGACCGGACCACAGCCACCAGAGAATCCCCCACGTGACCGGAGCCGCCTGGGCAAGTCCCACGCCGGCAGCCGAAGACCAGCGGAAGGGGGACCGGCCCCCGCAGGAGAGGCTGGAATAGGGGGAGAGTCCAGGGAGCCAGGCCGGACAGGCGACGGAGCCCAAACCAAACTCCTCGGGGACAGAAGGGCACCATCACGATGACCCTCGCCCTGTCCTTCCTGACCCTCCGAAGCACTGCAGGAACCCAACCAAGGGAGGGAAGGGACACAGAAGGCCCCAGGACCAGGGGAACAGGAGAGCGACCCCAGCCCAGGCTGGACTCCGGAAAACAGAGAACAGAATCCACACACCAGACCGTGTGGTCGAGTGGCAAAGAAAAACCATCTCCAGAAGGCCCAACATGGCCACAATCGGAGCGAAAAACAAAAAAACTCAAATCCAGGCCCCACTGCTCCCATTGGAGCAGCACCCGTCCAGGAAATTGCCACCCCCCCCCCCCCCCCCGCCCGCGAAGGGCAGAGAGGGAATCAGACAGGCGTTCCAACAGCTGACAACGCCCCGCACAACTCCCATGAGGGCCTGAGTCCGGGTGTCCCCCTGACAGTGCCAGGAAGCCACCAACACACTGTAGCCCAATAGGACACTAAGACGGTGCCTCCGAAGGGAAGTAAGGAACGCAGAACTGCCTTCCAAACAGCCAGGAACTTCCGCATAAGGGAGGACAGCCTGGAGAGGCGAGGAGTCTCAGGCCCCCCCCGAGCGGACAGGACCCGAAGAAGGGCCCCCATCTCCAGGAACAGGCTCCGTGGTAAGCATCGGAGACCGGACCAGCCCACGGGATGCCCCTGGAGAGGCGCCCAGGGAGCAGCCCCCCTCCAGAGAACCTAAAGGCGGAGGGGACAGAACAATCCATGCGTCCAAGGCCACCCCGAACCCGAGCCGACGCTGGGGAACCATCCACAGAAGGGCCCGAGAGCGCAACTGTGCCCAAGGAACAGCGGGGATACAGGACGAGAGGGAGCCCAAGAGGAACACAGCCCTCCAGAAACCCAACTGAGGAGGGCCCCTGTACTGCAGAAAGGGATCACCGAAGATGCAATGGCCTCGAGGTCAGCGGGGAGCTTCCCGACATTATGCCCCTGCGGGGTCGCTGGACTGCGTTCAGTCACGTCACGACCCCCCCGACGGCCAGAAGGAGGCAAAGCAGAGACTGGGAACCCATAATAACCCCAGAACCAGCTGACGCGTGGCGGGGAACAGCCTGGCCGTCCTAGAACAACAATCCAACCCAGCAGACCCAGGGAAGACTACACCAGACGCAGACGGCACAAACCCCAGGAGTCCCGCACAAGCAGCAAACGTCCAGATATGGAATAATGAAACCCCACGGACGTCAAAAGCGGACACACCACTGCCAGCAGCGCCGTGAAAAGCTGAGGAACCATCGCCAGGCTGACAGGGAGAGCCTGGCACAGCAAGGCAGAGGAAGCCCCCCAAACCGGGCGAACATCAGAACTGCCGGTGGAGACGGGGAACCGGAACATTGTGCGACGCGCCCGGCAGAGCCAGCCCCACCCTGAAACAAGTGGAACCAACCCCAGAAAGCCGTTCCGGGGATGCAGGAGTATAAAAGACTGGAACGAACGGACTGGCTGTGGCTCGCAGGCGGCTGGAGGAACCGGGGAACCCCCCTTAGTCGCACAAGGGCCCGTACCCTTCTTATCAGAAAAGCGCCTTTCCCTGAACAGCGGACAGACGCAATCACCAGGGGCCCCCAGGAGCTGAAGCGAACCCCAGTGTCAACCAGACACTGAGAAGAGCGAGAGCTCCCTCGCAAGCCCCAACCCCGGAGCCGGCCGAGAGAAGGGGTGAAGCCTTCCCCCAACAGGACCAACCCCGACTACATGCTTCCCCCGTCATCCCAAGAACTTTGGGTCCGACTAGGGGACCTTCGGTTAGCAAACCGAGGTACATGAAGGGGAACGGCCCCGGAAGGCGGGAGCCGGAACCCCGGAGGGAAAAGCATCCACATCGGCACAAGCCCGGGCCAGGATATCAGCCAGCGACGTACCAACCGGAAAAGCACCAGCACCAGGTAAAGAAAACCCAGAGTGGGCAACACCGGGCCAGACCCCCCCCATAAGGTATGATGAGCAGTATAAAAGAAAAACCGGAGCCTTTGCCGCTAATTCCATGAGGAATCCGCCAGTAAAGCTGCCGCAGCAAGAGTCAAAGGAAGGAAGACAAGGTCTCCGCCGTAGGAAACCCATCCCTCACTTGAGTAAAATCAATGCAGCTATGGTCTCCCATTGAAATTGCGATAGAATCTCCCACTGAGATTCCCATTGGGTCACCCATAGAGATTCTCATGAGGTCTCCCATCCAGCCCGTGACCAAGGCTCTCACTGCTTAGCTTCAATGGTCTGCATGCACAATAGGTTTGCAATGGATGCTGACATCCACCAACTGCTGCAACCAAGACACGAGGGACCAAAAAAAATGCCAGCAGTGGATTTCCAGGAATTACGCCATCTTACCGAACAGGCTTAGTCCAGGAGCTAACATGTTTGCCTGGGCCCTCAAATTTAAGGGAAAAAGTCCGGCTCTGCGTGGAAGACAGACCACCGAACCTTAAATCCGCCACCGAAGAGGGGCCACGGACACCAACCCCGCAGGCGAACAGACCGCTGTAAGCAAAAAAATCAGAGTCATCATGTGGAACCCCCGGCGTCCCCTCTCTGCCGTCAACAGAGGAGGAGGATGACGAGGAGGACGAGGCAGAGGATGAGCAAGACTTGCGGCTCCCCCCTAGTGAAACCACGAGTGGCACTCAGTACCAGGGAAAGAGCCCATAGCCTTCTGCCGCATAAGTCCCCATCCATCCCGGCTGGCTGCAGGGACGGAAAAAAGCTTCCCACACTAAAGTGCCAAGGCTAGAGGCCGGAGTGGGGACAGTGATTCGCACAGTCTCCCCAAAGCAAGGGCCACAGAAATCCGGCAGTACACCCTCTGGAAGAGGAACCCTGCAGAAAGCACATACCTCAGGTGGTGAAATTACAGACAGTACAGCCCGAAGGCACTCACCCACCAGGCGCATACCGACTTCCGGGGCATCAGGGTCCCATCATCCTGGATCCCATCACTGAGGACCTGCGGCCGCCACTGCTGAGGCTCCCATGACTGGAGCCGAAAGGAAATGCTGTCACACCGCTGGATGCTGGCTGGCTCTGCCCTCTTTGCTTGCCCCTCACCATCGGGAACCGCTCCAGCGTCTCCGTGCTGCCGAACGCTGGGCGCCGCCATCTTGGCCCGCACAGAGCATGCGCGGAACGTCACTTCCGGTCCGCGCCCGAAACCAGAAGTAGCGGCTCCCGGCGCGAAATTCAAACCTGCCGCCGGGAAAAACCGCTCCCAGGCCCATTACAGACCCAGGAACGCTGCGCCCTGCCTGTAAACCATCCTCTTCACCCGGGGCACAGACTGCAGGGCCGCCACCCACCGTGCAGCTGGGACACCCGGGCGGCTACAAGGGCCGAGAACAAGCCGCTGATGGCCCTCTCCAGACCCCGTGCCCTCCACCACCGCAGGGGATACCCCGTGGAGGAGCTTCTGCACCCAAGTCCGGAGCCACTGCCTAGGTAAGGACAGCTTCTTCCAGCTACCGGGTCAGGCCAGGACCGCATGAGCTTCAGAGGTCTCCCACCTCCAAGACAGGAAACCTAAACTGAGGTTCAGGAGAGGTCCCGCCTTTTTTATCTCAGAGGTTTCCTGTCTGGATGGGCGGTCCTATCTCTCAGGTGGTGCTGTCGTGGCGATAGGGAAAATATAAATTAATGACTAAATTCCCGCCCAAAATATATCTCATTATCCTTGGAACAGTTCCGTGACAATTGATATCTGAAAGGAAACCTCTAAGGCCGGCTTCACACTGCGTGTGTGATCCGATCCGTGGCTGTCCACTTGAGGCAGACAGCCGCGGACCGGATCAGCACACAGGACTGGGGGGCTATTAAGCCCTCCGGTCCGGTGTGCAGCGCACGCAGTTCCCACTGCTGATAGGTGAGGACTGCGGGTGCCGCGGTCCTGACCTGTCAGCGCCTGCAGCTGCGTGCGGCTGCACACAGGATCGGAGGGCATAATAGCCCCCCAGTCCTGTGTGCTGATCCAGTCCGCGGCTGTCTGCCTCAAGCGGACAGCCACGGATCGGATCACACACGCAGTGTGAAGCCGGCCTTAGAAGCCTTTGCTCTTCACCCAAGACAAATCAGACCAGTTATGTCATTGAGCAATATGATATGTGAACTGATGTCAAGACTCCAAGGCTTACAATGGAGCACTCCTTAAAGTGTAAGTTCATGTAAGACATTTATGGCATATCCATATTGAAAAATTCCAGTCCCATTTGTGCCAAAAACATGTCCGGGAAATAATCCGTAAAACAATTTAGTAATTTATTAAGTTGTAGGGTTCATAACGAACACAAAGGATTATAAATGAACTAGATGGTGGCCCGATTCTAACGCATCGGGTATTCTAGAATATGTATGTAGTTGACATACTGTGACTGACAGAACTTGTTCAGTCAACGTGAGTGAACTATATATATGTATATGTGTATATATATAATCAAAAAAAGGAAAAAGCAGCACCAAATAGATGTCAAGTGAACCTTTATTGCCAATGGCGTGGCGACGTTTCGGACCGGAGGTCCTTTCTCAAGCCAAGGCTTGAGAAAGGACCTCCAGTCCGAAACGTCGCCACGCCATTGGCAATAAAGGTTCACTGGACATCTATATGGTGCTGCTTTTTCTTTTTTTTGGATTGTTTACATGGACACTTGACCGGTGTTGAGAAAGCGCTGCACAAGTCTGGTAATATCTGGTACTGTTCCGTTTTTTTCATATGTGTATATATATATATATATATATATATATACAGTATATACATAACAGCGCTATGGTATATGGTGGTACATTACAGCACATGTATAGCAGCACTATAGTATATGGTGGTACATTACATTACATGTATAGCAGCGCTATGGTTTATCGCGGTACATTACACTACATGCATAGCTGCGCTATGGTATATGCCGGTACCTTACAGTACATGTATAGCAGCACTATAGTATATGGCGGTACATTACAGTACATGTATAGCAGCGCTATGGTATATGGCGGTACATTACAGTACATGTATAGCAGCACTATAGTATATGGCGGTACATGTATAGCAGCGCTATGGTACATGGCGGTACATTATAGTACATATATAGCAGCACTATGGTATATGGCGATTTTCCACTTCCCGCGGCCCCCCGCTCCTCCTGGCCCCTGGTCCTCCACAGTAAAACTAAAAATAAAAAAATCCTCAGTGAGGATACTCACCTGTCCACTGGCTCGCTCCACCTCCGTCTTCTAGGTCCTACAGGCCTTTAGGACCTGTCGTTGCCTGGGAAAACCGATCAGCTGAGGGGGGAGGGGGGGCAGGATGGAGCCAGGGGGGGTCAAGATGGAGCCGGAGGGGGGAGCCGGGGGTGGGGGCAGGATGGAGCCGGGGGGGGGGGGGCAGGATGGAGCCGGGGGAGCAAGAACAGCGGGGGCAAGATGGAGCGAGCGGGGCAGGATGGAGCGAGCGGGGCAGGATGGCGCGAGCGGGGCAGGATGGCGCGAGCGGGGCAGGATGGAGCCGGGGGAGCAAGAACAGCGGGGGGCAGGATGGAGCGAGCGGGGCAGGATGGAGCGAGCAGGGCAGGATGGAGCCGGAGGAGCAGGATGGTGGCGGGGGGGCGGGGCAGGATGGTGGTGGGGGGCAGGATGGTGGGAGCGGGGCAGGATAGTGGGAGGAAGAGCAGGATGGAGCCGGAGGAGCAGGATGGAGCGAGCGGGGCAGGATGGAGGCGAGGGGGGCAGGATAGAGGCGGGGGAGCAAGAACAGCGGGGGGCAGGATGGAGCGAGCGGGGCAGGATGGAGTGAGTGGAACATTATGGTGGCAGGGGGAGCGGGGCAGGATGGTGGGGGGCGGGGCAGGATGTAGCCGGCGGGGCAGGATGGGGGTGGGGGCAGGATGGTGTCGAGTGGGCAGGATGGAGCGAGCGGGGCAGGATGGAGCGAGCGGAGCAGGATGGTGGCGGGGGTGGCAGGATGGGGGTGGCAGGATGGAGCCGGTGGGGCAAGATGGAGACGGAGGAGCAGGATGGGGGGGCAGGATGGTGGTGAGCGGGGCAGGATGGAGCGAACGGGGCAGGATGGATGTGGGGGGGGGGGGGAGGGGGCAGGATGGAGCCGGTGGGGCAGGATGGTGGCGAGTGGGGCAGGGATGGAGCCGGCGGGGCAGGGATGGAGCCGGCGGGGCAGGATCATGGCGAGTGGGGCAGGATGGAGCCGGCGGGGCAGGATGGTGGCGGGGGGAGCAGGATGGTGGCGGGGGGGGCAGGATGGTGGCGGGGGGGGCAGGATGGAGCCGGTGGGGCAGGATGGTGGTGGGGGGGCAGGATGGGGCCGGGCGGGGGGGCAGGATGGAGCTGGCGGGGCAGGATGGAGCCGGCAGGGGCAGGATGGTGGTGGGGGGGATCAGGATGGTGGTAGGGGGCAAGATGGGGCCGGCGGGGCAAGATGGAGCCGGCGGGGCAGGATTGTGGTGGGGGTGCAGGATGGATGCGGCGGGGCAGGATGGAGCCGGAGGGGCAGGATGGTGGCGGGGGGGGGATCAGGATGGTGGGGGGCAGGATGGAGCCGGCGGGGGGGCAGGATGGATACGGAAGGGGCAGGATGCAGGTGCTCCTCCTGCCCCCCTCCGCCCGCCCCCCCCCCCTCCCCAATGATAAATTTAGTAGGTTCCTCCCGGCCGCCCACTCCCTCTTGCCCCGACGGCGTCCTTCCTGGGAAATAAGATTGGTCAGTAGAACTCATCAGTGGGATATCAAAGCTGGGGGCTGGCCACCCAGTCTTTGGTAGTGGGCAGACTGGTTGTGGGCAAACATAGGCAAGCTAGGGTCAGTAAGCAGAGTGGGGGTGCATGGCAGGAGTGGGGGTGGGTCAGTGTGGCAAGGGAGGGGGTCAGTGGGCACAGTCATGGGCAGAATGGGGGTCAATGGGCAGAGCAGGGGAGTGTAGTGGGCGTATCAGTGGCAGAGCAGGGGTCAGTAAGGCAGGAGCAGGGGTCAGTGGGCAGAGCAGGGTCAGTGGGCAGAGTGGGGTCAGTTTAGGATGATCAGTGGCAGAGCGAGGGGTCATTGGGCAAAGCAGGGTCAGTGGGCCAGAATGGGGGTAAGGCAGAGCAGGGTCAGGGGCAGAGTGGGGGTCAGTGGGCAGAGAAGGGTAAGTGGGCAGAGCAGGGGTAGTCATGGCAGGCAGGCAGTGGGACAGTGGGCAGAGCAGGGTTTAGTGAGCAAATCAGTGGGCAGAGCAGGGGTCATTGAAAGCAGGGGTCAGTGGGCACAGTCTGTGAGCAGAGCAGGGGTCAGCGGGCAGAGCGGGGGTCACTGGGCAGAGAAGGGTTAATGGGCAGAGCAGGGGTTAGTGGGCATGGTCAGTGCGCAGAGCGGGGATCAGTGGGCAGAGCAGGAGTTAGTGGGCACAGTCAGTGGGCAGAGCAGGGGTTAGTGAGCAGAGCGGTGGTCAGTGGGCACAGTCAGTGGGCAGAGAAGGGTCAGTGGGTAGAGCAGGGGTCAGTGGGCAGAGCAGGGGTCAGTGGGCACAGTCAGTGGGCAGAGTGGGGGTCAGTGGGCAGAGCAGGGGTCAGTGGGCATAGCAGGGGTTAGTGGGCAGAGCAGGGGTTAGTGGGCACAGTCAGTGGGCAGAGCAGGGGTCAGTGGGCATGGTCAGAGGGCAGAGCAGGGTCAGTGGGCAGAGCAGGGTCAGTGGGCACAGTGGGCAGAGCAGGGGTCTGTGGGCAGGGTCAATGGGCAGAATGGGGGTTCAGTGGGCAGAGCAGGGTCAGTGGGCAGAAAGGGGGTTCAGTTGGCAAAGCAGGGTCAGTGGGCAGAGTGGGGGGTCAGTGGGCAGAGTGGGGGGGGTCAGTGGGTAGAGAGGGGGGGTCAGTGGGCAGAGTGGGGGGATCAGTGGGCAGAGTGGGGGGGTCAGTGGGCAGAGTGGGGGGGTCAGTGGGCAGAGTGGGGGGGTCAGTGGGCAGAGTGGGGGGGGTCAGTGGGCAGCATGAGGGGTCAGTGGGCAGAGAGGGGGTCAGTGGGCAGTGAGGGGGTCAGTGGGCAGTGAGGGGGTCAGTGGGCAGTGAGGGGGTCAGTGGGCAGAGAGGGGGGTCAGTGGGCAGAACAGGGGTCAGTGGGCAGAGCGGGAGTCAATGAGCAGAGCAGGGTCAGTGGGCAGTGTGAGGGGTCAGTGGGCAGAGCAGGGTCAGTGGGCAGAGTGGGGGTCAGTGGGCAGAGCAGGGTCAGTGGGCAGAGCAGGGGGTCAGTGAACAGAGCAGGGGGTCAGTGGACAGAGCAGGGGTCATGGTCAGTGGGCAGCGCAGGGGTATCAGTGAGCAGAGCAGGGGGGTCAGTGGGCAGAGGAGGTAGATCGGGAGAGGACCTTTGATGACGTCACGGTCATGTGATCTGTGACGCCACCCATCATTGTGACGTCATCAGAGGTCCTGAAGCACCAGGAAAAGTGATCGTGTAGCGGCAAAGGGGGAGGGGGTGCTGTGGTGAGAGGCGGGGGGGTGACCCTCAGCTGGAGGGAGCTGTGATGACAGGCGGGGGGGGGGAGAGGGTGGTGACCGGACAGTGGAGGGGGGCTGTGGTGACAGACGGGGGTGACCGGAAGGTGGAGGGCACCAATAAGCTGCCTCTGTGTGGCGCGCGATTTCGGCGACAGACACACTCAAAAAACCCTTAGACAATTATATAATAGACTAGATGGTGGCCCGATTGTAACGCATCGGGTATTCTAGAGTATGTATGCAGTTTATTTATGAAGATTTAAGAATAATGCAAAGCGAAGCTGGGTTTAAAACGTTGCACAAATATCGCTGATTGCTGGCAACCAATCAGCGAAGCGTGGTTGAAATCTCGCGCCAATTTGCGGGCGGACTGTCCCTGTTGCTGATTGGTCATGGGCGGCTGGCCTGACCAATCACCAATGCAGGATTTGTGTTACAGATAAACAGGCAGAAGTAGACAATTATATAGTAGATACCTACAGCAGTAGCGGTGTGCAGCGGTGTCAGTGTGCAGCGGTGCCGAAATCCGGAGGGGGGTCGGGGGACAGCGGCCAGGTGCGGGCAGGAGGGGGTCGGGGAACAGCGGGCAGGAGGAGGTCGGGTAACAGCGGCCGGATGCGGGCAGGAGGGGGTCGGGGAACAGCGGGCAGGAGGGGGCCGGGTAACAGCGGCCGGATGCGGGCAGGAGGGGGCCGGTGAAGAGCGGCAAGGTGCTGGCAGGAGAAGGCCAGGGAACAGCGGCCGGGTGCGGGCAGGAGGGGGCGGGGCCCTCTCCTGCCTGCAGCAGAGTGCTTAGCAGAGTATACGGGGCTCAGTAGTTAGCACTGTATACGGTGGCTCAATGGTTAGCACAGCATACGCTGGCTCAGTGGTCAGCACAGTATACGGTGACTCAGTGGTTAGCACTTTATAGTGGCTCAGTGGTTGGCAATGTATATGGTGACTCAGTGGTTAGCACAGTATAGTATGCTCAGTGGTTAGCAGTGTATATGGTGGATCAGTGGTTACCACAGTATGAGCGCTCAGTGGTTGGCAACGTATACGCTGGCTCAGTGGTTAGCACTGTATACGGTGGCTCAGTGGTTAGCACAGTATACGCTGGCTCAGTGGTTAGCACAGTATACGCTGGCTCAGTGGTTTTCAGTGTATATGGTGGCTCAGTGGTTAGCACAGTGTGGTGGCTCAGTGGTTTCCACAGTGCGGTGGCTCACTGGTTTGCACAGTGCGGTGGCTCAGTGGTTTGCACAGTGCGGTGGCTCAGTGGTTAGCACTGTACACGGTGACTCAGTGATTAGCACACTATAGTGGCTGAGTGGTTAGCACTATTTATGGTGGATGAGTGGTTAACACTGTATACGGTGGCTCAGTGGTTAGCACAGTATACGCTGGCTCAGTGGTTAGCACTGTATACAGTGACTCAGTGGTTAGCACTTTATGGTGGCTCAGTGGTTGGCAGTGTATGTGGTGGCTCAGTGGTTAGCACAGTATGGTGGCTCAGTGGTTAGCACAGTATGAGGGCTCAGTGGTTGGCAATGTATATGGTGGCTCAGTAGTTTGCACAGTGTGATGGCTCAGTGGTCAGCGCAGGACGGAGGCTCGGTGGTCCGCGCAGGACGGAGGCTCGGTGGTCAGCGCAGGACGGAGGCTCGGTGGTCAGCGCAGGACGGAGGCTCGGTGGTCAGCGCAGGACGGAGGGCCGGTGGTCAGCGCAGGACGGAGGCTCGGTGGTCAGCGCAGGACGGAGGCTCGGTGGTCAGCGCAGGACGGAGGCTCGGTGGTCAGCGCAGGACGGAGGCTCGGTGGTCAGCGCAGGACGGAGGCTCGGTGGTCAGCGCAGGACGGAGGCTCGGTGGTCAGCGCAGGACGGAGGGCCAGTGGTCAGCGCAGGACGGAGGGCCGGTGGTCAGCGCAGGACGGAGGCTCGGTGGTCAGCGCAGGACGGAGGCTCGGGTGGTCAGCGCAGGACGGAGGGCCGGTGGTCAGCGCAGGACGGAGGCACGGTGGTCAGCGCAGGACGGAGGCACGGTGGTCAGCGCAGGACGGAGGCTCGGGTGGTCAGCGCAGGACGGAGGCTCGGTGGTCAGCGCAGGACGGAGGGCCGGTGGTCAGCGCAGGACGGAGGCTCGGTGGTCAGCGCAGGACGGAGGCTCGGGTGGTCAGCGCAGGACGGAGGGCCGGTGGTCAGCGCAGGACGGAGGCACGGTGGTCAGCGCAGGACGGAGGCACGGTGGTCAGCGCAGGACGGAGGCTCGGGTGGTCAGCGCAGGACGGAGGCTCGGTGGTCAGCGCAGGACGGAGGCTCGATGGTCAGCGCAGGACGGAGGCTCGGTGGTCAGCGCAGGACGGAGGCTCGGTGGTCAGCGCAGGACGGAGGCTCGGTGGTCAGCGCAGGACGGAGGGCCGGTGGTCAGCGCAGGACGGAGGCTCGGTGGTCAGCGCAGGACGGAGGCTCGGGTGGTCAGCGCAGGACGGAGGGCCGGTGGTCAGCGCAGGACGGAGGCACGGTGGTCAGCGCAGGACGGAGGCACGGTGGTCAGCGCAGGACGGAGGCTCGGGTGGTCAGCGCAGGACGGAGGCTCGGGTGGTCAGCGCAGGACGGAGGCTCGGGTGGTCAGCGCAGAACGGAGGGCCAGTGGGTGGTCAGCGCAGGATTGATCCCCCCTCCCATCCGGTCTCACCCACACCCAGTGTTTAAATCGCCGCTACAGCAAGTAATGAGCGGTCATGTGATAAGCGGGCTGAAGAGCCTGTCACATGACCGCCCATTACCGGGTGCGGGTGAGACGGAGGGGTGGGGTAGTAATGGAGCGGGGGTGGAGGGGCAGAGTAATGGAGCGTAGGGGTAAGTAATGGAGCGGTCGAAGGGAAACGGAGCCGCCTGCCGGGAAAGCGATCACGAGTGCCCGAGGAGAGGAGGGAGGACGGGAAGTGAAGCGTCACTTCCTGCGGCTGTGCTCGCCCCTCCTCTCTTCTTTTCGGCGCTGAAACTGACCGCGGGAGGCTCCTCAAGGCAAGTCCCACACCGATTATACAACAACAAGCACCCACCCCCGCTCATCAACTCTAATCTGCATGACAGGATCTCCAAACACCCGCCAGCATCCCCCACCCCCGCTCATCAACTCTAATCTGCATGACAGGATCTCCAAACACCCGCCAGCATCCCCCACCCCCGCTCATCAACTCTAATCTGCATGACAGGATCTCCAAACACCCGCCAGCATCCCCCACCCCCGCTCATCAACTCTGCATGACAGGATTTTAAAACTCCCGCTATCACCCCAAACCCCCCACCCGGTCCTCACCTACGGGGCCCCGGAGTGAGACCTGCAGCTGGGCCCACGGCGGTGATGTTACGCCTCTGGATATATGTGTTTTTCCACTATACACTGTATGACCTCTCTGGTTTAATCTGTTACTGTTCTCCTCTATAATGAAAGAAAATGGCGCTACATAGGGTGTTCCCTGTGACGCATGTCAATTACAGATGGGTTGGAATTGCTCACCTTGTATGGTTGTCACAAACACTTAATCAGCCTGTGATACCGTGTTGGTATCCATATAGTAATGGTCAGCAGCAGTCCTCCACACGGTATTAAGTGTAACTATATCAAAGAAAAAATGGAAATACGACCGCGCTACCATCCAATTACCCCGGCACAGTATGATCCCCAACTGCGACCCCCACACAGCCCTCCATGTAGTGTAATTGACCCACGTACAGTATAATGTGTAACTGGATCCATGCAGCTGAACGCACACATATGTTTTCTGGGACGTACTAAAAAGAATGAAGAAAAGGAATAAGTAAAAAGAATGAAGAGAACTTATTACAGAAACATTATGTAGATGTATAAAAGGTTTCTTGGGTATCTAAGGGCCCTTTCACATCAGCGTTTTTCGTAATTCGCGGCAGATGCGGTGAAAAAAACGCATCTGCCGCGTTTGCTGCATAACCGTTCCACTTGCGGCGCGGTTGCGGTTTTTTCTATGCAAAGTATAGGCATACTTGCGGCAAGTGCGGTTTTGCACTTGCGGCAGGTGCGGCCGCGAAAAAAACCGCAGTAAGCCGCGGTTTTTTTCGCGGCCGCACCTGCCGCAAGTGCAAAACCGCACTTGCCGCACCTGCCGCAAGTACGCCTATACTTTGCATAGAAAAAACCGCAACCGCGCCGCAAGTGGAACGGTTATGCGGCAAACGCGGCAGATGCGTTTTTTTCACCGCATCTGCCGCGAATTACGAAAAACGCTGATGTGAAAGGGCCCTTAGACATGGAATGAACACATATCCCATAGAACCAGGTGTATATTATGTTACCTGAGCATTATAGGTGTGGAATGAAGATGGAATATCAGTAGATAATAGGAAAATGAACACATATCCCATATAAGCAGGTGTATATTATGTTACCTGAGCATTATAGGTGTGGAATGAACGTGAAATATCTGTAGATAATAGGAAAATGAACACATATCCCATATAAGCAGGTGTATGTGTTCATTTTCCTATTATCTACAGATTTTTAACGCTCATTCCACACCTAAAATGCTCAGGTAACATAATATTCCCAATTTCAGCACTGCTACATCACTGCATAGACACACATGTCTATGCAGAGTGATTGCAGGCTGAGAAATGACAATCTCAGCACTGCTACATCACTC